>JAKSZT010054486.1:792432-924148 GCA_026826555.1 Tolypeutes matacus | reverse complement strand
TTCCCAGCTCGTCGTTGGACAGGCAACTTCTCCCAGAGACTCATCAACAACCTTTCATCGGAGCCCCTGGTTTGCAGCTTGCCTGAGGAACCTGGACTTGTGCGTCCCCACGGTCGCATGAGAGACTCTTTTAGAGTTCCATATTATTCACAGATATCTCCTGCTGATTCTGTTTCCCGAGAGAACCCTAATACAGCTGGTACCAGGAGTGGGGTAGAAGTCCACAGATACCAGGCCATAAAGCGTTAAGTTTCTTCTCTCACCAATGTTCATTGCCACGTGTTGGAGCAAGACAGCAGCTGGCGTTTGCCAGGGTTCAGGCTTCTGGGGCTTCTCTCTTCCCGGGGCTGCGTTTCTCTCTGGGCTTAGCTCCTGTTTCCTCCACAAGGTCAGCTGTAGACGATTAGGCAAACAGCTTGCTTCTCTTCCCCTGGCGCCTTCTTTCCAACATCAAAACTGCTTCTCAAAAGACTACTTCTCAAAAGACTGCTTCAACTGTCCTTTGCCTTGCCTTTTATATTCAATTCCCCACCCACCAAGGGGTGGGGCTCAATGCCCTAATCCTAACCTAATCATGCCCAGATTAACAGATCAGTTTACAAGCATGATTCAGTTATATTTTTGGAATTCATAATTACATCAAATTCCCCAATGGTTACAAGCACCAATCAGCTTAAATTATCTTACATTCAAAACAAGTCGTTCTCCATTAAGTGGGCACATTTCTTTTCTGTGCTTACTACCTTCCACTCCTGTAGGGAAGAAAATGGTTTGGGTCTTTATAATAATGTTACTAGGTGCTATAATTACATCAGCAAGAGAACTTTCAAATAAAAAAAAATATCCCACATATTTGGACTGGAACTTTAACTACTTTTAACTTAATTTTACTATAACTGAAATACTACAAGCTTATTATTTAGTGAATACTGACAATACATAATTTTCAATATATTATCAAAGAAAAAAATTATCCAAGATATTACTTAGTAAGACTAATGTTGGTGGACTAATTAGACTTCCATTAATTGAGATGACTTTTGCTTTAAAACTGAAGGAAAGGAAATTGGCAAGGATATTGTGGGAAGATGATTTTGGATTAGGTAGTTAAGGCTCAACTCTCATAAAAACTACAGAGAAAAAACCATAAGCTTTCTGAGGGACATGCTTTGGGTCAACAGACCAGCACAGTGCTACACAACTCCCAGGAGGTTGAGGGATAGAGAGACGAAAACCTGTAACAACAAATGTGAGTTACGAAACCATATGGAGGCTGGGAAGGGTTTCTGTCTCACACCCCCAAGATATAAATCTAAGGTAAAACCCCTGGCTCACTGCAGCTGAATGAGAGGGTAACAGATATACTATCCCCTGTCAACTGTAACAAGGGAAAAGGGACAGGAGCCAGAGGACTTTTATTCAATGAATATGACACATAGAGACCACTTTGAATCTCAGCTCTGGCCAGACCAAAACAAAAGAAAACAGAGTTAGAAAGGAACACTTCTGTGGAACAGTACTCTGACATGCACCATCTGCTGGCCTGTTTGGAAATTGCATTCACAAAAACTGCTTTTGGTTCTCTTGTTCTCTAACTCCTGGAAAAAATCTGTGCCCCTTTAGTGAGTCATTGGCCCTATATTGATAAGTTAAGCTGGGCAATTTTAGGAACTTAGAATAACTTAAACTGAATATCAAATAAAAGCTGTGAAAGCAAAACAATAGGCAGGAGACAGAGAAAATGGCCATCAGAATAAATTCACCAATGTAATCAGATGGCTATACATAAGTAAAAAGTTACAAACCATACTAGGAAAACAGAAGAGATGGCTCATCCAAAGGAAAATAAAAACACAAATATCCTAAAGAGATACAGAATTTAAGACAACTTTTCAGTCATAATCACATAACTCACCTAAATCCAGACAAAGAATTGAAAGAAAATATAACTAAACTGATAAAAGATATTAAGAAGACACTTTGTGAACATAAAGAACAATTTGAAATCCTGCAAAGAAAAGTAATGGATTTTATAAGAAAGAAAGTCATTAATGATGAGATTAAAAATACATTGGAGACACATAAGTGCAGATTAGAATTCCTTGAAGACAGAATTAGTGATTTTGAAGACAGAATATTTGAACTGTTTAAGAAAGGAGAACAGAAATAGAAGAGAATGGAAAAAAAATGTAACAGAGTCTCAAAGAGTTGAATGACAACAAGAAATCTCAAACATATGCATTATCTGTGTCCCAGAAGGAGAAGACAATGGAAAAGGTAAAGAAAGAATATTTTAGGAAATAATGACCAATAATTTCCTAACCCATATGAAAGACATAAATATCAATATCCAAGAATGACAATGCACACACACACAAAAAAACAATAAATTTGAATAGACCTACCCTGAGACAACTACCATTCAGAATCACAAATAGCAGAGATAAAGAGAGGATTCTGAAAGTAGCAAGAGCAAAATGAAACATGACATCACATACAAGGAAAACTTGATAAGATTAAGTGCCACCTCTCATTAGAAACCATGGAGAAAAGAATGTGGTAAGATGTATTTAAGGTACTGGAAGAGGAAAACTGCCAGCCAAGAATTCTGTATCAGGCAATATTCTCCTTTAAAAATGAGGATGAGTTAAAGGTTTTCACAGACAAATAAAAACTGATAGAATATGTTACCAAAAAACCAGAACTAAAAGAAATACTACAGGGAGTACTGTTGCATGAAAGGAAAGAAACAAGGATGAGAGACTTGGAGAGGAATGTGGAAATGAAAATTATTAGGAAGGGTTGCTTAAAGGGTAAAAAGAAGGACAATAGTATGATATAAAACAGAAAGCCTAAGAATAAAATAGATGAAGTAAGCAATGCTTTTACATTGAATGTTAATAGTTTGAACTCCGAAACCAAAAGACTTACACTGATAAAATGGATGAAAATAAGATTAATTTATATGTTGTCTACTAGAGACTCACCTCAGATACAATGACACAACCAGGTTGAAAGTGAAAAGTTGGAAAACAATATTCCATGCACATAGTAATGAAAAAAGTGCTGGAGTAGTGATACTAATATTGGACAAAATAGATTATAAATGCAAAACTAGAATAAGGAATGAAAAACATCATTACATATTAATAAATGGGGCAATTCTCCAAGAAGAAATAACTATACTGAATATTTATGTATCTAATCTGAATGCCCAAAAAACGCATGAGGCATACACTGGCAAAGCCAAAGGGAGAAATAGATGTCTCTACAATAATAGTTGGAAACTTCAATACACTATTCTCAGTATTGGATAGAATATTTGGAAAGAGGTTAAATAAAGCAACAGAGAACATGAATAATATGATAAATGAACTAGACCTAAGAGACTTCTACAGACTATTGCATCCCAAGACAGCATGATATACATTCTTTTCAAGTGCTCATTTACCCATCTCTAAGATAAACCATATGCTGTGTTGAATGACACATCTCGAAAATTTTAAAAATATTGAAATTATACAAAAGTCTTTCACTACTCATAAGAGAATGAAGCTGGAAATCAATAATGGGCAGAAAAAGGGAAAAATCATAAAAATATTGAGATTAAACAACATACACTTAAATAATCATTGGGTCAAAGAAGAAATTGCAAGAATTCAGCAAATATCTTGAGATGAATGATAAAGAGAACATTAGACACCAAAACCTATGGGACACCTCAAAGGCAGTGATGAGAGGAAATTTATAGCCCTCGAAGCTTACATTAAAACAGAAGAAAGAGCTAGATTCGATGATATAACAACATAACTGGGGGAACTAGAAAAGAATAGCAAACTAATCCCAAACCAAGCTGAACAAAAGAAACAGTGAAGATCAGAGCAGATATTTGAGAACAAAGAATCAATACAGAGAATCAACAAAACCAAAAGTAATTTTTTTTAGAAGATCAACAAAATTGACAAACCCTCATCTAGATTGGCAAAGAGAAACAGAAACAAGAATGCAAATAAATACAATCAGAAATGAGAATGGGGACAACTCTGGATAAAGCTCCCTGTTTGCAACCTGGAGACTATAATGCTTTATATGTAAATACCTATCCACTTCAGGATCCATCTGATGTATCTTATCCCTCACTCGATTCCTCAGGAAAAGCTATCCGAGGACCACAGCAGCCTGTTTGGAAGCCCTATCCTAATCAAGACAATGACTTATTGGTACTAAATGGTAGAGACTCAGAACTGCATATATCTCGAGTATGTGAATTCTGTCAAGCAGTTTTCCCTCCATCCATTACATGCAGAGGGGATTTCCTACGGCATCTTAATTCACACTTTAATGGAGAGACTTAAAGACTCATTTGAAAGCAAACATATCAAGGTCTGTGTGATGATTTCGGGTCTGTATGCTATAAATACTTGATTGTAAATTTAGTTCCAGAACAGTTATAGAAAAATTTAGTGCCACAGCTACTTGAATTTTTCTAAACTTATTTTGGAGATTTCTTTTATTCTCATTTAAAAGATCATTTTGTATAAAACTGCAGTTCATTGTATTCATGTTTACAGTGTTATTACCATAATTCAAAATTTTGTATGTGTCTTATGGAGTTGTATAATCATAATTCAAGTTTGTTTCAAATATCTAAGCTTGGATTTCTAGTTAGAGCTATTGAATTTGGTAATGTCTAACGTATATAGGGCTTTTTTCCTTCATTCATTTTCATTTAAAAATTTAGATTATCTATGCTATAGGTGGTGGGGATTTTTTTTTGTGTGTGTGTTTTTTACATAAACTTTTAATAGAGAATAGCCAACAACATAAAACATCTAAGTAAATGCCAAACCTAAGACATTTGTTGGCCAATGATAAAATCACTGGTAGAATTATTTAAACTTAAGTTTTTAAAAAATATATGCATGATTTTAATTTTTATTATTTGTATAGCTACATGATGAAATGAAATAAATATTAAAAGAATTTTTAAAAAAATAAATAGTGGTGTGATAGTTAGGCTAATGTGTCAATTTGACCAGGTAATGGTGACTAGTTTTTTAGTCAAGCAAGCACTGGGCTAATTGTAATACAAAGACTTTTATGGGCTTTAGTCACCAGTGAGTTTATTGCATAGATGGTCGATTACAACTACAATCAACCAAAGAGATTGTCTTCAGCAATGAGTGAGGATTTATCCAATCAGTTGAATGCCTTAAAAGAGGAAATGGTTTCAGCATTCAGAGGGAATTTTCCAACTTGTCTATGGACAGCCAATATCTCCCACAACTACATCAGGGGCCTTCTTTGGACTTTCATTGGAGCCCTGGTTTGCAGCCTGCCTGTGGAATCTGGACTTGTGCATCCCCACATCCACATGAAAGAATTTTATAAAATCTCAAACCATTTACATATATCTCCTGTTGATTCTGTTTCCCTTGAGAACCTGGACTAATACAAGCATTTATATATAGTATCGATGTGCAATCTGAGGTGTAAATTTGAAAAAAAATTCCATTTAAAATAGTGACTAAAACAATCAACTATTTAGGTATAGACTTAACAAAGGACATAAAGGCCTGTATTCAGAAAGCTACAAAGCATTGCTAAAAGAAACTAAAGAAGACTTAAATAATGGAAAGACAGTTCATGTTCATGGATTGGAAGAAGAAATGTAGTTAAGATGCCAGTTCTACCCAGACTGATTTACAGATTCAATAAAATTCCAATAAAAATCTGAAAAGCCATTTTTACAGAAATCAAAAAGCCAATAATCAAATTTATTTGGAAGGGTATGGGGCATTGAAGAGCCAAAAATACCTTTAAAAACAAGAACATTATGGAGAACTCTCACATCCTGACTTTAAAGCATACTAAGCCACAGTGGTAAAAATAATATGGTGCTAGTATAAAGAGAGAATGATAAATGGAACTGAATTGAGAAAACAGAAATACATCCTCACATCTAAAGTAAATTGATTTTTTTAAAAGAAACTTTAGATTACATAAATGTTACATAAAAAATATATAGGGGATTCCCCAGTGCCCCACTTCCTCCTTTTCCCCACACTCTACCACATCAACAACACCCTTCATCAGTGTGATATATTTGTTACAATTGATGAACACATATTGAACATTGCCACTAACCATACATTATAGTTTGCATTATATTTTACACTCTATCCTGCACAATTTTGTAACTTTTAACAAAATATATAATGCCTGTATTTGTCATTGCAATGTCATGCAGGACATTTACAATGTCCAAAAAACGCCCCCTATTACACATATTTTTGGCTCTCCCTCCCCTCATAGCCTCTGGTGGCCACTGTCTTTATATCAGTGATGCAAGTTCTTCCATTACTAGAATAACAAGTCTATAGTAGAATAATAGTAAGTCTACTTTAGTCCACTGTTCATTCTTCAATCCTGAATATTTTAGGCTGGTGATGCCCACTCTGATTCTACTTGAGAGGGGGCATAGATCCCATGTGCTAAATGGATGGAACTATCTTGCTTATAGCTGCAGACTCTCTCTTTTCATTGAGATGGATCTTGTCCATCATCATCACCTTGTTAGTTGACCTGGGTGTGTTCAGTGAATTGGAGAGTTGGTGTTGCAACTCTGCTGAGATTCAGAGCTCACCTGATACATGGACAGATCAAAGATTTAAGTCTCTTCAGCATACACCTATCAAGTATATTATTAAATATAGTTTCAAAAAGAAGGGAAACCACAGAGGGTCCTGCCCAGGGGTCTGTGCTGTGGGCGCACGGAGCAAGAAGATTGGGACATCTATCTGGAGGCAGCTCAACTGCAGGGATTGCTCGGTAGAGGTTCATAAGTTTTAACCCTGCAAGTGGAGATTAACACAGATGGCTGAGCCCCACCCTGAGGGAAAAAGGCTGATTTGAGCCACGACTCCCGCCGGAAATCCGGTGAGAGGGAGTGTTCTCCAAGAGTGGGAGGGTTGTGGCGAAGGGTTGAGAGGGGCTTCCTTTCTGTGGATTTGGCTGCCTGGAACTCCTTGCAGCTTTGTGGAACAAAATAGCTGGCTTGAATCATCACTAGGCCGAAGGGAGTGGCAAATCTGCTGAGGAAGTTGATTTACCCAGCTGCCCAGGGAAAAGCCCCAACTCCCGCTGCCAGCAACCCAGTGAAAGGGAGCATTCTCTGAGATTGGGAGGGTTCTGACAGAAGGTGGAGAGCGGTTTCCTTTCTATGGATTTGGCTGCCCGGATCCCCTCATAGCTTTGGGGAGCAGATAAGCTGGCTTGAAGCAGTGCCAGGATGAGGGGAGAGGCAAATCTACTGAGGAAGCCCGATTTACCCAGCTGCCTGGTGATACTGAGGCTTGGGTCCAGAGGGGACAGAGTTAGCCAATTTTATCATTCTGCACGGACAATCATCAGAGCTTAAGCTCCCCTGGGGAGGCCAGGAAGTGGGAAGTGCTTGATTAGTTTCCATGAGCCAAGTTAGGGTCCCCTCGGTGAAGGGGGTAGTCTAGAAGAGGACTTCTTTTGGGTCCTTTATTTCATCAAAAAAAAAAAATACAGTCACTTTAAAAATTAAAAAATGAGTTTTTCTTTTTAATTTAGTTTAATATAATTGATTGATAAACACAAGCAGGCTGAGAGGTTCCACAAGGGCCCAAGAAGGAACAAGCAATGGAAGAAATTACACCAGTGAGGTGGAGCCAGTGGCCCCAGATGCTTTTGGGGCAGGGAAGGGAAAAGCAGTTGTAATTCAGGTGCTTTTTCAGGACTTGGGAATTATCATGAGTGACATTGCAATGACAGATACAGACCATTTTACATCAGTGTATAACATGCAGATCTGTGTGGAAGAGAGTGTGGTCTACAATGTCAACTATGGTCCAGGCTTAGTGGCAAAGCCCCAGAATGTGTATATCCATTGCAGGTGATGAGCCACACTAATGAAAGATGTTTTATATGGGATGTTATGGGAGCTGTGGGAGGTGGGGAACATGGGAATCCCTGTAATTTTTGTGTAACATTTATGTAATCTAAGCATCTTTAAAAAAAAAAAAAAAATATATATATATATATATATATATATATATATATATATAAAAGATATGATCATCTTCTGTGAAAAAAAAGAAAAAAAAGAAGGGAAACCACATTAGAGTCCAACTCCATCAAAAGTGAAGTGATTTTGACAAGGCTGTTAAATCCAACCAGCTGATCCAGAAGAGTCTATTCAAGAAATGGTGTGTACAGAACTGGATAGCCATATCCAAAAGAAAAAAGAGGACTCCATCAAAATCAATAAAAGACACAAATATAAAAACAACAACCGTAAAACTCCTAGAGTAAAATGTAGGAAAATATCTTCCACATATTGAGTAGGTGTTAGTTTCTTGAATCTTACAGCCAAAGCATGAGCAACAAAAGAAAAAATAGATAAATTAGATCTCCTCAAAATTAAACATTTTTTCACTTCAAAGGACTTTGCCAAAAGAGGGAAAAGTCAGCTTACTTAATGGAAGTAAATATCTGGCAATCACATATCCCATAAGGGTTTAATATATTTGATGTAAAGAGATCATACAATTCAATAAAATAAAAAGTTCCTAATTAAAATTGTACAACAGACTTGAAAAGACAATTATCCAAAGAAACATAGGAAAAATATTCAATATCACTAGCTATTAAGAAAATGCAAATCTAAACTATATTGAGATATAATTTCACACCTATTAGACTGTCCACTATTAAAATGTTAGAAAACTTCAAATGTTGGAGAGGATGTGGACAGAAGGAATGCTTATTCACTATTTGTGGGAACATAAAATGGTACAGCCATTGTGGAGAAGTTTGGAAGTTTCTAAGGAAGGTGGATATAGACTTGCCATGTAATCTGAGAGCAGTGACAGAAATAGACATCTTCACACCAATGTTCATAGCAACATTATTCATGATATTCAAAACTTGGAAACAACCCAGGTGTCTATGAACTGATGAATGGATAAACAAATTGTGGTGTATACACATGATAGAATATTATGCAGTGGTAAGAAGAAATGAAGTTTTGAAAAATGGATGAACCTGGAGAACATTATGTAGAGTGAAGCAAGTCAGACACAGAAGGACAAATACTGTGTGATTGTGCTATTATGAAATAAATATACTATGCAAATTCATCAAGTTAATAATTAGAATATAGGTCACCAGAAAATGGAATGAGAATGGAAAGCTCATGTTAATCTATGTAAAATTGGTTTAAGATCGTTTGTAAATCTTTGGAAATAAATGGAAATGGTGAGAGCACATCATGCTGTTTGCGACTAGCAGAACAATTATATGGACATGACAGGTGTTGAAAGGGTCGGTCTGTGGTCATATGTTTCTAGAAGGAAAGCTAAAAATGTAACATGGAACTGTATAACAGTGAAAATTAATATGGGTGATATGGGTGATATTGCATATATATGACTGCATTTACAAAATATAAATCCAAATAAACTAGAATGAAGGAAACAGGATAACAGCTATGTATGTTAGGGGAAGCATAGAGAGGTTGAAATGTGATGAGTCTTGTTTGTATGGTTTATCAGTTTTGTTTACTGTTATTATTATTACTGGAAAAATGGAAATGCTATAAAAATGATTGGAGTAATGAGTGCACAACTATGTGATTATACTGAATATCATTGTTAGTAAACTTTGAATAGATCTAAGCCTTATTAATAATAAATTATTAATAGATTATTTAATAAATATATTAATAAATAGTCTGAAGATAGTTTCACATATGTTACTATATGCCAATTAAGGCACTGTATATCAGTTGGAGAATGAGCTATTTTTCCAATAAAATTAAGTCAATTGATATTCCTGGGAAAAATAAAATATCCTGATGTCATACTCTCCCTAATAAAAAAGTGAAGTCCAGGTTTGTTATAGAACAAAGCTTGAAAGGCAAAATTTCAAAGATACATAAGGCAAAATCTTCTATTCCTCAGAAGCTAGTTGAGAAGACATTAAAAAGCTAAACATAAAGAAAATGACTGATAAATATGACTGCATGAATTGTATTAAGTGTTCATAAATGATAACATTAAGAAAGTGAGAATCCAGGCCAGAACAGAGGCAATATTTTTTATCACACTTGCAAATATAAAAGGATTTGTATTGAGAAATATAAAAACATCAAAAAATCAATATGAAAAAAAAAAAAACTGAATCCATTCAAATTTTAAAAGTCATAATAAATTAGCACAATTCCTGAAATGATAAAATACAAACATTTATAACATCATACAGGGGTCCCATACATCATCCCACCACCAACACTTTTGCATTGTTTTGAAACATATGTTACAATCCATGAAAGAATATCATCAAAACATTACTACTAATTATGATCGATATATTACATTTGGTGTATTTCCTCCCAACCCACCTGTATTAGTCAGCTAAAGTGGTGCTGATGGAAAGTACCAGAAATTTGTTGGCTTTTATTAAGGGTATGTATTTGGGGTAAAAGCTTACAGTTACAAAGCCCTAAAGAGTCCAACTCAAGGTTGATTTCTCAACAAAGTCAGTTGCCATGTGTTGAAGTGAGATGGTTGCCGATTTCTATGAGGGTTCACCTTTCCTCTCTCTTGACTACAGTATGGCACAGGGATAGTCTCTTTCTAGACTTCCTCAGTGCTGCAAACAATCAGGTCAATGGCTCTTCTCGCTTTCTGGGGCCACAGGAGCAAAATTCTCACCTCTGCCTTGTCTACTGTATTCTCTCACTCTTTCTGTGTGTATCTTCTTCTGTGTCTTTGACTGAATGTCTATTTATATATCCCACCAAGTGGGTGGGGACTTAACCTGAGTTACATCCTACTAACATGATTGAATAAAAGCCCTAATGTTAACATAATTTAATCAAAGACATCTCAGCTGAATTTAATAAAATCAAAGTGTATCAACCCCAGAGGAACAGATCAGTCAACAAATATAATCTCTCCTTTTGGAATTCATAAGTAATTTCAAACTGCCACACTCCACTCTCTGAATTCCAGAAAGACATTACAATATTCAGGAAAAAAAAAAAAAAACAAAACAAAAACAAAAAAAAACCTTAAATCAGTAGGAATGCTAAGTACAAAATCACATCACAATGAATCAGTTACGGAAATACAGTTTGTCTTGGAGCAAATTTCACCTCTGGCTGTAGACCTGTGAAACTTACAAAACAAATTTTCTCCTTCTAATATACAGAGGGACAAGCATAGGTTAAATATTTGCATTATAAGGAGAATTTTGGAGACAAACATGTGTCACAGGTCCCCAACAGTTGTGAAAACCTGCTGGGCATAATTCGTTAGATTTCAAAGTCTGAAAACCATTCTCAAGATGATGGTTTCTTCTCCCTGGGGCCTCATGGGGATCCACCCTTTCCACAGGCTTGCCCAATGGCTATTATCTTGGGTCATCCCCAGCAAGCATCTGGGTGGCAACCAAGTTCAAGAACTCACCCTTCAAGAACATTGGGGTCATGGACACACTTGACCCAAACTCTGGGGTAGAGTGTCAACACCCTTAGTACAGTGAGGAGGCAAACATGCTCCCTAACCTCTCGTATACAGGCCCAATCTCCTCAGAACAGTGAAGTTGTGACCTGGCATTACCTAATCTATGGAAAATAGTTCCATGCCTCTCAAAGCAATGGGGTGCTAACCTCACTCCCCTGAATCCTTGGGGAAAGTCCTTGACAGTCTTTGTGCCTGGAATGGCAAAACTTTCCCTGAACAATGGTTTGGAACATCCACTTTCCTCAAATCCTGGGGTAAATTCACCATCTCTGTACACATGGGTGGGTTCCTCTCTCAGTCCAAGCAGATGTCTTATTTCCACTCCTAAGCTTCCATACTTTTCCTCTTAAAGATGTTTTTTATTCCTTATCTCCCCTCTATGTCTCTTTTAATCCAGGCTGACATTGGTTTTCTTCATTCAAAGCTCACAAAAAGCTTGTTGGTTTAGCATGCAGGAAGCAGGGGTCCAAGTCATCAGACAGTAACACTTTCCATAAGTCTTTCCTGGATAACTGTATTTTCAGTCATGACTTTCAAGTTCTATGTTCAGTTAATTCCTCAAATGGGGCACTGTTGTCTGGGGGCTTGATTTCCAGAAGCTTGGAATTTCCAGAATCAGTTTTTTGGTTTCTTTGTACCCAACAATTCAGTTATCAGTTTATCTCTTTACTCTAATATTTTTCTATAAGCCGCAAGGAAAGGCCAGGCTGCATTTTCCAAATTCAGTTTGGAAATCTCCTTGGCTAAATGTCCAAGCTCAAAAGGTTCAAATTCTGCATTCCATATAACATCAGGAGTCAATCTTGCCAAGTTCCCTGCAACTTTAAAATGTGGATCACCTTTCTTCCAGTTTCCAATAATAGTTTCATCATTTCCTTCTAAGGCCTCATCAAAAGTCTCTTTGGCATCCACACTCCTATCAACAGTCTCATCAAAGCAAAATAGGTCTTTTCTATCAAGCATGTCACAGTTCCCTCAAAAATACCCCTTACAACCACTATGGCATTTTGGTAAGCGCATTAGAATGTACCCCACTCTCCTGGTACCAAATTCTGTATTAGTTACCCAAAGTGGTTCTGAATCAAAGTACAAATAATCTGTTGGATTTTATAAAAGGTATTTACTTGGGGTAAAAGTTTACGGTTACAAGGTCCTAAAGAGTCCAACTCAAAGTTGGCTTCTCACCAAAGTCAGTTGCCATGTGTTGAAGCAAGATGGTTGCTGATCTCTGTGAGGGTTCAGCTTTCCTCTGGCTACAGGTTGGCATAGGGCTTATCTCTTTTGGGGCTTTCTTAGCATTGCAAACTATCTGGAAAATGACTCATCTCTCTTTCTGGGCCTTCAAAATCAAAGTTCTCTCCTATGCAGTGTCTATGGAGCTCTCTCTCTCCTGTATGTAGCTTCTTCTGTGTGTATTCTTGAGTAAGTGTCTATTTATATAGCCCATCAAGGGAGAGGGGACTTACCCTGAGTTACACCTTACTGACTTGGGTCGAATCAAAGCCCTTGTCTTACCATAATTTAATCAAGGACATCTCATCTGACTCTAATACAATCAAAGGGTATCCTGCCCAAAGGAACAGACCAGATTACATAGTCTCTCTTTTTGGAATTCATCAATGATCACAAATTGTCACACCACCATTTTATTATTTTTATAAATATATTTTTATTACAGAAGTTGTGAACCTATAAAATAGTCATGCATATGTGGGTCTTTCATATATGCACTTTATCATTTTGAGAATGTTTGCTTCTATTTCTATCATTTTAAGTATTTTTTTTTTCAGAAAGGATGCTGTATTCATTAAATGCCTTTTCTTTTCAAATTGAGTTGATCACGTGATTTTTCTTCTTTGAGTTTTTAATGTGATTTATGACACTGATTGATTTTCTTTCTTGAACCATTCTAGCCTACCTGGCTTAAAACCCACTGAATAGTGATTTATAATTCTTTTTGTGCTTTAGATTCATTTAAAATGTATTTTATTAAGGGTTTTTGCATCTGTATTAATTTGAGAAATTGGTGCATAATTTTCTTTTTCATAGTATCTTCATCTGGCTCTGGTATTACAGTGATGTTGGCTTCAAGAATGTATTTGGTAGCATTCCATCTTACTCAATATTTTTTTCTAAGAGTTTGTACAAGACTCTTGCTAAATCTTCTGCGAATGATAGAGAGAATTCACTGGTGAATCCATGTAGTCCTGAGCTTTTCGTTTTGGGGAGGTTTTCTCTCTTGTGATTCATTTGTTGAGTTCTTCTCTTTCTTTTAATGTCAGTGTTGGTTGTTCATATGGCTCTAGGAATTTATCCTTTTTGTCTATGTTGTCTAGTTTTGTGGAATGCAGTTGTTCATAATATCCCATTTTGATCATATTTATTTCTGTGCAGTCGGTAGTAATTTCCCCTTACATTTCTGATTTTATTTATTTGCATCTCCTCTTTTTCTTTGTCAGTATAGCTAAGCCTTTTTGTATTTTTTATCTTTTAGAAGATCCAACTTTTAAAAAATTCTTCCTATTTTGTGTCTTAATTTCACTTATCTCTTCTCTAATCTTTGTTATTTCTTTCATTCTGCTTGCTTTGGAATTAGTTTGCATTTCTTTTTATAGTTCTTATTGGTATGTAGTTATGTCATTGATTTTAGCACTTGCTTCATTTTTAATGTAAGAATTAAGGGCTATAAATTTCCCCCTCAACACTGACTTCACTGCATCCCATATGTTTTGGTATGTTGCATTCTCATTTTCATTCGTCTCAAGATATTTATATTTTCTTGCAATATCTTCCTTGATGCACTGATTTTTAGGAGTCTCTTCTTTAATCTCTATATATTTTTGAATTTTTCAATTTTCTCCCTGTTATTGAATTTCAGTTCCAATCAATTATGATCAGAGAAAGCAATTTTTATAAATACCACCTTTTTCAATTTATTGATATCTGTTCTGTGACTCAATATGTGGTATATTTTGGAGAATGATCCATGTATACTTGAAAAGAATTTCTATCATTTTATTCAGGGGTGCTTTCCTCTGTTTATGTCTGTTAGGACTAGTTCATTTATCAAATTGTTCAGGTTCTATATTTCCTCATTGTTCTTCTGTCTACATGTTCCATGTGTTGATTTACACAGTTTATTATAGCTTCCATCTATTACCATAGAGATATATATTTCTCCCTTCGGTTTCACCAGCATTTGTTTCATGTATTTTGGGGTGTCCTGGTTAGATGCACATAAATTTTGATTGTTAATTCTTCCTGGAGGTTTGCCCCTTTTATTAATATATATTGTTCTCCCTTGTATCTAACAACTTTGCTTTAAAAAATATATGTTAACTTATATAAATATAGTTACTCTACTTTTTTTTAGTTATTTAATTTGTGCAATATCTTTTTCCACCCTATCACCTTCTATCTATTCGTATCCTTGGGTCTAAGTTGGGTATGTTGTAGACAGCATATAGATGGCTCATATATGTTTATTCATTATGCCAGACTGTCTTAAAATTGGGTGAGTTTAATTCAGTACATAGTTCACCCATTTTATCCTTTGGCTTTTATATGTCCGTTGCTATTTACATCCCACTTTTTATACTATTAGTTACTTTTGCTTATAATCTTCTTTTCTAGATTCTCTTCCAAGGTTCCTTTTCCTGCCTTTTCCTTTCATCCTGAAAAACTCTCTTTCATATTTTTGTGTACTGTACAAGATGAGTGTTGGTTCTCTTGGCAATGAACACTTTCAGTTTTTGTTTCTCTGTCACTATCTTATTTACTCCTTCATTTCTGAAGGGCAATTTTGTCAATTCTACAATTATTGGATGGAAGTTTTACTTTCAGTAAACTTAAATGTATCATATCACTGCCTTCTTGCTGCCTTCATTTTTGTTGAGAAATCATCACCTAATCTTTTGGGGATCTCTTGTATGTGATGACTCATTTTACTCTTGCTCCTTTCAAAATTCCCTCTTTATCTTTGTCATTTGATATTCTGATATTTGTTTTGGAGTATATCTGCTCAGATTGACTCTGTTTGGAGCATGTTGCACTTCTTGGTCCTGGATATCTATGTATTTCAAAAGACTTGGGAAATTTTCAACCATTATTTCCTCAAAAATTCTCTCTACCCCTTTCCCTTCTCTTCTTCTCTGTGACACACAAGATATAAAAGATACTGTCTTTCAGTTCCCTGAGTTCTTGAACCCTGAGGTCCTAAACAATTTTTTCTCCATTCTTTTCTCTATCCTACCTTGTGTCTGTTTGATTGTAAAAGCCTTGCTTTTTAAGGGGCTATTCATTTCTTCCAGTTATTCAAATCTGCTTTTGTGTGTCTGCATTGTATTTTGAATTTAATTTATTATAACTTTCATTTCCAGAAGATCTCTTATTTTTCTTTGAATGTTTTCAATTTCTTCTTTGTTTTCACCCAGTGTTTCTCCTAATATCCCTAATCTCTTTGGCCATCGCATTGAATTTATGAAGCAGTTTGTTTGAACATTTATACTTAGTTGCTCAATTCCTATATCTTATCTAGAATTTAATTTGTTAAAACTTTGACTGAAAATATATTATTGTTTCTTAATAGGGTTTGGAATTTTTTGCTGTCTCTCAGAGTCTGATTTTTGTGATGTGTTTATTCTAGGTTCAAGTTTTTTGTTATTTTTGTTTGTTTGTTTTTTTGCCTGGATTTTCTTGTTAGTGTCTTTGTGCTAATGTTCCTTTCTGACACTTGGTTCTACTTATTTAAGACCTTTATTATAGCTTGTGGTTATCTAATCATATTTTTTCAGTCCTTTTCATCAGGTTCTTGCCCTGAATTTATTGTGCATTTTTTAAGGCTGCACAATTTGTGCATTAATTTCATCCCCACGAGAAAGTATTCCTTCCCTTATTCCTTCTCCAAGAATAATAATCTGTTTTGAATATTTTTATTTTACTTCTATTTATTTATACCACTCCTTTCATTTTCATTAGCTGCTATTCCCTGGTGGGATAATTTTTATAGTAGGGTCCCTCTGGAAACAGTTTTCCCAGATCCATTTCCCCTGCCAAAATAAGACACATGATAAACACAAACATGGGGTTTTGATCATTTCCAATTTGACCAGGGTAGTAGATCTTAAAGGCCACCATACTTCCTTAGGTTCCCTGAATAATCATTTTCCTTATGTACCCAGCAGGGGACACTCTCAGTCAGCTTTTCTTTGAAGCCCTAAATTGCTACTGTGCCTTTAATCCCCAGCTGCCTTAGAACTTTCTGAATGCATGTTTGGAACTGACACTGTTACCTATGTCTGGATGTAATTGTTGCACAGATCCCATTCTCTGAGAACTATGTTCTCTAATCAACCATCACAACCTTCACTGGGTGTAGTCCTCACCTTTTTTTGAAGAAAAGCTCCCTTCAGTTAACTGCTCACCACTGCTCTAAGAAGGAACTGTTTCTCTAAATCCACCCTAGACCATTCTCTGAAAGAGATATGGTGAAGCAGAGACTGAGGTTTCTTTTTGTGCTGGGTAGTTTTGATCTGTTCATTTTCCACCAAGATGCACATCAAACTCTCCTCACCTTCCTCTAACTTTGGCTATATAGTATGGGAAGTGACTGGAGACACCCTCTTCTGCTGGGTAGGTTTCTTATGAACAAACAGTTTGAAAAATTGTTCAAAAATTTGCTCATTCACTCTTCCTCCTTAAGTGAGGCTAGAACACGGGCTCCTGGCAGTCTTCTGATTTGGGCTGCCTGAATCTGATTTCATTGTCCCTAGTAACAATTCAAATTCTTCAAACTTACTTCTCCTCCTAAGAGTTGGGGTTGTCTTTCTGTGCTGGGCATTTCCCCAAGTACCTGATCTAATTTCAGCCCTCTCCCTTTCCCATTGGAGGTTGGGTTCATCTAAAACCATTATGTTTTTCAACGGACTCTGCTTTCACTCCTGCTGAGGGTGTGGGTAAGATAGAGAGTGTTGGCTTCTTTCTGACATTGAGAAGTTAAATTTTAGCTATGTTTAGAATTGGAATCTATCTAGCTGAATTTCCCAATCAATAGTCACATTCTGTATCCAGTCATGTCCCACTACTCTGCTTTTGGTAAATAGAGTTTCTAAATCCAGCAAGGGTGTAGCCCCAGAGGTGACCTTCCCCACTAGTGGGGGATATGACCAGTCTCCTCAGCATTGACAGATATACTCATGATTTTTCACTGCAGATTTTCAGTCTCCTCCTTCTACTATTCCCTCAATGGTGTATCATGTTCTTCTCTCTGAAGCCCCCCAAAACAGGTGAGTTAAACATTGACTGGTTAATTACTATCTGCCCTGGAAGACTACCTGGTTTTAAGAGCTCCCAACTATACCACCAATAGTCTTTCTTCTACAAATAGTTCTAAAACTTGAATATTTGTAAATCCTCAGTATTCATATTGGATAAAGTAAAGCTACAAAGAGCAGGAGCTACACACTAATTAAAACAGCAGAATTTTTAGAATCATAAAAAAAAAAAAAACATTACCTAAAGTTGTGAATTAAAATGAATTCAATATTGGAAGGTGTTTAATTAATACAAACAATTTGGAAAAAAGTTTGAATTCACCTAGTAAATTTTAAGATTCTCATTCCCTTCATCTAAGCTGTTTTATTCATTGGCAAGCCTTAAAAATAAATTTCAATTAGTTACAGGAAACTTATACAACAATTATTCTGGAATTGTTCACAATTGTCAAGTACCTGAAGGTATCCAAATTCCCACAAACAGTAAATGTTAAATAGTTTATATTCATACTATGAACTAAGAAGACATGAAAATAAGCTATAATTAAATTTTAAAATTTGGAAAATATCACAAGCAAACATAAAGCAAAGGAGAAAAGTATATATATATATAAACTGATTTAATTTAAATTAAATTTAAAATATTCAAAATTATACATTCATTAGATTTGCAAAAATGGTGATAAACCTTTTTATTTTTTATTTTTAATATATATTTTATTTTTTCTAAAAGATACATAGATAACATAAAATGTCACATAAAAAATGCAAAAATATAAGGGATTCCCATATGCCCCATTCCCCACAGATCCCACTTTTCCTTGCATTAACAATTTCTTTCATTGGTGTGGTACATTTGTTGGAATTGATGAACACATTTTGGAGCATTACCATTAAGGATGGATTATAGTTTACACTCTCTCCAACTCAATTCTGTAAGTTAAGGCATAATATACAATGGTCTGTATCTGTCATTGTAGTGTCATTCAGGACAATTCCAAATCCCCAAAGTGCCTGTATATTACACCTCTCCCTCCCTCTCCTTGCCCTCAGCACTCCCAGTGGCCACTGTCTCCACAACACTGATATAATTTTTCCCATTGATAGAATCACATTAAGTCTATAGTACAATACCGGTAAGGCCACTCCAGTCCATATTTTATTTCCCAATCCTGAGGATTCTGGGATTGTGGTTCTCACTCCACCTCTAATTGAATCCCATATGGCTGATGGATGGGACTCTCTTGCTTGCAGTGTACACTCTCTTGGTTTCTTGGTGTGGTGGTTGTCCATCTTCACCTCATTGTTCATTGTCCTGGGTTAGTCCAATGAGTTGCAGAGTAGGCATTTCATCTTCTCGTGGTTCAAGGCCCATCTAGCACATTGACAGCCCAAAGATTCAATTCTCTTGAGCATACACCTACCAACTCCAGCACCAACTATAGGTTCAAATAAAAGGGAAAGAAGAAGCATGTGTAGAGAAGTCACCACTGAATCCAACTCTGTCACACTCAGGAGCACAAACTCCAAAGTAGGGCCCACTGACAAGGCACCAAACTCTCGAGATATCTGCCATGACCACAGGGCCTGGGTGTCTCCAGAGCCCTCAGGAGCCTCACTATTTTGGGTAGTATCTACTTTGGCAGTCTATGCAATCCTTCTGAGACCTGCATAAGTGTTACCTCTGAGATGACCTCCCGACTCATTTTGAAGTCTCTTAGCCATATAAAATCATTTGTATTTACCTTTTCCCCCTTTTATTCAAGGTCTTTTTCCAGTTGTACTCCTAGTTGGTGCTTGGTAGTAATCTCTTGGTGCCAGGGAGGCTCATCCCCAAGAGTCATGTCCCATGCTGGGGAAAGGTAATGCATTTATATGTTGAGTTTGGCTTAAGGAAAGGCCACATTTGAGCAACATGTAGGCTATCAGGAGGTAACTCTTATGCACCCTAAAACTTGAGGCTAAGTTTCAATTTCAAGGGCAAAGGCTCATAAGCATAGTCTTCAATATCAAGGGCCCATCAATAGACCATCCTTCTTCACTAGTTATCACCCCTGTACTTAGGGGATTTTTGCTGTTCTATTAGAGAATGTGGCAGAGATCCCCTGGATGGAAGCTTTTTTAAAAATGCAAGTAATGTTCTCTTCTATTTCTAGTTTTTTTAGGGGTGTTTATATCATGCAAGTGTGCTGGTTTCTACCAAAGCCATTATGCATCTCTTGAGATAGTCATGTGCTTTTTTACCTTCTTTGTTCATTTAAGTGGTCCATTATGTTGACTGATTTTTGTGTGTTGAATAACCCTTGAATTCCTGGGATATATCTCAACTTGGTAGTAGCAAATATTATTTTACTATGTTGTTATATAATGTTTGATAGAAATTTGTTCAAGATCTTTGCATCTATATTCTTAAGGGAGTTCTGTCTGTAATATCCTATCCTCATAATTTTTTTCTTAGGCATTACTATTAGGGCAATCCTGGTTTCAGAGAATGAATTAAGACATCTTTCTGCCACATGAATTTTTTTGAGTAGTTTGAGAAGTACTACTTTTAATTCATAGATGAAGCCATATGATCCTGGAATTTTCCTTGGGGGAAGGTTTTTGTGTTACTTGCAATCTCTATTTGTTATAGGGTTGTGAGGATTTCTATTTCTACTTGTATCATTGAGGTGATTTGTGTATTTTACAATTTTGTCCATTTGTTTAATTATTTAATTTCTTTTCAAATAATTGTACTTAGTACTCTTATATAATATTTTATTATTGTGAGGCCAGTATTTATACTACCAACTTCATTTCTGATATCAATTATTTATATCTTTCTCTTATTTTCTTTGTCAGTCTAGCCAAGAACTTGTTGATTTAATTGATATTTTTTCAAATAATCAACAATTATTTTGGTGATTCTCTCAATTTTTTTCCATATACTTTTTTTTTATTTTGTACATTTAATAATTGAAAATATAAAAAATTAAAAACTAAAAATTAAACACAGATGAATAAATATATACATTTCTCAATTAAATGTAATGGAGAAATATAAATATTTTTAAATCAAATATGTTACACAATATATTTGGTTCATAGTAATGCATTCATACAGTATTTGTCCTTTTGTGCCTGGCTTGCTTCACTCAACATAATGTCCTCCAGGTTCATCCATGTTGTCAAATGCTTTATGACTTCATTTTGTCTTACAGCTGCATAATATTCTATCGTGTGAATCGACCACAGTTTGTTTATCCATTCTTCTGTTGGTGGACACCTGGGTTGTTTCCACCTTTTGGCAATGGTGAATAATGTTGCTATGAACATCGGTGTGCAGAATTCTGTTCATGTTACTGCTCTTGGGTCTTCTGGGTATATACCCAGTAGTGCTATTGCCGGGTCATGTGGCAATTCTATATTCAACTTCTTTAGAAACTGCCAAACAGTCCTCCATAGTGGTTGTACCATTCTGCATTCCCACCAACAGTGAAGAAGTGTTCCTATCTCTCCACATCCTCTCCAACACTTGTAGTTCTCTGTCTTTTTAATAGTGGCCTTTCTAATAGGTGTGAAATGATATCTCATTGTAGTTTTGATTTGCATTTCCCTAATCATGAGTGATGTTGAGTATTTCTTCCTGTGTTTTTTGCCATTTGCATTTCTTCTTTGGAGAAATGTCTATTCAAGTCTTTCACCCATTTTTTAATTGGGTTGTTTGTCTTTTCATTGTTGAGTTGTAACATCTCTTTATATATCCTGGATATAAAACCCTTATCAGATATGTGCTTTCCAAATATTTTTTCCTATTGAGTTGGCTGCCTTTTCACCCTTCTGGCAAAGTCCTGTGAGGTGCAAAAGTGTTTAATTTTGAGGAGGTCACATTTATCTAGGTTTTCTTTTTTGCTCATGCTTTGAGTGTAAGGTCCAAGAAACCACCACTTACTACAAGATCTTGAAGATGTTTCCCTACATTTTCTTCTAGTACTTTTATGGTCCTGGCTTTTATATTTAGATCTCTAATCCATTTTGAGTTGATTCTTGTATAGGGGGTGAGATAGGGGTCCTCTTTCATTCTTTTGGTTATAGATATCCAGTTCTCCCAACACCATTTGTTGAAAAGACTGTTTTTTTCCCATTAGCGTGGGCTTGGTATGTTTGTCAAAAACCAGTTTCCATATACTTTTGACTTGTGATTTGAGAAAGTAGCAGGGTTTCTGCAAGATAGAAGTTTAATATTTTGTTAGTTAGTGTGTGCCTCTGCCTAAGGAGAAAACATACCTAAGACAAGACAAACACAGTCATATCCTTTAGAAATATATTTCAGTGAATTTTACCGCATATATCACCCCACCAACAACACCCAGTACTAATGAAATATCTTTTCTATAGGTCATGAAAGAACATTCTTATATTTGTATTCTCAATTACATTTCTCAGCCACTCCAGAATTCATTGAAATATGCAGTAAACTGTTTTATCCTCTACCTTTCTTTCTAGCCTCATGGATGGGCCAAAACTTACCCTTTCAACCACATTAACACTCAGATTTCAGTGCAATTAATTACACTCATATTACTGCAATACCACATAAGATATGATTTAATCAGTAGAAAATTCCAAAGAACAATTAGAGCTAATAAACAATTAAAGCACAGTGGCAGGGTACAAGATCAGCACTCAGAAATTAACTTAATTTATATACACTAGCAATGATACATCTAATCAATATCATTTAAAATAACATTAAAAGAATAACATATCATTGATTAATTTTTTTTAAAGATTTTATTTATTTATTCATTTATCCCCCCCTTGCTGCTTGTGCTCGCTGGGTCAGCTAACCACACCGTGCGGGCGGGCTTGCCTTCACCAGGAGGCCCCGGGAACCGAACCCGGGGCCTCCCATATGGTAAACGGGAGCCCTACTGATTGAGCCACAGCCGCTTCCCGATCATTGATTAATTTTAACAAATGATATAAAATACTTGTACACTGAAAATTTCAAAACACTTCTAAAAAAAATTATAGTCTTAAGTAAATAGCAAGATATCCCATATTATGGATTGGAAAACTTAATATTTTTAAGATGTTAATATCATCCAAAGTGGTGTAGAAATTCAATGCAATCCTTATCAAAATTACAGCAGATCTTTTTGCAGTAATGGAAAAGAAAATCCCCAGTATTTTAGTTTGCTAAAAGCTGCTCAAACATTATAACAGAAATCAGTTGTCATTTACAATGGGAATTTATTAGGGTAAAAGATCAGCTGTGGATGATCAGGCACATGGCAGTGTCATCTAAAGATGCTTTCTCTTGGGGCTTACCTATAGGCAATCCTGGAGTACTCTCTCATGTGGCATGGTAAAATGGTTGCTCTCTTTCTCTGTGTTTCTGCTTTCAGACCTCAGTTTATATAAAATTCCAGTAAAAAGACCCCACTTTAAGTCTAATAATCTAGTCAAAGGCCCTTAACTGAAGTGATATAATAAAAAATGATCTAATCAGAATATCCCTTAACCAAATCTAACCCAAATATCCTACATACAAAAGGTTTACATGCAGAAGAATAGGTTAGCTTAGGAAGATAAAATTTTGGGTTCCATATAAGACTTAAACAAGGCAACCCAGATTCAGAAGGACTGCAAAGGGACACTGAACAGGCAAAACGATTTGATAAGAACAACAAATTTGGAAAACATACTTTCCAATGCTAAATTGTGCTACAAAGCTACAATAATAAAAAACAGTGTGGCTAGGCAAATAGCTCAAGCATGACTAATGGAACAAAATTCAAAATCCAGAAATAGACACAGCAATCTGTTGTCAATTGATTTTTGGCCATGGTACAAATTACATGCATTAGGAAAATAATATTTGTTCTTATATATTGTTCACTTTTTCTTCTCTTAGTCTATTAATGATAACTAAATTCCTGATCTGATAATGTTATTATATCTGTCATACTGATTATGGATCTTTTCCTCACTTTGTCTCTTCCAATTATATTTTTGCCTTTTTGAAAGTCTTTTAAATTTTTTATTGAAAATAAGAAATGATTTATTGAAAAAGGCACTGAGGTAAATAGTCATCTAGTGTTGTCTTAATTTTCTAGCTGCTCTTACAAATACCACAGTGGTTTAACTTAACAGCAGGAATGGCTTCAGAAGCTTGAAGGCCTGTGTGATTGTTAAGCTAATGTGTCAGCTCTACAAGGTAATGATGCCCAGTTTTTTTGTTCAAGCAAGCACTGGGTTAATTGTATTACAAAGGCATTTTATGGGTTTTATTCATCAGAGAGTTGATTGCAAAGATGGCTGGTTACATCTACAATCAATTGAGATGGCCATCAACAATTAGTGACATTTCATCCAATCAGCTGAAGACATTAAAAGGAGAAGTAATTTCAACATTTAGAGAAAATACCCATCTCTACTTCAAACAACCAGCATCTCCTGGGGAATTCATCAAGGACTTTCAACAAAGCACCTGGTTGGCAGCATACCCTATGGAATTTGGACTTGTGCATCCCCATGGTTGCATGAGACAATTTTCTAAAATATCATACAATTTACAGATATCTCCAGTCAGTTCTGCTTACCTAGAGAACTCTGACTAAAACAGCTTGGTACTGGGAGTGGTTCTTAAGAAACAGCATCTTAAAAATGAGGTTTCTAAACTCATTCTGAGATGTTGCAATTGGCTCTCTAATCTGATTCAATTCAATGGCTCTAATTACTTTGTTTCCAATAATCAAGAGGCCATGGACAGTCCATGGCATGAGTTGGAAATAGAGATATGCAAACTATCACCACTGGATATGACTACATCAATGCTTATAGGAGGAAAGGATCTGGTTGAAAGTGTTTCTTAAACTTTAACAGAGTTTTTTGGACTTAAAGGGAACAATGATGTTGGCTGGCTGTTCCTAAATATTCTGGATAGAAAAGAAAAGGATGAACTGAAGGCTTCAAATTTGCAACTTAAGTTCTGAATGAATTTTGTGCAAGTTTCTATGTGTGCTCTGAAAGAAAATAATGTTTTGTGCAGCCACAGACTAGAGATGACTGAAAATCAGACTCAGAGTCTCATTGTATGAGAAGCACAGTTACAATGGAAGCTAAAATCTCAACCTTGCAAGGTGTCTGCTGTTAAAGTAAAGACATTGATTGGAAAGGAATAGAACCCTGAGGATTGGGAAGAAGACATATGGTTTGATGATGATATCAGTGGGGGACATTGAAACCTTAAATTCTGTTAAGAACTTGCCAGATAAACTTATAATGTAAGGCCCAGTGACAGGGTACTGAACCCTGGGTTTTTCTGCCTTGCCCATAGGTTCTGGATGTCTCTATAGCTCTGAGTAACCTATAATT
The DNA here is from genome assembly GCA_026826555.1 of Tolypeutes matacus. Classification (NCBI taxonomy): domain Eukaryota; kingdom Metazoa; phylum Chordata; class Mammalia; order Cingulata; family Chlamyphoridae; genus Tolypeutes; species Tolypeutes matacus. The sequence goes on along the minus strand of JAKSZT010054486.1, from coordinate 898,956 downwards.
AGCACTGTAATTGAAAAATATATGTCCCAAAGACTTACTCTTTGATCAGTCCATATGCTAGTTGAGCTCTGAATTTCAACAAGGTTGCATAATCTACTCTCCAGTTCACTGGACTCACCCAGGACAATTAAAAAGGAGATGATGATGGCCATTGCCCATCCCAAGTTACAGAAATTGTCTGAAACTGCAAGCAAGATGGCTCCATACACCTGCATCATGAGATCTAATCTCCCTCTCAATTAAAGTGGACATCACCATCCAAAAATCCTCAAGATTGGGAAATAAACAATGGACTTAAGCAGCCTTATTATTTTACTATAGATGTATTATTATTCTAACAATGGAAGAACTTTTATCATTGATGTTAAAGAAGTGGCCACTAGAGGATCTGAGGGATGGGAAAGGGAAGAATAAGTGTAATATGGGAGCATTTTTGGGATAATGGAGTTGTCCTCCATGAAATCACAGTTACTGATACAGGACAGAGTATATTTTGTCATAACCTACAAAATTATGCAGGACAGAGTGTGAACTATAATGTCAATTGTAATCCATAGTTTGTAGCAATGCTTAAATATGTGTTCATCAATTGTAACAAAGGTACCACAGTAATGTGGGATGCTGTTGATGTGGGAATGTGAGGGACGAGGAGACAGTGTGGTATATGGGAATACCTTATATTTTTATGCAAAATTTATGTAATCTAAAGCTTCTTCAAAATAAAATAAAATAAAATAAAATAAAATAAAACCTGTAATGGTCTGCCATGAGGAGACTACCCGATGTCAAGTCTGCATCACCTAACATCCAGCCTTCTCTGAGTCTAGAACTCCTCCATGCTATGTGGAGATACTACCCCACCTTCAGCACACACTACCTAACCTTCAGCCTGGCCTAAGGAGTGTCAACCTCCTCCCTGCCATGAAGAAGCCATCACTCAACTTCCATCCTGCCCTGAGGCATCTGCCATCCAACCATTACCTGAAGAGATTAATCCTATCTTACCAAATGAAACTGCACCAGAGCATCCTCAGGCAACTAGTTTGCAAGTTACTTTTAATTCTTCTCCTCATATACACAATCCCCCAATTCTCCCTGAGAATATTACTAGACTAAAATCACAACAAGCTCCCAAATGTTAAGTACAAAGTGTGAACCATCAAGAACTACACTATACTATAAAAGAAATGCATGGGATTTTCAATTTATATAGACATAAATCAAGGGAGTAGGTGTTGGAATGGATATTTAAAGGTATGAGATATTGGTGTAAGGAATATAAAGTCAGATCAGGATGAATTTATTGCTATGGGCCCAATAAGTGCAGATCATAGATTCAAGGTTGTAGCTTGAGGGGTTAGAATGGGTTCTAACAGTTTTTTCAGGTGGCTGCCTGAAACATGGACCAAAAGATGGCTTACAAAGCCTGAGGTTGAAAACCCAATTTACCCTGGTATATTGTAGATGTGGGGATCCAAAGACTTAAAGAGATTTGAGTGCTAGAATGGGTTCACCATTTAAGACTTGCCCACCCTCCCAGGAATGTCCAGAGGACACATCTTTTACCAGTACTGTGAAGAATAAGTTTGTGAGACTAACTCAATTTTCCCTGAGACCCCTATAGTTGCTCTTCTCTTTAGGTCAGATATTACTGTGGGAACTTCTGTCATGGAACAAGAATCCTTAAACATTATGAAAGATAATTAGATCCTGGGCTGGCAGAAGACAATGAGTCATTATTAATTGACAAAGATAAGTTGGGTGTGGCTTCCACAATGAAAGGCAGACTCAAAGTAACAGTCAAAAGAGTCTGAGTATCACAGACCTATGGCTTTGGCTAATAGATCATGAGGTACCTAGGAGTAAAATAGATGAGGAGTTTACTGAATTCTTACTTGACCTGTAAAAGCAAAAGATTTCTAGGTCAAGTGGACAAAACTCTAACTTGAGTTACAGAAACAGATTAAGAACCACAGCCCCTTAATTCCCAATCTTAAGATAGTTTACAGACCCAGAGGCCCTTGAATGAGGGGAAGGTCAGCTTCCCTCATGAGAGGATTCTGTTACACTGCCAAAAATTTATACTGTTAATATTCCTCCCAGCTTTCCCCAAAGAGACCTATGGTCTTTTACAATGGTAAATATGCACTGGAGAGAAGAAAATGATCACAAATTTTGGCCATTATTAGACATTGGCTCAGAAGTGACATTAATTAGAGGAGAAACAAAATGTCACTGTAGCTCATGAATCAGAGTAATACCTTATCAAAGTCAGGTGATTGATGACGTTTTAGCTAACATCCATCTAACAGTGTGTCCAGTGGGTCCCCAGACCCATTCTCCTGTTATTTTACCAGTTCCAGAATGCATAATTGGAACAGTCATAGTAGCTGGCAAAATCCCCATATTGGACCCCTGACTTGTGGTAGGAAAGACCAAGTGGAAGGCAGTAGAACTTTCTCTACATAGCAAAATAGTACATCAAAAGCAATACAGGAATTGTGGAGGGATTGCAAAAGATTAGTGCCACCATCAAGGACATGAAAGATGCAGGTTTGGTGATTCCTACCACATCCCCACTCAAGTCTCCTATTTGGACTGTGTAGAAAATAGATGGATCTTGGAGGATGACTGTAGATTATCATAAACTTAACCAGGTGGTGTTTCCAATTTCAGCTGCTAATCCAGTTGTGGTACCATTGCTTTTGAGCAAAGCAGCACATCCCCTGGTACCTGATATGAAGCTATTGATCTGGCTAACACTTTTTTCTCAATTGCCATTATTAAGGACCACCAGAAACAATTTGCTTTCATTTGGCACAGCCAGAAATATACCTTCACTGGTCTGTCTCAGGGATATAAGAAATCTCCAGCCATATGACATAATATTATCCATTGGAAATTGATCATCTCTCCCTCCCATAAGACAACACATTGGCCTATTATATTGATGATAACATGCTGATTGACCTAGTGAGAAAGAAGAAGCAATTACTCTAGACTTATTGGTAAGGCATTTGAAAGAGAAAAGATGAGAGTGAATACAAGAAAAATACAGGGGACTTCAACCTCAGTGAAAGTTCTAGGAGTCTAGTGGTGTGGGGCATGTCAAGAAATACTTTCTAAATTGAAGGATGAGCTTTTGCATCTAGCGCCTCTTATGACCAAAAAGGAGGCACAATATTTAGCTGAACTCTTTTGGATTTGGAGTCAACATATTCCTCATTTGGGTGTGCTACTCCGGCCCATTTATTGAGTACCAGAAAAGCTTCTTGGTTTGAGTGGGGACCTGCACAAAGGGAGGAATTGTGACAGGTCCAGGCTGTTGTGCAGGCAGCACTGCCACTTGGGCCACATGATCCAGCAGATTCAATGGCACTGAAGTTTCAGTGGCAAATAAAAATGCTGTCTGGAGACTTTGGCAGGCCCTTATAAGAGAATCACAATGAAATCCCTTAAGATTTTGGAGCAAAACACTGCCATCCTCTAAATATAAGTAATCTCCTTTTTAAAAACAGCATTGGGGCTGCTACTAGGTCTTAGAAGAGACTTAACTCTTAACCATGGGCCACCAAGTTACCATGAGAACTGATTTGTCTATCATAAGCTGGGTACTGTCTGATATACCAAATCATAAAGTGGGGCATGAACAGCAGCACTCCATCCTAAAGCGGAAGTGGTGTATATGAAATAGGCCTTGAGTGGGTCCTGAAGGCACAAATAATTTACATGAGAAAGTTGCTCAAATGCTCATGGACACCACTTCTGCCACATTACTTCCTCTTTCCCAGACCACAGCTATGGCTTATTGGGGAGTCCCTTACTATTAGTTGACTAAGGAAGAGGAAACTTGGGCCTGGTTTATGGATTGTTATGAATGATATGCTGGCAACACCCAAAAGTGGACATTTGCAACATTACAGCCCCTCTCTGGGATGTCCCTGAAGGACACTGGTGAGGCAAATCCTCCAAGTGGGCAGAAATTCAAGCAGTGCACCTGGTTGTTCATTTTGCTTTAAAGGAGAAATGGCCAAAGGTGTATTTGTACACTGATTCATGGGCTCTTTCCAATTGTTTGGCTGGATGGCCAGGGACTTGGAAGGAATATGATTGGAAAATTGGTGACAAGGACATCTGAGGAAGAGTTATGTGGATGGACCTTTCTGAGTGGGCAAACATGAAACTGTGTCCATGTGAATGCTCACCGAGGGTGACTTGAGCAGAGGAAGTCTTTAATAATTAAGTCAGAGTGGGCATCACCTCAAAATTGGGGAATGAATAATGGACTAAAGCATACATTATTATTCTACTATAGACATTATTATTCTAGCAATTGGAGAACTCTATCATTTATATAAAGAAAGTGGCCACCAGAGGTACTGAGGGATGGAAGAAGAAAGAGTAAGTGTAATATGGGAGCATTTTAGGGACACTAGAGTTGTCCTGCAAGACTTGCAGTGACAGATACAGGCCATTGTGTATTTTGTCATAATCTACAAAATTGTGCAGGAAAGAGAGTAAACTATAATGTGAACTGCAATCCATAATTAGTATCAATGATTCAACATGTTTTCATCAATTGTAACAAATGTACCACACTAATGAGGGATGTTGTTAATGTGGGAAATTGTAGAAGGGGGAAAGAGTGGGGCATGTAGGAATCCCTGATATCTTTTATGTAACATTTATGTAAGCTAAAGCTTCTTCAAAATTAAAAAAAATATTAATTTAAAAATTAATCAAGTTAACAAGATGACCCATTCTGTAAATAGTAAACTCTTTCTCCAGTCATTATTTCCTGGGCTCATGAACAAATTCTGAGTCATCTCTGGAAAAATGCTTTGTACTCCAGATCTCATGGTGCAGAGGCCTTATGCTTTCCAAGGTTTTGTGTAGGGTCCATGGTCTCTCAGAATAACAGAGTATAGATCCCACACTCTCTGCACCCCAAAATGGTAGCTGTTATCTATCTGAATGCAGCTGTGTGGGCCCCATTACATCAGAGCATTGGGATGCTAGCACTCTACCTGTATATCAGGGTTCAATGTCCACCCTCTACAAATGCCAGGGTAGATGGCTTGTCCCTTCAAGCACAGGAGTTGACATGTGCTTTCTACAATTGTGGGTGGGTATGCTCATTTGGATTGAAGAGATGTTTGTGGTCCAGACCTCTGTATCCATGTTTCTGTTCTAGAAGTACTTCTAATTTAAATTTTCCCTTGTCCTTCCATTTCAATCCAGCTTGGTAGTGCTTCAGTTCATGCCAATATTCCAAAACCCTTCAGTATTTCATGCAGTTAAACATGGTCCAAAACATCAGATAAAGGACTTTCTACAGCTCCTTTCTGAATAACTGAATTCTAAATCTGATTTGCATTGAAATGACTAACTGGGTCCATGTGCAGCCACACCTTCATTAACAATGGTTGTTTAAACACAGGTATCCCAGTTCTCTGGGGAGTCACCTCCTGAAAGCTCAAGGGGTTCCTGGGTAGATAAATGATGGCCATAGTCTCAGAATATATTATCTGGATAGACTGATTATTTTCAAATGCAACAATTTCTGCTTTCTTTGTACTGAATAGTTTATCTATTCAGAGTATGCCTTTCTTTCAACACATTATTATAAGCTGCAAGGAAAAATCAGGCTGAACCTTCCACACTTAACTTGGAAAACTCTTCAACTAAATATCAAAGTTCATTGCTTATATGTTCCAAATTCAATTCAACATTAGACACAATTTCACCAAGTTGATAGCTGCTTTATAACATGATCACCTTCCCTCTGGTTTTCAAAAACAGATTCATTATTTTCTTCTAAAGGCTCATTGAAGGAAACTTTAATGTCCATATTTCTACTGACAGTCTCAGAAAAAAATCAAGGCTTATTATATCAAGTGCCACACAATTCTTTCAGTCTTTACTCATTCCCCAATTCCAAAGCCATATCCACATTTTCAGGTATCTATCACAGCAGCACTCCAATTTCCAATACTAAAAAAAGGTTTCTCTTTCCTAGCTGGTATTAAAAATACCACACAATATAATGGTATAACAGTAGATTTTAATTGGCTCTCAGTTTCTGAATCTATAAAGATTGCTTGCTCCTATAATACATATCATTTGGGCACTATACCTGTCATTTCTGTCACATGGCAATGTCTTCTCCTGCCTCTTCAATGTTCTGTAAACCTCCAGCTTCTTGCTTTCATGTGATTTTCTCATCAATAGTTCTCCAACCTCATTCAGTTGAGTTCCACCTTAACTAAAAAAAAAAAAATTCTTCAAAAAGTTCTATTTACAATGGGTTTACACCCAAAGGAATGGATTAAGAAGACCACTCTTGACTTACTTTCAGGGAACATAAATTAATCTACAAGTGTGTAGTTTTATATTTGTATAGGAAGAAGTTAGGTTATATTTATTGTTTGCTGTAAGTTATTGGAGACTAACATTCCCTTTGATTTCCTTGGTTTTGGCTCCCAATTTTCTTTGGCTTTTCCTAGAGACTTCTTAAAGAAAGACTCAATATTACATTACTTTCTACTTTAGTCCACTTTTATTGTACTAAAGCTTGATTGATGTCCTTGTGAGGTATGGTTTCAGGGGAAGCATTCAATATTCTATTATTGGATCACATCTTTCAGTTAACCACTGCCCCTGTGCTGTGACTTTCAGAAGCATTTTTACAGTTTTGTAAACCTCCTGCTACACCTAGTGAAAGAGGAATGCTAGAATAGGCTGGAGTTGAGTATTTTGCTTCTCACCCATCAAAAGCTAGCAAGAGATTGAGTTCAATATTTCCCTTCTGCAACATGGAAGGGTAGAGGTGGCTGGATTTCAGTATTTCCCTTCCCTCCTCACACTTAGATGCTGATAAAACCCAAGTTGGTTAAGCTCTGGTGAAATACTTTCTTTCAAGGGCAGTCTTTTATTTTTTAAGGGAAAACAAATTACTCTAGGCATATTTTTAAATGGAATTTTTTTTCATCTCCCAACTGGAAGTTCAAGGGGAAATTTTCCCCAATATACACAGTGGGAAACTGTTGTGGCCCTTGGAGTTAAAACTCAGGAAAGCATGGGCCCTTCTCCTAACCATGGTCTCCTGGAGACTTTAATCCTCAGGATTGTGTACACTGAACATTGACAAGTGGATAAACTTGAGTTTAAACATTCCGACTTTCTACAGGTTGCAGCAGAGATCTTCTATCTTTCTCCTTCCTCTTAGGAATGATTCATATTAATGCCATCTATTCTGTTATCAGGACCACTGTGTGCCCTGCAATCTACATTCTCTGATAGACATAGAAAAATTGTTTTACAAATTGCCCAACTTCTTTTTCTTGTTGTTTGGATAGGAATGATTATTTTCAAGGTATTTATATGCTGGCTGGAAACTGAAAGCCTCAGTTACTTTATATCCCAGTATCTGAGAAATAGTCTCAAAACGTATTTTACTAGATCAAAAGATTCCTCAACAAATTTTTATAATTCAGAGTCCTTTGCCATAAAATTAAAAGCTGAACAAACTGGCAAAAGAAGGCCAAAATTCCTTATGGTAACATTTTAGCAGATCAAAAATATCAATATCCTAAAGTTTAGAAAAAAATAAATCTCTGTTAATGTTCTCTAAAAAAAATTTAGAACAAACATTTAATTGTTTTGCCACATACATAAGTAATTAATTCAAAGGAATATTTAAAAATGAATGGATCACATCCAAGTTGTACCTTCATTGGTAGCCTGTTATCAATCAAAAATAAACTTTAGGAAAATTGATATTTCAACGTAAAAGTTAGAGAGGAGAGATGGCAAAACTCATACAAATAAATTAATAATATGCTTCTAGATTCTAAATGGATCTGTCCTTCATAGAGGAAGATCCTAAACTCAAGAAATATTGCAGATATGTTGTGCTACCTGAAATGATTCAAGAGTGTGATTATACACTATTATTATTATGTGTATAACACCAGGATGTTTTTGCAGCTAATCCCTTATAAGGAGGACTATATATATTGTTCATGTGTTATACTACTAGCTTGACCATAAAATAATAGCTGAAATTCAGCACATCTCCCATTGAAATTTAATATTTTTGACTTTCTCTTATATTTAATTAAAACATAAACAGAATGTCCAGGTAACTCTTTTTTGAGGGTATATTTGTTTCCTTAGAATGATATCAAACTATTACTTAAAATTAACTAAAAATTTATTTTTAATTTCCTACTGTCCACATTTCAATGTAAACTATGCAACAATCTCCTAGACATCGTATGAAATTCTACCCAGGATGGTTATGTGACATGGTAACATAAAAAGCATGGCAATGAGTTAAAACAATTCTTTCATGCAAAAAATAATGTTGACACACATAAGGAATACATAGGTTCAAAAACACAATTTTAAACTGTGAAATTATGCTTTTATCCTCATTGATGAAATACAAATTGAAATCTATTTTATTTTAAGCAACTATAAAGTAACTTATAAATTAAGGAGAGAAATGAGTATTTTCATATATTTTTGGATGAAAAGTAAATACATATCAAACTTCTTTCTCTCTTGATGTAGGTGCTGTCTTAATTTCCTATGGCTGGACTAATAAAGTATCACAAACTGGCTTTCTTAATAATCCAGAAATTTATTGGGGAACTTAAACTCAGTTCTGTATCCTAGAACTCCATATCAAAGTGTTGCCACAGCCATACAGTTTCTGAAATTGTTGGGTTCTGGCAGTAATAATTCATGACACAAATCAATCTCTGCTTCCAAATTGTGACCTCTCTCTCTCTCTCTCTCTCTCTCTCTCTCTTTCAAAATGTATTCAGTTTATATGTATGCCTGTTATATTACCCACACTTTTCATTTTGTCCTCATCATTACTTTTATTATTCACAAAAATACTAGATCTAAATGAATTACATTCTTGACTGAGATTTGCAGTTGAACATATATTATTGAGGGACAAATATAAAATTCAATTCATAATATTTATCAAAATTAGAGGCATTAATATGTTATCAACCTGCAGCTAAATTTCATGAATTATTCCTCTAGAAATAGTAAAGCTATTATTATAAAAGTCACAATAAACTGAGTATACACAGAGTCATAGCTAATAATAAACACAGCCAAAAAGTACAATTGAGGAGGGTGGCTAATGTTTGGAAACCACTTCATTGTGAGGAACAGGAACATTCTCATCTCCATCTGCTAGTTCCATGGGTAGAAGTAGGTGAAGTTTTGCAAGACTTGGGATTTTTTAAATCAAATTTATATTTGTATGTGAAACTTGCCAATTTATTTCAATATATTTCCAAATTATTTGAAGTGCTATCCAAAGTTTTTGACAAGTTGAATACATCCCTTGGAAGAGAAACTTAGTGCCTCCTGATTTGCCAATGAGTTTAAAATATAAAAATTCTGGGGAAGGGAAAAACTCATCCTGAGTTGAGTACATGCCCTTTCCTCCTACATCAGTAGTTCTGGTAGGCAGGTATAGTAAAAGCTTGACTGGTCCTGAATAATATGTGTATGCATTTCACTATGGGGTTTATGATTCTTTTGCAACTAACCTACACAATGGAAAGGGTGGAAAGGCAGTTTCTGAATAAGCTTAGGTAGAGTTAGCAGAGATAGAGCAAACAGGTCATATGTTTAAATGTACCCTATTAATCCCTTTCATGGCACTAAAATTAAGCACTGAGGGTTAATGATTTTTCTGTGGGTTGACAGAAGGAAGTGTTGAGGCTATTCACATCAGTTTATGAAATTTTGTGTTATTGAGGCTTGCATTATATTTCAGTTTTAATTTATTGGCTATCTGGTGAATATGAGAAATAATTATATAACAGAAGTGGTGGTGATATGATCCAAAGAAATACCTTTTTTTATGCACATTTCAATTAATTTAGTTCATATTTATTAAACATTTTCTATAAGAGTTATAGGAGGATTATTGAACCAGAAAATTCCCATGTTGCCAATTATCATGCAATTAATAAACCATAGGACATTTTTGTAAAAAAGAAGCAGATATAAGCAATAGACTATATTAACAAAATATTATAGATCTTAAAAAATAAGTAACAGTTGGTATTTTTCTGTGGAATATGTATGATTGAGTTTTTATTGCTTTTTTAGCCAGTTCTATCTAACCAATTAATCTTTTGGAAATTAGAAGCAATTAATTTATTATTAAATAAAAGCTGAAAAACTAAGTTAATGGACATTTATACATAGCATTTCATACCTTAGGACTGACTAAAGTGAAATTGTAAATTAATTTTATAAGTAAAAGACCTACCAGTACAAGAAAAGTAGAATTACTGAACAAATAATGAGGAGTGATAAGACATCCTTATAAGCAATATTGAAAAATGAAAGTTGCAAAATTCAATTATATAACAGATGATAACATTAAACTGTAAGAGAGATAATGGATAGATGATTTTTAAATTAATAATAAGTGAAAATAATCAGTCAAATTCTTATGAAATATGAAGACCTGAGTGATTACTAGGATAAAGGTCCTTATGATAAAAGTCCCATTGAAAATGGTTACAAGGCACATACAATTTCAGTGCTACTTAACTAAATATGTGAATATTTATTTCTGTACTTTCAGTGAGTTCACTTTTTCACTTACATAATTAAATATATGTGTGTGTAAAAAGCATATCTTAAATTTTGTTATGTACTAGGTTTGCACACACAGTCATACATAAGCATGCATACTTCTACTCATATATGTATTCTGTTATGCCTTAAAAGTACATAACATAGAAAATTTAATTTTAAAATATATATCAGAAAAATGTATCATTGGACACATTATTTTAACTTTTGAATATTTCTAAGGAAAAATTTTCCATAGAAAGAGTGAACGCTATTCACATATATATATATGTGCAGGTGTATATGGTGTGTATATATATATTTATAAATATTAGTATGGATTTATATGCATTAACAGTTCTATATAGATGGATATAAATATACATATGCATACTAATAAATTGTTATGTGTGCATAGCATATAAATATATATATAAATTGTAAAGGACTTTAAAATGAATGATACAATATTTTAGTAGATTACAATATTTAATAGGATAAATTGCTAAAATTAATTAGGTTAAGTTATTAGATGTTATAAGAATATATGTGCTTCCAACAATTAATTTAAAAGTTTAATTTCACTTCCAAAATACTGTTGTTAACAGACAAAACAAAATGTGTGTGGGCCATGCTAGAATACTATATTCATAGTTAAATATTACTTACATTTACAGAACTTTATTTATGAACACTATATTATTAATGTTTATTTGTAAATGATATTACAATATTATAATAATGCAATTTTGGAAGAATAAGTACAAAATTCAGCATAGAGACAATATTGCCTCTGCTGAGCATTTTTATTCTGGTTTAATCTTAAAAGATATTTGTCCTCCCTCTTGTTTGCTAGCAACAACACATTTTGGGTGTCTTCTGACTTAGAGCATTCTGCTAAATACTCTGTGAAGCTCAGACGAGGCTCAGCAGGAAGCAGTGATTTGATCCAATACCATTTTACCAGAGCATGTTGAAGAAATTTGTCCATGACTTGTTCCAGAAAACTAATCGTTTTGTAGTTTATGTTGTCTCTCGCTGTCACAGTAATCTCGTATGTATGAGGTCCATTCATCCTTGTCTTATTCTATAGAGATATAATTTTTAAGAACTTTTACCTTCTCAGAACTTTCCTGAGGGCTCCACCCACTTTTTTGTTCCTAACACTGTAAATGAGGGGGTTGAGCATGGGAGTGAGGATAGTATATTACTTCATCCAGCTGGGCTGTATGATAGGATTTGGTTAGAGAGCACTTGATGATGGCTATTCCATAGAAGAGAGACACCACAATCATATGGGAGGAACAGGTTGCCAAAACCATTCTCATCCCTAAGTTTGATACTAATCGCAAAACAGTAGCCAGTATCTGTCCGTAGGAAGCCATAATGGCAGATATTGGGATGAGGAAGAGCACAGCACCACTAATAAAAAGCCCTTTTCATAAAGAGATGTATCAGCACAAACTAGTTTCAGGAGAGCAGGGATCTCACAAAAGAAGTGATGGATTTCCCGGGAGGCACAGTAAGGGAGATTCAGAGTATACATGACATGGAACAAGGCATTGAACAAAGCACCCAACCAGGTACCACCCACCATAAAGGCACAGACTTTAGAGTGCATGAGAATGGAGTAACAGAGAGGGTGGCATATAGCCACATAGCAGTCATAAGCCATGACTGCCAGGAGAAGGCACTCTGATTCAAAAAGTATGGTGAAGACAATGAGCTGAAATCCACAGTTAATAAAAGATATATTATTCTTACAAGACAGGAAATCAGTGGTTATCTTGGGAACAATAATGGAGCAATACAAGAAGTCCATGATGGAAAGCTGGCTGAAAAGGAAGTACATAGGCATATGGAGTCAAGAGTCCAACGAAATGAGAATGAATCATCATCATAATATTGCTAACAAGTGTTACAAGAAACACCAAGAAAATTACAGAAAAGAGAAGATGGGGGGCTTTAATGTGTTGAAATAGCCCCAGGAGAATAAAGTTAATTTCAGTGGTCTGATTGGTCCATTTCCCCATTCTATCCTTCTTAAGTTATTATCCTGGATAAATTAGAAAAACAAACAAACAAAAACAAAAATCTTTCAGTCCCAACACAAATTAGGAGTAAATTTTACAATGTCCAGCTTCATTCTTGCCCATAGTTGTAAAATGATATATATATATTACATGTTTTAATTATTTTCAATTCTTATCTCTACCACATAATGGTTCTCAATATCATTGCAATATCTTTGCATACTAATGTAAAATAATTGAACAAAAAATTACCAAGATACTATACTCTTAGTAAATTGAGGAAAAAGATGTATACTCCTTGAAGTTCTGATTGTTATAATAATTAGAATTTGATTTGATTTGATATTACCACAATAAAATTTTAACTGTAAAAAAAAAAATCATTCAATACAATAAAATTTCTCCCCCTCTATCATCTATCCCTATATATCTCTCTTAATTTTTCTCAATATCTACAAAGATATCTATATTAATTTACCTATAAACATCTATATCTCTCTATATGTACTATTCAATGCAGATACTTGAAGACATTCTCTGCTTTTTATTATTCCAGATTTGTAAGTACTAGAGATTGCATAAATGAGATATCAATCATAATCATAAGTGATCCTCTATCCACTTAGATGGAATGTGTTACCTGTTTTACTTATGCCCTCTTAACTTTGTAACTGATCTACAAGGGATTACATGTTTTTTCAAATGGTAAGTTTGATTTTCAGAGATCAAGTAATATGCATATTTATTCAGCAGTTAAAGAACCAGAACCACAATCATATCTAAATATTTCCAGGATCCCTGCTCCTTTGTCTCAGCATTTTACCTAATGCAGCCTCTAAAAGTGTAATCTTGTTGAAGTGTTTTTTATTTTGAAATCAAGATGGGTAAGTATGTCTTTATGTTTTTGAAATTCAAAGCAGAAAACATAAGACCGTCCACAGAGGAAAAGATGACTGCTATAGGAGTTTCAGTATTTTGACTCAACATACTCAAAAGAATCTTGAAAATATGATAAAGTGCAGAAAAAAGGAAGCAAAGGAACAAGCAAAAATTGCTCTTAGTAATGTAATTTGGCAAAAGGATTTGGTGATATTCTCCATCTATGCTTAATCAGCAGAGATGTGTGTGAAGGGAAATAAAGGAGGTAATAACCTATTTGGGAGGAGATAAATCAAGAGACCCATATGAATATGATTTATTCATAAGTTATTTTGTGGAAAGCAAAATGAAGTGAGTTTATTGGTTAATTTTGCTAATATATTTGCCTAATATTGTTTAAGATGCTCTTCTAAACCTGGATCATATAAAACATATCTATGATGACAACATCAAAAAATACATTTCATTCAACATAGAAAATGATTAGCCTTTTTCTTCCAAAAGTGAAGTCAGAGTCTCTTGTTGCTCTATAGTGACTTGTTTCTGATGGTTGAAAGCATGCCCATTGATTGGGATACTACATCTAGGAAATTCCATAAAATTCCGTGTAAATGATATTGACCCCATAGCAAGTATGAGCTTTTGATTATGAGAATATTGCATTACATTAAGTTATTTCAAGGAGTGTTATATATCAGTTACTAGTTCTTAACACATATGCACAGAATACAAAATAACTGATTAACAAAGTAGTTCAAAGCACTGTGGAATCAATACTTTGACTTAAACTCAAAGAAGTAACTCACTGCTAAAAATATATGAATAATTATATTTAAATATTGCAATATTTACTTCAAAGTAGAGTTTTCTAAATTCATATTATAGTACTCTAAAATAAATACAATTAAAATATTAAATATATTTTTCTGTTAAAATAACAATATGTATCATGTTTGTTTCAGATTTTTTTCACTTGTTTGAAAATTGACTACTTGTTTAAACAATTGAAGCATTTTCTTCAAACAAGTCATCTCAATTAATGAAATAAAAACCCTAGACTCATGATTCAGTTGGAATTTTCTCTTATATTTTGTCTTTACTACCAATGTTTGTGAAACTGTATGGCTTATTCTCATGTATTGGATGGAGAAGGTAAAAATCGTTCAAAGAGAAAATCAGAACAGAAGCACAAAACTGTTAGATTCCTGAAAGTGAATTAATTTTGTTTTCTCTAAATTTAATTGTTTTATTAAGTAGAAAAATATATAGATTGAATACAGTGGATCATTCTAAATCAGTGACACATATGCCTACTAGAGAATAGCTGATGAAAACTAGAGTAGATATAAGGAATATAAAATAGTAAAATATTAAAATATTTTCTTGCTATATCCCCAGTCATTTATTAGTTTGATGTTTTCCCTCCTACAAAATGGTTTTGCATAAGCATCAAGAGATTTTTTTTCAGTCAATAAGAATGTTTGCATTTGGATTACATCTGATTGCCTACTCTTCCTTCTTTACCAACAGTAACTTGATATATGATTCACCAGAATGGAAAGCCTTCAAGAAATGTACATTTTGTTTTTGTCAATGCATGCTAAAGGGCAAATCCACAGGTAAGGCAGTTGACGTAACATTGTGGTTTTATTATTAACATGCAATTTTACCTTATGTTGTCCTAGTGATTTTCACAAATGCTATTTCATATACTGCTCCATAATTTGGTGAAAAGTTTCTTTGTTTCATCAATACATTAATTTGTCATTAGTACTTTTTAAAACAAACTGTTTCAATATTTAGTCAGTTTATTCTTTTGAAGTATCTATTAGGATCTTAAAAAAATGAAGGACTCAAAGGCCCATCCACATTTATCTCAACTAGTTAACTGTACATTTTTAAACATGTTATGTATAGCAAATCTATCATATGTTCACTCATTTATGTTTAACACCCCTTGTCTTAAGGATGTATTTTGCCTAATACGTAATTTCCCATGTGAATATATCAAATTGCACTTTGGCATGCATTGACAAAAAAAAATGTTCATTTCTTAAAGGCTTTCCACTCTGGAGAATGATATATCAAGTTATTGTGGGTAAAGAAGGAAGAATAAGCAATAAGCCTATGCAATATGCTTACCTTATTCACTTTTTTCATAGGCTTGCCCAATGGCCATTTTCTTGGTCCCACCCACATGATTGATGTGGGTGGTGACCAAGCTCCAGACCTTACCTTCCACAAATGTTGGGGTGATGGCCAGACTTTTCCCAATATCTGGTATAGAGTTTAAACCCCTATAGTACAATGAGTTGGAGGCAACATTCTCCCTAACTCTGGCATTCAGGTCCAACCCTCTCAGAGCAAGGAGTTGACAAGCTAGCCTTCCCTATTCTATAGTTGACAGGCCCACTCCTCTCAGACTTATGGAATGTTAACCTCATTCTGCTCAACCCTTGGGGAATGTACCCCATCCTCTCTGTAGCCTGAGGTGGCAAAATCTCCCTGAACAGTAGGCTGGAACATAAACCTCTTCAACTGGAAGGTAAACTCACCCTCCATGTATAAATGGGTGGGCTTCCCATCTTGGCACAAGGAGATGACTTAATTCCAGACCTCAGTTTCCATGTTTTTCCTCTTAAATCTGTTTTCCATTCCATATCTCCCCTGTATGTCTCTTTTGCTCCAGGCTGACAGTGGTTTTGTTCATACAAGTCTCACAAAAAGCTTGTTGGTTTAGCATGCAGGAAATATGGGTCCAAACCACCAGGCAGTAAGACTTTCCACAAGTCTTTCCTAGATAACTGCATTGTCAATCCTGAATTACATGTTCCATGTTTAGTTAATTCCTCAAATGGGGTACTATTGTCTAGGGGTTCGATTTCCAGATGTTTGGAATTTGTGGAATCAGCATCAGGTTTCTTTGTGCCCAATAATTCAGTTTTCAGCTTACCTCTTTCCTCTAACATTTTGCTACAAACTGAAAGGAGAAGCCAGGTATCATTTTCCACATTTAGTTTAGAAATCTCCTTTGCTAAATATCCAAGTTAAGAATTTTCAAATTCTGCATTCCATAAAACATCAGGAGTCAATCTTGCTAAGTTTTTTGTAACTTTAAAATATGGATTTCTTTTCCTCCACTTTCCAATAATAGTTTCATCATGTCCTTCTAAGGCCTCATCAAAAGTCTCTTTAGTGTCCATATTCCTATCAACAATCTCTTCAAAACACTCTAGGTGTATTCTATCAAGCATCTCACAATTCCTCCAAAAAAAAACCCTTACCCTTTTATAAAACTCTTCCAGTATATTGGTAATTGCAAAAAATCATCCCAACTCCACAGTACCAAATTCTGTATTATTCAACCGAAGGTGTGCTCATGAAAAGCACCAGAAATCTTTTGGTTTTTATAAAGGGTAATTATTTTGGGCAGAAAGTTACAATTACAAGGCCCTAAAGAGTCCAACTCAAGGTACTATAAGAAGTATATCTCACCAAAGATTTTTGCTGATGTCTGTGAGTGTTCAGCTTTCCTTCCTCCTCAAAAGGCTCCATGGTCACAGCTTCTTCTGATCTCAGCTGTAGGCTGACATAGGGCATTTTTCTCTTCCTGGTGCTTTCTCAGCACTGCAAATTATCAGTCAAATGACTCATCTCCCTTCCTGGGGCCTCTGGATCTTCTTCCATGGTATGGATTTCTATCTCTCTTCTTGTGTACCTGCTTCTGTGTTCTCCTCGAGAGAATGTCCATTTATATAGCCCACCAATGTGGCTTGGACTGTTATACTCAGTCGAGTTTGACTTGGTCAAATCAAAGCTCTAATCTTAACATAATTTAATCAAAGACATCTCAGCTAAGTCTAATGCAATCAAAGATATCATGCCCAGAGACGCAAACCAGTTTACAAATATACTTGATATCTCTTTTTGGAATTCATAAATAATATCAGACTGCTACACTGCTTTATGTGTATATTAAATCCTCAGAAATAACATTGACACATTTAGGAAGATACTATGAATAAAACCTGAATTTCTCAAATGTAGTTGACTAATTTCTCATAGTTAACAAAAAATTGAGCCATAATTTAATCATAGGTATTCACTACTATGCCTGTATTCTCCTCTGCTATGTTTTAGACCCACACAACAATTAATACACCAACAAAGGTTTGAGTTGAGCATTTGTATACTCTACTATGAACATTTTAAAATGTTCAAATACATATACAACAAGAATTAAAAATTGGAAGGTGTTTGCATGTAACTCAAGTACATTACATCAATCATGTGATTAAATCTAGCCCATCTGTTCTTTCCCACAGAAAGTTGTAGAATAACCACCAAAATTTCTAGGAAAAGAAATAAAAAATATGAGGAGCACAGTTACTAAAGCAAGGCAGACTTTGAAAATATTTTGGATTAACATGTAATTTTTTTCAATTAAATCCAGTGTTATTTTTTATTAATTAATGACCAATAAATTTTGAAATAGAATTACTGCAAAAATACTTTAGAATTTTCTTGAAGTAAATCCTAGGTTTTACCTATTTTTGTTTTCCACAGAAAATAGAATGAGAAACATTTCCCATTGAAGATTGTTTTATATTAGATGACAATAAATTCTACAAATAGCATCACTTCTAATATAAAACTTTATATTTACATGTTAGGTTATCTGCTTTTGGGTGTAGACACTCAAATTTTCATTTCATAGCTTCGAGGCAAATGGAAACTGGTAAATTTATTTCCCAGAGCCCCATTATCAGTATATTTCTTGTTTATTGTCAAGGAAAGAATTTTACCTGAATTATAAACAATTGGAAGAAAAAATGAATTACTCTCTGAAGCATGCTGATATATGGGCAATATCAATATCTATACAGGCATTAATGTTGTTGCTTTATTTATTGTGAATATGAATGAAACTTTGCACATCTGTGGACTCAGAATCCAAATAAACCAAAAGCAGCTGCTTCTTAAATCCATTCATCTATTGTATTCATCCATTTCTTAATATTTGGAACCTTCTATCTTTGTCATGGGTGAAGATGTTATTTACCAATTAAAGAAACCTCAAACTTAAAAGGAAAAAGGTACATTAAAAATAGATGTCATTTACCAGAAGAAGAAGTAGACATAAAGTACTTGAAATCATAATTTCATTTTTTCTTTCTTTTCTGAGTTTATGTTCAGATACAACACCAGTTTGATTCTCCCTATTGCATATTTCTCCATCCCATCTCACGTTTCTTTACATAATGCAATTATAATTGTTCACTTTCTACTGTAGTGAACATTGAAAATTTTCTGCACAAAATTATATCAAAATTGATAAAATATTACCTCTAATGTGGAAATGGAGAATCGGATCTAAATGTCCGAGCTAATCATTCCACTCTCATGTATGAAATATATGTATTTGACAATAAAATGAGCAAAAAGGATAAACATCTTTAAATTAATTTTACAATATGAGTTCTGTCACATTTCATATTTTATAATTAAACACAGAAATAAACAAGATAATTATTGAGCTTACATAATATGTTTTCTAAATGTGTACCAAAGAAGACAAAGGAGGGGGGCAAGATGTCATTGGTTTAAGTGGGTAATCACCATGTCTCTCGCAAAAGACTGCTGATTGGGGACAGGATCCAGCATGAGTGAGCTGTTCTGAGAGCCCATGGAGCAGGAGCCTTTGGGACATTGATCTGGAGGGAGCTGGTAAGGGAGATAGATTGCTCAAGGTAAAACCATGAGTTTTAGCCACAGAGGAATCACAGACAGGTAAGCCCCACACTCAAGACAAAGAGCCAGGGTAAGCCCAGACTCCCGCTGGCCACCCAGTGAGAGGGAGCATAGCATTCTCCAAGACAAGGAGGGTTCTGGCAAGGGGTAGAGAGGGGTTTCCTTTCCGTGGGTTTGTTTGTCTGTACCCCCTTAGAGCTTTGGAGAGCACACCAGCCAGCTCAAAGTGGCACCAGGCTGAGGGGAGAGACAAATCTGCTGAGGCAGCCTGATTTACCTAACTGCCCTGGGATACAGAGGCTTGGCCTGACAGACAGTGGAATCAGCCAATTTAATAGTTCCATGCTGAGTACTATCAGAATTTCAACTCCCCTAAGGGAGTCAGGCAGTGGGAAGCATTTAATAAGTTTTCAAGAGCCTATTTATGGTCCCCTGGGAGGAGGGGGTGGTCTAGAAGAGGCTTGAAAAATCACTACGGTGAGATGTACTTAATCATAAGGGTCCCATTTGAATTTCAAAATGGAACTCAACCTGACCAGGAGAGGGGAGGGGGTATCTGCTTATACAGCCTGCTGAATCCTGCTGCCCTAGGAGAGTAAAATATTCCTGGGGGAAACTGACTGAATAGCTTTCTGAAGAGCTGACTGACCCAGTTGGAGAGGTAGCTCAGTTTCTGCCTTGAATGTAAGAGGTCCCTGGTTGGATTCCCCCGACTCCTCTAAGAGTGGTGATCCACAGAGATATCTAACATCCAGGTGATACCCTAGGATAGGTGAAACATTGACATTATTTTTGTACTAGCTTTTTTGGGTGCCTTATTTTTCAAAAGAAAAGGTTACTTGAAAATTTTAACTGACTTTACTTACTAAAACCCGCCTCAAAACCTACAGAGAGAAGCCTGCAGGGTAACTGATTGATGAACACAGACAGCCTGAGAGGCCCCACAAGGCCCCAAGAAGGAATGCTATTCTTCTTTAGCTATGTTTGACTGTTTCCTACTGTGTTTGTTTGGGGTTTTTTGCTTTTGTTTGTTTGTTTGATTTGATTCTCGTTTTTCTTTCCTCTTTCTTCCCCACTCTTTTTTTTTTTAATTGGGTGCTGCTAGCTTGTTTCTTTTTGCTGTGCATTTTCTTCCTTGATTTCCCATTTTCTGTGTATAATGATTTTTTCTACCAAAACTATCCCTTTTCCTTCCTTCATCTTTCTATCTTCTGCTTTCTGTTGTGGTATTTACATTCCAACTTTTTTTTTTAGACATCACCTTTACTGGTTTCAATTTTTATCTTGTCTTTTTAATTTTTATTAAATTATCAACTTTTTTATTTCTGTCCTTTCTTTTCTCTTTCTTTCTCTCCTCATCATTCTGGCCTTTTAAATCATTCTATATATCTTTTTCTATTTAGTTTCCCATTTCATTGTAGGTACTCCACTTTTTTATTCCTATTGCTCTACACTGCTTACATGAGTCAAATATTCATTTTACAAAGGCCTATACAGCCCTTCTTATAACTTTTATTATTATTACTATTATCCTTTTTCTTTTCCTACATCTTTCATTTTCTCTGACACTAATCTTTTTCCTTCAAGGGACCATAGAAAACAAAAAGGAAATAGAACAAGAAAAACAAAGTGTCAAAGAGAAAACTTAGCACATACACAAAACCAGCAGCTAAATATAACTTTAGAGCAGAGAGAGAAGTTGATCAACTGAATAAACCCATCAAGATAAATAATGATCAGAAGGCAACAAAAAATTACAAACCATACTAAGAAACAGGAAGACATGAACCTGTCCAATGAACAAACTGAAAACCAGGAAGAGATGCAGAATATTGAACAATTAGAGCTGTCAAAACAAATATCATGAACCAACTTAACGTAGTGAAGGAAGAGATTAAGGATATTAAGACAGTGGGAATATATACTGTAGAAATTGTAAACATACATAAAAAGATAATGGATATGATTATGATGAATGGCACAACCCATGAAATAAAAAAGACACTGGAATCACATAACAGCAGATATGAACAGGCAGAAGAAAGAATTAGTGATGTGAAAGACAGTACATCTGAAATCAAACAGAACTGAGTGGGAGAAAGTGTGGTCTACAGTGTGAACTGTGGTCTATGGTTGGTGGCAAGGCTCCAGGATGTGTAAGTTCATTGAGGGTGGTGGGCCACACTTGTGGGAGATGTTTGTGTGGGATGTGGTGGGAGGTGTGGGAGGTGGGCAACATGGGAATCCCAGTGGGTTCCGTGTAATCTTGGGTAATCTAAGCACCTCTTTAAATATATGTATATATACATATATATATATATATAACATTTTTGTAAGCAAATACACATATATGCATATAAAAAAAAATTATAACCCTCAGATGATGTTGGAAAAAAAAAAAAGAAAAGATAGATAAAAAGATTGAAAAATCCTGCAGGAATTTAGGGATTTAAACAACACCACAAAATATACAAACATATGCATTATAGGCATCCAGAGGGAGAAGAAAAGTGGAAGGGACAAGAAGAAGTTGTTGAAGGAAATAATGGCTGGAAACTTCCCACAACTATTGAGGGAGAAGGACGTACAAATTCAGGAAACACAGCACACCCCAAATAGTATACATCTTAACAGGCCTACTCCAAGACATATACTTATCAAAATGTCCAATGCTCAAGACAAAGAGAAAACACTCAAGGCAGCAAAAGAGAAGAGAACCTTCAGATACAAGAGAAGCTCAGTAAGATTAAGTGCTGATTTCTCATCTGAAACCATGGAGGCAAGAAGACAGTGGTATGGCATAGTCAAGTTATTCAAAGAAAAAAACTTCCAGCCATGAATTCTCAATCCAGCAAAGCTGGCATTCAAAAATGATGGAGAGTTCAAAATATTCACAGATAAACTAAGATAAATTAAGAAAGTATGCCAATAAGAAACTGGCCCTTCAAGTAATATTAAAGGAAGTTCTACAGGTTGAAAGGAAAAAAGCAAGAGAAAGAGAGTTGAAAGAGAGTGAAAGAACAAATAAAAAGACAAAAAGAGAAATAAAAACAATATATGACATACATAAACCCAAAGAAAATATGGCTGATGTAAGAAATTCCTTGAGAGTAATAACACTGAATGATAATGGATTAAGTTCACCAAACAAGAGACACAGATTGGCAGAATGGATAATGAAATATGACCCAACTATATGTTGTCTACAAGAAACCCACCTTAGACCCAGGGATTCAAGAAACCTGAAAGTGAACATCTGGAAAACAATTTTACAAGCAAACAACAACCAAAAAAGGACAAAACAGACTTTAAATGCAAAACTATTGTAAGAGACAAATATGGACACTAAATATTAGTAAAAGGGGTAATCTTTCAAGAAGAAAGAACAATCATAAACATTTATGCACCTAATCAGGGCATTTAAAATACATGAGGCAAACCCTGGAAACAAGAGTAGAAACATAAATGCCTCTACAATTATACTGGGGGATTTAATACACCATAATCACCATTACACAGAACATCTCAACAGAGAATCAATAAAGAAACAAAGATTCTGAATAATACATTAGAGGATCTGGACCTAATAGATATATACAGAAAACTACACCCAAATACAGTGAGATATTTATTCTTCTCGAGTGCACAGGGATCATAATCCAAGATAGACCACATGTTAGGCCACAGAACACCCCTCAATGAATTCAGAAAGATTGAGATTATGCAAAGTAAATTCTCTGACCACAATGGAATGAAATTGGAAATCACTAATGGCCAGAGAACCAGATAGGGCACAAAGATAAGGAACTTAAAAAAAAAAAAAACACTCTTAGACAAACAGTGGGTCAAGGAGGAAATCTAAAAAGAAATCATTAACTACCGTGAAATGAATGAAAATGGAAACAAAACATTATAAAACCTATGGCATGCAGCCAAGCTGTACTGAAAGGGAAATTCATAGCCATAAATGCATATATCAAAAAAGAAGAAAGCTGAAATTGAAGACCTAACTGCACACCTGGAGGAATTGGAAAAACTAAAGATGTAAAGGACTTATATACAGAAAACTACATAACACTGTTAAATGAAATCAAAGAAGGCTTAAGTAAATGGAAGAATATTTCCTGTTCATGGATAGGAAGACTAAACATCATCAAGATATCTTTTCAACCCAAACTAATCAACAGATTTAATGAAACTCAATAAAAAGCAACACTGTATTATTTAAAGATTTGGAAAAACTAACTACAAAATTTATTTGGTTGCGAAAAATGCCCTGAAACACCAAAGCTATATTGCAAAAGAAAAATGAACTTGGATTTAACACACTACCTGACTTATATCATACTACAAAGCTACAGTGCTCAAAATTGCATGGTATTGGAGTAAGGATAGACATACTGACAAATGGAACTAAATTGAGAGTTCAAATATTGAGCCTCACATACACAGTCATCTGATATTCGACAAGGCCACCAAGCCCATTCAGTTGGGAAAGACTGGCCTCTTCACCAAATGGTGCTTGGAAAAGTGGGTATCCTTAACCAAAAGAATGAGAGAAGAAAACCATCTCACACCTTATACAGAAATCAACTCAAGATGGATCAAAGCTCTAAATATAAGACCCAAGACCATAAAGACCTTGGAATATAATGTAGGGAAGTATCTACAGGAACTTGTAACAGGAAATGGTTTCATGAACTTCACACCCAAAACATGAGCAGCAAAAGAAAATATAGATAAATGTGATCTCCTCAAAATTCAAAGCTTCTGCACCTCAAAGAACATTATCAATAAAGTAAAATGGCAACCTACCCAATGGGAGAAAATATTTGGCAATCATATATCTGATAGGAGCCTAATATCCTGCATATATAAAGAAAACCTACACTTCAAAAATAAAAAGACAAACAACCCATTTAAAAAATGGGCAATCGACCTGAAAAGACACTTCTCTGAGGAAGAAATAGAACTGGTTAAAAGCATATGAAAAGATGCTTGACATCCCTAGCTATTAGGAAAATGCAAATCAAAAGTACAATGAGATACCATCTTACTCCCTTTTGAATGGCAGGTATTAAAAAAAAAAGCAGACTATAAGTGTTGGGGAGGATCTCAGTGAATGAGAAGACTCATCCGCTGCTAGTGGGATTGTAGAATGGTCCAGCCACTATGGAGGACAGTTTGGTGTTTCCTCAAAAAAGTAACTATAGAACATCATTATGATCCAGCAATTGCACTGCTGTGTATATACCCTGAAGAATGGAAAGCAAAGACATGAACAGATATATGCACACCAATGTTCATAGCGACATTGTTCACTATTGGATTCACCCCAGGTGCCCATCAACAGATGAATGGGTAAGTAAAATGTGGTACATACATACAATGGAATATTACTCAGCTGTAAGAAGGAATAAATTGCTAACACACAGGATAACAAAGATGAATCTTAAAGAATTTATGTTGAGTGAAGCAAGTCCAGCATCAAATAATTATCAGTACATGACCTCACTGGTATGATTTAAGGAAATTGAGCAGTCTCAGAGAGCTATTGTCTGTAAGATATGTTTATAAGAAATAGAAAGAGAGGAGAAGGTGTGAGCCATTACCCATATGGTTGTAATCTATGGTAAAGTGATAGAGTATATTTGTGTATTGAAGAGATAGGACAGTAGCTTAGTGATATTATTTGGTTGGGTGATGCAGGGTTGACAGGTGGGCGGATTGGGAAGGGTGAGTCTGAAGGTCCAGGATACTGAGGGGGAGGATTGGGAGAGGGACTAGGGGAACACTGGGGATTTGTGGGGTATGAGGTTGAAGGTACAGAGGTGGGAATGTTCTTATGGCAAAATGACACGGAAGGGTCACTGGTTTAGGGTGTTGTTTGAGGGGTCATTTGGGACAGGGCACATCTAGAGCAGGATTATAGGGAGTGTGTGAGCATTCATTCTGTCATAATGTGTTGTTTCAGTGGATGGATACACACATTGTGAGTGGGAAGGATTTGGACTCCCATCATTGGGAGAAACAATTTGCTCAGAAATAGACAGGTGGGAGTCTCTCAAGAGCAAGGGTGGCTCTGAATAGGGGAGGACAAACCAGTGTGTCAAGTCCACTTGTTGCATGTAACTATGAATCTTGTCATCCAACGAGTCAAGCCAGGGGTCATTGTGGGCCCCGAGGGAATGGGGTGGGAGGAATAGAATAGATCAAATGGGATATTTAGTGGTCAGGAGAAATGTTCTTCATTATCATACTGTGATGGACACAGGATATGGTAAATATCATCAAAATTTATAAATGTAAAACATAGTGTAAAACATTGACAAAGTTTAGTAGCTATGTTTCACTATTTGTATATCAGTTATCACAATGTTACCATCCACATAAAAAGGTATTAATATGGAGGGAAGGAAAGGGGGAGAATGTTGGGAATATAAGAGTCTCCTGTATTCTGTGTGTGACTTTGCTGTCACCTAAAACTTCTTTCAAAACCAAAGAAAAATTGTGAGACACTGGGGAATGGGAGGGGGAAGGTGCCACAGTACAGACAGCACAACAGATATTGCAATGATGAAAGGTAAAAGGTCAAAAAAATTGTTTATATATATATATATTTAAATTCCTAATCTTTTAATTTTATTTTATTTTTAGTTTTTTTTCAATTTTTATGTATTTTATCTCTTACATTTAAACTTATCATTGTTGTTTCATTTTCCTATTATGTATGCAGCTATTGTAGTGCCTTCTTCTTTGAAGAAACTTTGGACCACAGAAGGGTTACAACTGGGGCAGGGGAGGATCATTGGTGTTGGGTGTCAGGGATGGGGGATGCATGGGAAGAAGTTCCCCTGAGCATAAATATAAGGTATATAAAAATGTACACATGTTCACAGGGCATTGTCACAGTGGGTGGAGAATCACTCAATAAAGGAGAGAATACTCAATTCCCATCCTGGAGAGCTCTGCCACAATTCTCTAAGGAAGCAGCAACAGCCCCCCAGTGCAGGTGCAGTTCCTGGCGAGGGAAGATGATCCACTGATGGGCCCTTGATATTGATGACTAGCCTTATGAGTCTTTGCTCTTGAAATTGAAATTTAACCTATTGTTATGGGGTGCCTAAGGGTTGCCTCCTGATAGCCTCCTTGCTGCTTAAATGTGGCCTCTCTCTTAGCCAAACTCAGCGTATGAACGCATTAGCTTCCTCCCACCATAGGGCATGACTCCTGGGGATAAGCCTCCCTGGCACCGAGGGATTGATACCAAGCACCAACTAGCAATGGGACTGGAAAAAGCCCTTGAATAAAAGGGGGGAAAATAAAGACAAATGATTTTATATGGCTAACAGACTTCAAAAAGTGTTGGGAGGTCATCCCAGAGGTAACACACACATCTCAGCAGAATCTCATAGAATTGCAAAGTGGATATCACCCCAAATAGTGGGGTTTCTGAGGACCTTAGAGACACCAGGTCCTATGTCAGGGTGGATAACTCCAGAGTTTGGTGCCATTCCAGTTGGCCCACTTTGGAGTTTGTGCTCCTGAGAGTGACAGAGTTGGACTCAACTCTGTCTTCCCTGCACATGGCTCAACTGTCCCTTCTATTCAAACCTATACTTGGTGCTGGAGTTTGTAGGTGTACATTCAGAGACTTGACTCATTGGGATGTCCATGTGCTGGCTGGGCCCAGAACCTCGATGGAGCAGCAATTTCTACTCTACAGATCATTGGACTCAACCAGGACAACTGGTGGGGAGATGATGATGGACAAAGGCCATCCCAAGGAATGGAGACAGTCTGCAGCTGCAGGCAGGATAATCCCATCCATTTTCCCCATGGGATATAAGCCCCCTCTGAATTGGTGGTGGATTAGACATCACCATCCCAGACTCCTCAGGCTGGAGAGGAGAGCTATGGACTAGAGTGGACTTACTGGTATTCTACCATAGACATACTGTGATTCAAGCAATGGAAGAAATTACAACATTGATGTGGAGCCAGAGGCCACTGGAGACTCTGGGGGCAGGGAGAGGGAAAAGCAGTTGTTATACAGGAGCTTTTTTGGGAATTGGGAATTGTCCTGAGTGACATTGCAACAACAGATATAGGCCATTTTATATCATTTTGTAATATGCAGAACTTTATGACAGAGACTGTGGTCTACAAGGTGAACTATGGTCCATTCTTAATGGCAAAGCCCCAGGATGTGTTTCTTAATTGCAATTAATGTGCCACACTAATGAAGGATGTTTATGTGGGAGTTTGTGGGAGATGTGGCAGGTGGTGGGTATGGGAATCCCTATATTTTTTCTGTAACATTTATGTAATCTAAGTATCTTTAAAATTAATTAATTAATTAATTAATTAATTAAAAAATAAAAAATCAAGGCAAAGGAACTCAATATCATTAAAATTTATTCTTTGAAATCAATGACAATGATAAAATTTTACATGCTGGAATATTAAAAATGTTTTCTTGGACTTTTAGTGTTTGTTCAAACATGTTATTTTTCTTGGGATTAATGACCACAAAAGGAATATGTTGTATGACGTTAAATAAAATGGAGCTCATTCAAAATGTAGAAATATTTCACTTCGTATTTAATCCTACTCATCTGTTCCCTTAAAATTCAGTGTGCATTAAACTCAATGATGCAACTGAGAGCCACTGAATGTACTCTTTGTATAGAATGTACATGGCATGGGACTGTATAACACAGTGAACTATATGGTAGAAGATGGACTATACTTAAAATATAAATATGAGAGTATCCTCTCATGAAGTCTAACAAATGTACAATACTAATAGATTGTGTTAATAATAGGGGCTGTGTATTAGACTGTCAAAGGGCTGCTGATGCAAAGTACATGAAATCTGTAGGCCTCATAATGGGAATTTATTTGGAGTAAAAGCTTACACCTTGTAGCAGTTTAACATTGTTTATGAATTCCAAAAATATTTATTGGATTATGTTTGTAAACTGGTCTGTCAGAGGTATCACTTTTAATTATTCAAATTATGATTAGTACTTTGACCGGGCCATGTCAGTTAGGCATTGAGTTCCTGCCCTTTGGTGCATAGGGACTCACAGATAAAAGACATGGCAAAGGACTGAGCTGGAGTCCTGGGAAGCAAGCACACAGAGAAGCTTGGTCTTGAAGAATGAGAGAAGGACTTTGAAAAAGAGATGAACCATTTACCTGATAGTCTACAGCTGGCCTTGTGGAGGGAGCACAGCAACTGAGCCTCAAGAGAAACAGAGCCCTGGGAAGAGAGGAGCCCAAGAAGCCTTGACTCTTGGCAGACCTCAGCAACTATCTTGCCCCAACACTTGGCAATTGATTTTGGTGAGGGAAGTAATTTATGTTTTATGGCCTGGTAACAGTGAGCTTCTACCCAAAATAAATATCCTTATAAAAACCAAAAGAATTCTCGTATTTTCCATCAGCACCCCTTTGTCTGACTAACACAGAATTTGGTAGTGGAGAGTAGGGTTGTACTTTTGCAATTATCAAAATAGTGGAATGGTTTTATCAATGAGTAAGGGGTATTTTTTGGAAGAGCTGTCAGATATTTGATAGAAGAGACATAGAGTGCTTTGAAGAGACTGTTGATAGCAATATGGACTCTAAAGAGACTTTTTATGATGGCTTAGGAATAAACAATGAAACTATTATTGGAAACTGGAGGAAAGGTGATCCATGTTTTAATGTTGCAGAGGACTTGGCAAGATTAACTCCTGATGTTTTATGGAAGGCAGAATTTGAAAATGGTGAGCCTGCACACTTAGGTGAAGAACTTTCCAAGGTAAACTCAGAGAATGCAGCTTAGCTTCTCCTTGAATCTTATAGCAAAATGCCAGATAAGTGAGATAAGAGAAGGACTGAATTGTTGCACACAAAGAAAGCAGAAACTGGTTGCTTAATTCCAAGCCTCTGAAAATCAAGCTGCCAGATCATAGTGCCCCATTTGAGGACTTATATAAACTTGGATCTTGTAGATCAGCATTGAAAATTCAGTTATCTAGGCAAGACCTGTGGGAAGTCTTACAGTCTGATAGCTTGGGCCACTGCCTCCTGCATGCTAAACCAACAAACTTTTTGAGAGGGCTGTATGAACAAAATCACTGTCATCTTTGGGGAAAAAAGATATTGATGGGAAAGATCGAAGGGGAAACAGTTTTAAGAGGAAATCCATGGAAGCTGATATCTGGAATTAAGACATCACCTTGGTCAAGGGAGGAAACCCACATATGTGTACAGAGAGGGTGAGTTTGCCCCAGCACCTGAAGAGGGTGGATGTTCCCACCTGATGTTTAGGGAGAGTTTTGCCACCCTAGGGTACAGAGTGGGTGGAGCACATTCCTCAATGATTAGGGCAGTTAAGGTCAGCACCCCATAGGTTTGAGAGGGGTGGACCTTTCCCCCATGGATTAAGGAAAGCCAGGTGGTCAACTCGTTGCTCTGAGAAGGTTGAGCCTATATGCCAAAGGTTAGGGGGAGTATTGTCTTCACTTCACCATACTAGGGGGGTAAGACTGTAACCCAAAGATTGGGTAAAATGTGGCAATCACCCCAATGCTCTTGGAGGGTGAGGTCTAGAGATTGGTTACCACCCAGATGCTTGATATGGGTGAAACCAAGAAAATAGCTAATGGATAAGCCTTCAGAAAGAATGGGGCCCCATGTGGCCCCATGAAGAAGAACAATCCTCTTAAGAATGACTCTCAGGCTTTGAAATTGAATGGAGGATGCCCTGCAGGTTTACTGAAGTGTAGAGGACCTGTGACTCATGTTTCTCTCCCAGTTTCTCCTTATGATAATGAAAATGTTTATCCTTTGTCTTTCCATTTGTGTATTGGAAGCAGATAAATTATTATGTAAGTTTCAGAGGTCTACAGCTAGAAGACCTTTGTCCCATGACAAAATGGATTTCTTTAAACTGATTATGTTATTATTTTTCACTTACATTGTTACTGATTTAAGGCTTTTTGAATATTGTAATGTATTTTTTGGAATTCAGAAGGTGGTGTGTAGCAGTTTAATATAGTTATGAATTCCAAAAATAGGTATTGGGTTATGCTTGTAAACTGGTCTGTTCCTCTGGGCAGACCAGTCTACAAGTTATGATTACAAGTTATGATTAGGGCTTTGACTGGTACACATCAGTAGGATGTTGAGTCCCAAGGGATGGGGACTCAGAGATAAAACTACATGGTAGATCAGAGGAGTGAATTGGAGTTTTGATGTTGGAGTTCTGATACCGGGTTTTAATGTTGGAGTCCAAGGAAGTAAGCACACAGAGAAGCTTGGTCATGAGGAAGGAGAGAAGGCTCTAGGAAGAAATGATCCATTTGTTTGATAGTCTACAGCTCGCCTTGTGGAGATGCCAGAGGAACTGAGCCCAGAGACAAGCAAGTCCTGGGAAGAGAGGAACCCAGGAAGCCTGAACTCTTGCAGCCATCTGCACCAACAGGTGGCAATACACTTTGGTGAGAAAAGTAACTTAAGCTTTATGACCTGTTAACTGTAAGCTTCTACCCCAAATAAATACTCTTTATAAAAACCAACCAATTTCTGGTATTTTGCATCAGCACCCCATTTGGCTGACTAATACACCTTCTTAAAAGTCCTTAAGACTGAGGAATGAACAAACATAAGGAGCAAATGCAATTATGGATTAAAGTAGACTAATTATTTTTCCAGCAATGGAAGAAATTATAACATTGATATTAGGCAATGATCACCAGAGGTTATGAGGGGAGGGAAAAGGAAGAATAGGTTTAACATGGGGTGTTTCTATGACATTTTTATGACAGATACAAAGCCATTATATATTTTGGGAAAATATATAAAAATGTGTGGTGTAAAGTGTAAAATATTGGCCATGGTTAGTAGAAATGCTTCAATATATGTTCATTGATTGTAGCAAATTTACTACTCTAATGAAAGATGTTGTTAATGGGGAGATATGTGGAAAAGGAGGTTGTGCAGTATAAAGGAATCCCCCTATAGTTTCCATTTATCATTTATGTAATATAAAGCTTCTTTTTAAAAATACAAGAGGCTAACAATGGAAAAATTTGGGGGAGAAATAGATGCCTTTACAATTATAGTAGGGAACTTTAATATACCATTATTACCATTAGATAGAGCATATTCAAAGAAGGATAATAAAGAAAGGACACATTGAATGATACACAAGAGGATTTTGACTAAATATACATATACAGAATATTACAGCTAAATACTTCAGGATATATATTCTTCTAAAGTGCACATGGATCATTCTCTAGGATATCACTTGCCATGTCACAGAACAAGTCTCAACTAATTTAGAAAGATAGAAATTATACAAAGTAAGTTCTCTTATCTGACCACAACAAAATGAAGCTGGGAATTAATTTGAGGCAGAGATCTAGAATAGGCACAAAGATATGGAAGTTAAAAAACACACTCTTAAACAGTGGGTCAAGGAGGAAATTGAAAAAAAAAAACAAGTAATTACCTTGAAATGAATAAAAATGAGAATACAACATATCAAATCCTGTGGGGAGGACTTCTGGGAAAATGGCATCAAAGCAAGTATGTAGAGCCAAACTTTCTTACAAAAATCAACAGAAAAAGGGCAAAATCCTATCTGATAGAGCTTCTTTGGAGATATATAGAATGGGAAATTGCCATGCATCATCAGGAGTGAACTAGACAGATAAAGAAGCCAGAGGAAAACTATGAGTTAGTCATCCCTGTGGCTGGAAATGTCACATATACCACACACAAGGCTATTTTACGCAAATAGCCTTGGTAAAGCCCCTAACTCACTGCAACCAACTGAATGGGAGGGAGCATTCCCTTGGAGGAAGAGGGGCATGGGGGAGGGTAGACAATGGTTTCTTTTCAGTGAGTTTGGTCAGCTGAGCTCCCTTTGAACCTCAGTGGTGACCCCAGAATGGCACTGAGGTGGCTGCAGGGAGAGAGAAGTGGGGATTTCATCAGGCAGGCTGTTACACCAAGATGACCTGTAAGAGAGAGGATCTAAGGTAGACAGGCCAGAGACAGGCACCTAACAAGACCAGCTTGGCAAAATGTTAGATGCCTAACTCTCCCTAAGGGTAAGGAGGCAAAAATACTCAGATAAGCTTTCAGAAGCCTGCATAATCTTCATAGGTGGTTTAGCTCAGAGGCAAAAATCCTGTCTTGCATATATAAGCTCCCTGGTTTGATTGCCAGTTTTCCTTAGAGAAGTGATCCAGAGAGTTATCCACCAGGTTGTCAGGCACACAGCTATTACTTTATGACAGGGAACATGTAGACTTTTTTTTTTTTTTTTTTTTTTGGTTTTAGGTTGTCTTGGATCTGTTATTTTTATTTTTTGTTCATTCTTTTTTTTTTTTCATTTGCTAAAACCTAGTATTTCACCTGTAGAGGGTAGGATGAAGGGCAATTGATTAGCACTGGCAGCCTGAGAAGCTCATTATGGGCTTAGAAAGGGGGGGTGTTTTTCCTGGGTTGTTTGTTTTTTGATTGTTTGTTTTGTTTTGTTTCTTGTTTAGCTTTCCACTTTCTTTGTTTCCTCTTATTAACTTATTTTTTCTACAAACTTTTTTTTTAATTCATTTTTCTATTTTCTGTTGATATTCATTCATTCTACCTCTTTTTTTTTTTGTTTTATTTTATTTTTCTCTCTCTTTTTTTTTTTCTTTTTTTCTTTCCCTCTTCTCATCATTCTGGCCTATTAATTCATTCTATTTTTTTCTCTATTTTGTTTCTTGTTTTATTTTTTTTTATTCCACCTTTTTATCCTTATTCTTTGTATATTTATTTGATATTTTATGCAAATTACACATTTATTTTCCTAACTGTTGTACAGTTCCTCTTCTACCTTTATTATTATTACTATTATTATTATTATTATTATTATTATCTTCTTATCACTTTCCCTGTCACTGGTCATAAATTTTCCAAGGGAACACAGACAACTGCAAGAATATAGAATAAGATGAACCAAGTGTCAAAAAGAACCTTACCAAACACAAAATGAAAGACAAAATAAAACCCTAGAGTAGAAAGAGAAGCCAACCTACAAAATAAGCCCATCACTATAAACAGATGCCTAGACATTAACAAAAAATTAGCCATAATAAAGAAATAGGAAGACAAGCCATAGTCTAATGAACAAACTACAAAACAGGAGGAGATGCAGAACATGGAACAACTAATCGGGGATATCCAAACAAATATCATGAATGAACTTAATGAAGTTAAGGAAGAGAAAGGGGTTATTAAGAAGACACTGGGGGAAGATACTGAAGAAATTATAAACATACATTAAAAAAGATAATGGATATCATGGTGATGAATAGCAAAATGCAAGAAATCAAAAATATACTGGGAGCACATAATAGCATATTTGAGAGGGCAGAGGAAAGAATTAGTGATGTGGAAGACAGTACATCTGAATACAGACAGATACTGGAATAGGTAGGTAAAAAGATAGGAAAAATCCAGCAGGGACTTAGGGATTTGCATGACAACACAAAATGCACAAACATAAATATAAAACAGGCCTAACCTACAACATATATTTATCAAATTGTCCAGTGGCCAAGACAAAGCAAGAATATTGAAAGTGGCAAGAGAAAAGAGATCCATCACATACAAGTGAAGCTTGAAAAAATTAAGTGCTGATTTGGTATCCTAAACCATGAGGCAAGAAGACAGGGTATGACATATTTATAACGCTAGAAGAAAAAAAAATACTTCCAGTTAATAACTCCCTATCCAGAAAACCTGGCATTCAAAAATAAGTAAGAGTTCAAAGTATTCACAGATAACGAGAAATTAAGAGAGGTTGTCAACAAAAAACCTGCCCTTCAAAGAATAATAAACACTCAAGTTCACAGAGGGTCCATAAAAAAAAAAAATAATAATAAACAGAGTTCTTCTCATTGAAAGGAAGAAAGGAGAAAGAGGGCTGGAGGAGAGGGTAGGAATGAAGATTATTAGTAAGAACAATTGAAAAGAAAAAAGAGAAATAAAAACAACATAAGAAATATATAAACCTAAACAAAATATAGGTAATGTAAGTAATTACTTGACAGTAATAACAGTGAATATTAATGGATTTAACTCTCCATTGAAGAGATAAAGATTGGCAGAATGATTAAGGAAATTTGACCCATCTATATGCTGTCTACAATAACTCACTGTAGATGCAAGAATCCATAAAGATTGCAAGTGAATAGTTGGAAAACAATTTTAAACGCAAACAATAATAAGAAAAGGGGGAGTAGCTATACTAATATAGAAAAATTTGACTTTAAAAGCAAAACTATTGTAAAAGACAAAGAAGGATACTATATATTTTTTTAATCTATCAAAAAGAAAGAACAATTACTAACATTTATGCATCTAACCAGGGTACCTCAAAATACATAAGGCAAATACTGGAAAAACTAAGTGGAGAAATAAATGCCTTTACAAATATAGTGAGGGACTTTAATACACCATTATCACCATTAGACAGAATATCTCAACAAAAGATCAATAAAGAAAGAGAGAGCTTGAATAATACATTAGAGGATCTAGACCTAACAAATATATACAGAACATTACACCCAAATACAGCAGGATATATATTCTTCTTGACTCTACATGGATCATTCTCAAGAATAGACCACATGCTAGGCCACAAAACAACTCCCAATGAATCCAGAAAGATTTAGTTTATACAAAGTAATTTCTCTGACCACAATGGAATGAAGCTGTAAATCAATAAGGGGCAGAGAACCAGATGATGCACAAAGAAAAGGAAGGTAAGCAACACACTCTTAGACAACTAGTGTGTCAAGGAGGAAATTGCAAAAGAAATCAGTAGCTATCTTGAAATGAAAGAAAATGACAACACAATGTATCAAAACTTATGAGATGAAGGAAAAGCAGTTCTGAAAGGGAAATTTATAGCCATAAATGCCTATATAAAAAGAAGTAAGAGCTAATATCAAAGACCTAACTTCACACCTGGAAGATTTAGATAAAGAACAAAAAACTAATCTCAAACAAGTAGAAAGAAGGAAATAACAAGATTATAGTAGAGCTAAATGAAATTGAAAATGAAAAAGTACTTGAAAAAATTAACAAAACTAAAACCTAGTTGTTTGATTAATAAAATTGACAAACCCTTAAGTAGAGTAACAAAGAAAACATGAGAGAATATGGAAGTATATAAAATAAGAAACAAGGAAGGGGATATCATCACTGACCCCACAGAAATAAAGGTTATCATAAGAGTATACTTTGAAAACCTGCATGCCAACAAGATGGATGACATAGATGAAATGGACAAACTCCTTGAAGCACATAGGCAGGCTACATTGATGAAAGAAGAAATTGATAAACTGAACAGACTTATCACAAGTAACGAGATAAATTAGTAATCAAAATCTTCCCAACTAAGAAGAACCCAGGACAAGATGACTTCTCAGGTGAGGTCTTGCCAGAAAGAACTAACACCAATCCTTCTTAAACTCTTCCATAAAATAGAAGTGGAAGGAAAATTGCCTAACTCATTCTCTGATTCCAAAATCATGCTAATACATAAACCACACAAAGATACCATGAGAAAAGAAACTATAGACCAATCTCTCTAAAGAACCTAGATGCTAAAATCTTCAACAAAATACTTACTACATGTGTTCAAAAACACATCAAACGAATTACACACCATGACCAAATGGGTTTCATCCTTGGTATGCAAGGATGATTCAATATAAGAAAATCAATGTAATACACCAAATTAACAGATCAGAGGAAAAAAATCA
The DNA here is from genome assembly GCA_026826555.1 of Tolypeutes matacus. NCBI lineage: Eukaryota > Metazoa > Chordata > Mammalia > Cingulata > Chlamyphoridae > Tolypeutes > Tolypeutes matacus. The sequence continues at coordinate 862,847 of JAKSZT010054486.1, read as the reverse complement.
CATGATCATCTCTATTGATACAGAAAAAGTATTTGACAAAATACAGCATTCTTTCCTGAGATAAACACTTCAAAAGATAGGAATAGAAGAAAATGTCCTCAACATGACAAAAGATATATATAAACAGCTCACAGCTAATATCATATTCAATGGTGAAATGCTAAATGCTTTCCACCTAAGATCTGGAACAAGACAACTATGCCCACTGTCACTTCTCTTATTTAACATTGTATGAGGATTACTTGCTCAAACTCTTAGGTAAGAAAAAGATTTTTTTTTAAAGATCTAAATTGGAAGAGAAGAAGTAAAAGCTGAACTATTTGCAGATGACATGATCTTATGCATAGAAATCCCTGACAAACCTACAGCAAAGCCTCTAGAGTTGATAAATGAGTTCAGAAAAGTGGCAGGATATAAGATCAATGTACAATAAACAGTAGCATGTAAGTATACCAATAATAAACAATTTGAGGTGGAAATCAAGAAAAAAATTGCATTTTCAGTAGCAACTAAATGAATTAAATACCTCTGAATAAACTTAACTAAAGAGATAAATGTCTTGTATGCAGAAATCTACATAACATAGTTAAAGGGAATAAAAGAAGACCCAAATAAATGGAAGAATATTCCCTGTTCATGGATAGGAAGATTAAACATTATTTAAATGTGTCTATCTTACCCCAAATTTTACAGATTTAATGTAATACCAACAAAATTACCACAACATTTTTTACTGAATTGGAATAAATAACTATGAAGTTTATTTGGAAGAGCAGAGAGCCTCAAATAGCTAAAGACATATAATAAAAGAAAAATTAAATTGGAGGAATCATAATGCCTGACTTTAAAATACACATGGGGCAAGCCTCTAGGGAGTTTGTGAGTGTTTATCTTGTCATAGTGCATTGTATCAGTAGGTGGAGACAAACATATTGAGCAAGATGGTGTTGAACTTCCATCCTGGGGAGTCCTACTGTTCTCAAATAGAGAGGTAAGAGTCTCTTGAGAGCATAGGCAGTGCCTAATAGGGGAGAACCGGCCAGTATGTCAAGCCCTCAATGTTGTTGCAAGTAAATATGAATCATGTTCTTCAAGGAGTGAATCTTGGTGGTTGAGGTGAGTCCTGAGGAAGGGGGAGGGAGGAATAGAATAGATGGAACATGGAGCATTTTGAGGGTGATGGGATTGTATTAGATGATCTTGCAATGATGGATATAAGCCATGTAAAATGTCATCAAATTTTATAAAAGTGTATCTTTCAAAATTTAAACCATAGTGTAAATCATTGACCATGGCTAGTAACAATGTTTCAATATTTGTATATCAATTATAACAAATGTTTGATCCACATGTAAAATGTTACTAATAGGGAAAAGTGGGGAGATGTTGGGTATACGGGAATACCCTATATTCTGCACATGACTTTTCTGTAACCTAAAATTTCTTTGAAGAAAAAATGTAAAAATTGACACTGGGGGTATAAATGGAAGAAAATATCATTGTACATACAAGACAAAAGATCTTACAATGATGAAAAACAATGTCAAAATTTTAAAAATAATTTTTAATTTTTAATTGTTTAATTTTTAATTTTTTATGTTTTATTTCTTACTTTTAAAAGTATCATTTCATTTCTTATTATTTTTATTTGGTTATATTATTGGATTCATTTTTGAAGAAGTTTTGTATTACAGAAGGGTTACAACTATGACATGGGAGGATCATTGATATGGGGTGTCAGTGATAGGGAATACATGGGAGGATTTTCACCTGGGGCATTCTTATAAGGCATATAAATGTGTTGAAGTGTTCTTGGGGTATTGTCATGGTGGGTGGAGATTCACAAAATAACCAAAAGAATATCAAATTCCCAACCTGGGAAGCTCTGTCATTTTCTCTAATGGAACAGCCAGAAGCCCTGGAGGACAGGGCAGTGACTAGTGAAGAAAGATGGACCATTGATAGGCCCTTGCTACTGATGACTGTACTTATGAACCTTTACTTTTGAAATTGAAACTTAGCCTAGTATTATAGGATTCCAAAGAGTTATCACCTAAGACCCTCCCTGTTGCTCTAATGTGGCCTCTCTCTAAGCCATACTCAATATTTAAATGCATTACCTTCCCCACAGTGTGGGACATGACTAATGGGCACTGAGGGGTTACCACCAAGCTCCAAATAGCAATGCAACTGCAGAAAGCCCTTGACCAAAAGAGGTTTAAAGATAAATGAGTTTATATGGCTAAGAGACTTCAAAGTAAATTGGGAGGTCATTCCAGAGGTTACACTTATGCATGTCTCAATGAGATCAAATTGGCTGCCAAAGTAAATACTGCCTCAAATAACAGGGCTCCAGAGGGCTCCAGACACTATAGACAGGGCAGACAGCTCAGTAGTTTGGTGCCCTGCCAATGGGCCCTACTTTGGAATTTATGCTCCCAGCATAAAAGAGTTGAAGTCAGTAGTGTTTTTTCTAAACATGGCTTTTCTATCCCTTCTATTTGAACCTATAGTTAGTACTAGAGTTGATAGGTGTATGTCCAAGAGACTTAAATCTTTGGGCTATCCATTTGCCAGCTAGGCCTTGAATCTCAAAAAAGTTGCAACACCTGCTCTACAGTTCATTTGACTCACTTAGGACAACTAACAAAGATAGGATGGTGGACAACTACCATCCCAAAAAACAGAGAGTCTGAAACTGCAAGCAAGATAGTCCCATCCATCTGCCCCATGGGATCTAAACTCCCTCTCAGAGTTAGATTGGACATTACCATCCTAGAATCCTCAGGTTTGGTGAATGAATAATGGACTAGAGTAGACTTACTGGTATTCTACTATAGAGTAATTGTGATTTTAACAATTGATGTGGAGGCATTGCACACTGGAGGTTTTGAAGGGAGGGAAAGGGAAAAACAGGGTAATATGGAGGCAATTTTTAGACTTGTGAGTTGTCCTGAATGACATTCAAAGACAGATACAGGCCATTATATATCTTGCCAAATTGTGTAGGAGAAAGCGTAAACTGCTACATAAACTATAATCCATGCTTAGTAGCAATGCTCCAAAATGTGTTCATCAATTGTAGCAAGTGTACCATACTAATGAAGGATGTTGTTAATGTGGGAAAATGTGGAAGGGGTAGGGTGTGGGGCATGTAGAAATTCCCAATATTTTTTATGTAACATTTATGTAATCTTAGTATTTCAAAACTACATTGGTCAAAGCTGCATGGTATTGGCACAATGAGAGACATACTGACCAATATAACAGAACTGAAAGATTTCTGATATAGATTATGACATACTTGGTTAACTGATATTTGACAAGGCCCCCAAGACCATTCCAATGGAAGAGAATGACCTCTTCAACAAATTGTGCTTAAAGAAATGGATATCCATATCCAAAAGAATGGGCGAAGATCACCATCTCACACAATATACAAAAATTAACTCAAGATGGATCAAAGATCCAAATATAAAAGCCAAGATGATAAATCTCCTGGAAGATAATGCAGAGAAGTGTCTACAAATCTTGTAATAGGAAATGGTTTCATAAACTTTACAACCAAAGCATGACCAACAAAAGAAAAAAAAAGATAAATGGGACCTCCTCAAAATTAAAAACTTTTGCACTATAAAGAAATTTGTCAAGAAAGTGAAAAAGGCAGCTTACTTAATGTGAGAAAATATATATTAATTAGCTATCCAATAGAGGCCTAATATCCAACATATATTAAGAGATCCTACATCTTGAAAATGAAAAGACAAACAACACATTTAAAAAATGGGCAAATGGTTTGAATAGACACTTCTCCAAGGAAGAAGTACAAATGGCTAAAGAGCATAAGAAAAGATGCTCAACATCACTAGCTGTTTGCAAAATAGAAATCAAAACTACTATAAGACATCATCTTACATGTATTAGACTGGCAGCTAATAAAAAACAGAAGGTTCTCTCTGCCTAGAGAAGCCCACACCAAATCTTAGTGTGTTTTTTATTCTCCTTTCCCACTTCTCAGCAAGCTCTGTTCTTTCCTCCATTTTTGAAATAAATTCTTTTTACTGGCTTTACAGAAAAAATAATAATAAAAGCAGAGGACTACAAATATTGGAGAGGATGTGGGGGAAAGGGAAAACTTACCACTATTGGTGGGAATGAACAATGATGCAGCCATTGTGGAAGACAGTTTTGTGACTCCTCAGAAAACTAAGTATAAAACTGCCAAATGATCCAGCAATGCCACTGCTGGGTGTATATCGAGAAGAATTGAGAGCAGGGACAGGAACAGATATATGCAAACCAATGTTCACAGTCGCATCATTCACTATTGCTAAAAGTTGGAAGCAACCCAAATGTCAATCAACTGATAAATGGATAAGAAAATTGTGGTATATACATACAATGGAATGTATATACCACACTCCATTGTATGCATATACGTACATTTGAATTCAATATTAGCAAATGGGATAACATGGATGAATCTTGAAGACCTTATGTTAATTGAAGTAAGCAGTCAAATATTACATGACCTCATTGATGTGAATTAAGCAAATTGAGCACACTCCAGAGCTAGAGTCTAGAAGATAAGTTTACAGGAGACAGAAACGGAGTAGAAGGTTGTGGACCAGTGCCCTTATGGGCAAAATCTATGATAATCTGGAAGGGTGTAATTGTACAGTGGATGGACATGACAGTGGTACAATGATGGTATTGGGTTCAGGGTGCTGGTTGGTGAGGGTTTGGGGGGTTTGGATTGGACTATCCATGAAATTAGGGAGAGGGGCAGGAAAAGGAGCAGGTAAACTGTGGGGATTTTCAGGGCTGTGGTTAAAACCACAATGTTGGGAATGTTCTTTCAGCAAATATGTCAGGGGAGGATTGACTGGTTTAGGGTGTTGGATGGGAGAGGGGGTATACAGGACAGGATGCACCTGGGGCAGGCTTATATGGAATATGTAAACATTCATCTTATCATAATGCATTATATCAGTAGTTGGAGACCCACACAATAAACAAGAAAATATTAACCTCATTCTGGGGAGTCATGTTATGTTCTCATGTAGAGGGGCAAGAGTCTCTTGAGAACATAGGCAGTGACTAATAAAAGAAACAGTCCAATATGTTAAGCTCTCAATATTATTGCATGTAACTATGAATCTTATTATTCAAAAAGTAAAACTTAGTGGTTACCATATATCCCCAGGAGAGGAGGAAGAAAGAATGAATAGATAGAACATATGGCATTTTTAGGGCATTAAAATTGTTCTGCATAATCTTGTAGTAATAGTTATAGTCCATTTTAAATTTTGTAAATATTTATAAAAGCATATGGTACAAAATGTAAATCATACTGTAAACCATTGTTCATAGTTAGTAACAATGCTTCGATATTTGTACATCAATTGTTAACAAATATACCATATGCATGTAAATTGTTATTAATAAGGGAGAAGGGAATAGGAGGAGGGCTTTGGGTATATGGGAGTCCCCCATATTATCTTCTTGACTTTTTAGTAACTTAACCTTTCTTTAAAGATAAAATGAAAAACATAAGACACTGGGGAAATATACATAAAAAAATATCACTGTACATACAAGACAACAGACCTTACAGTTATGAATGACATGTTTAAATTTTTTTTAATTAAAAATATTTTTTGTATTTAATTTGTTATTTTTAAAACTATCATTATTATTTCATTTTCTTATAATTTTTGTGTTACTTTCTTTGCTTCATCTTTGGAGAGATTTTGGATCACAGAAAAGTCAAAACTTGGCAGGGGAGGTCATTGGTGATGGGTGTCAGTGATGGAGGATGCATGGGAGTGGGTTCATCTGGGGTATGTATTTAAGGCATATGATTTCTTCAAATGTTCATGGATGATTTTTACAGTGGGTGTCATTCCACTCAATTACTTAAAGAATATTGAATTACCATCCTGGTGGAGTTCTGTTACATTGTCTAATGGCACAGCAAGAATCCCCTGAATACATGGATGGTGCCTAGTTTCAGAGGACAGAACATTTTGCTGGGCCCTACATATTGATCACTGTACATGTGAACCTTTTCTTTTGAAATTGAAACTTAGGCTAGTATTATAGGAGCCTAATCATTACTTACTGAGGACCAAACTTGTTTCTCAAATGTGGCCCCTCTCTAAGCCAAACTCAGCATATAAATGCCCTACCTTTTTCCTGGCATGGGACATGACTCCTAGGGATGAACCACCCTGGCACCAAAAGATTATTGCCAAGCCCAAACTAGCAATGCACTTGGAAAAAGACCTTGACCAAAAGGTGGAAATGGTAAAAACAAATGAGATTTTATGGCCAAGAGACTTCAAAGTAAGTTGAGAGATCATTCCAGAGGTTACATTTATACACATCTCAACAGGACCTCATTGACTGCCACAGTAAATAGTGCTTCACATAGTGAGGCTTTTGAGGGGTCTAGAGACATCCAGACACAATATACAGGGCAGATAGCTCAGAAGTTTGGTGTAGTGACATTTGACATTACCTTGGAATTTATGCTTCCCACTGTGACAAAGTTGAATTCATTTTTGTCTTCCTTAAACATGGTTCTTATGCCCCTTCTCTTTCAATCTATGGTTAGTCCTATACTTGATAGGTGTATGTCTAAGAGATTTACATCTTTGTTCTAGTCATGTTCTTGAATCTCAGCAGAGTTGCAATACCTACTCTCCAGTTCATTGGACTCACCCAAGACAAATAACAAGGTTATGATGATGTACAATGCCCATCCAAAGGAATAGAATTTGCAAGCAAGATAATTCCATACATCTGCTCCAAGGAATCTAAATCCCCTCTCATTAGAAGAAGAATGGGCATCACTATCCCAAAATTCTTGACTGGGGAATGAAAAATAGACTAAAGTGAGTTAATATTATTCTAATTTGGACTTATTGTTATTATAGTAATGGAAGAACTTCATCATTGATGTAGAGGCAGTGGCCACTGGAGGTTCTAAAGGGAGGGATAGGGAAAAATGGGTGAAAGAGGGGCATTTTGGGGAGATTGGAATTGCCCTGGATGACATTTCAATGACAGAAAGAGGTCATTGTTTATTTTGTCATAAATTATTAAATTGCATGGGAGGGAATGTAAACTATTATTTAAAATCTAATCCATAGTTAGTGGCAATGCTTCAATATGTGTTAATTGATTATAACAAATGTACCACACTAATGTGGGAAGTTGTTAATGTAGGAAATTGTGGGTGGGGGAGGGTGTGTGGCATATGGAAAGCCCCATATATTTTTGTGTAACATTTATATAAGCTAAAATTTCATTAAAATAAATTGATTAATGAAAAAATGAATAATAAAAAAGTAAAAAAAACAAAAATACAAATTTCAATATAAACGTTTATTTTGATGCTCATATACATTTCTGTTGAATAAAATTCAGTGAATTGTTTGAAAAAAAACATGGGATGCAGCTAAAGCAGTTCTGAGAGTGAAATTTATAGCCCTAAATGTTTATATTAAAAAAGAAGAAAGAGTTAAAAATCAAAGATCTAAGTGCACTCCTGGAGGAACTAGAGAAAGAACAACCAAATATTCCCAAAGCAAGCTGAAAGGAATAAATAACAAAGATTAGACCAGATCTAAACAAAATTGAAAATAAAAAAATACAATAGAAAAATTAACAAAACTATAAGTTAAATCTTTGAGAAGATTAATTTAATTGACAAACTCTTAGTAGACTAACAAAGAAAAAAATGAGAGAATATGCAAATAAATAAAATAAAAAATGAGAAAAGGGATATCAACACTGATCACACAGTAATAAGCAGTAGCATAAGAAGCTATTTGGAAAAAATATACAACAAGATGAATAACATTGAGGAAATGGACACATTTCTAGAAAAACTCAAGCAATCTACACTAACCAGAGAAAATAGAAGAATTCAAAAGACAAATTACAAGTAATGAGAATTAATTTGTCATCAAAAACATACCAACCAAAAAAACTCCGGGACTAGATGGCTTCATGACAACACCTCTGAATCATTTCATAAAAGAAATAACACCAATCTTGCTTAAACTCTTCCAAAAACTATAAGTATTGGAACATTACTTAACTCATTCTATGATGCCAAAATCACCCTAATACCAAAGCCTCATGAGATACCTCCAGAAAAAAAAACTACAGACCAATTTCTCTAGCAAACTTCAGTGCTAAAATCCTCAACAAAATATTGCTAATTGTATTGAACAAAACATCAAATGAATTATACACCATGATCGATGGGTTTCAACCCTGATGTGCAAGGATAGTTCAACATAAGAAAATCAATCAATGTAATATACCATGTTAACAGATTTAAAGAAAAAAATCTCATGATCATCTCTATTGATGCAGAAAAAAAGCATTTCACAAAATACAGTATCCTTTCTTCATGAATACACATCAGATTTAGAAATAGAAGGAAACTTCATCAACATGATAACGTGTACATATGAAAAACCCACAGCTAACATCATTTTCATTAGTGAAATCCTAAAGGTTTTCCACCTAAGATCTGGAATAAGACAATTGTCAATGCTCTTATTTAACAGTGTGTTAGAAGTAGTATCTCTAGCACTTAGGATAAAAAAGAAAAGGCATCAAAATTTGAAAGAAAGAAATAAAAAATTCACAATTTACAGATGACATGATCATATACATAGAAAACTCTGAAAATTCTACAACAAGGCTTCTAGAGCTGATAAATCTGTTCAGTAAAGTGGCTGGGTATAAGTTCAGCATGAAACACCAGAAGTATTTCTGTATACTAATAATGAGCAGTTTGAAGATGAAATAAAGAAAAAATTCCATTGACAATAGCAGTTAAAAGAATCAAATTACCTAAGAATAAACTTAAGTAACTTGTAAAGGACTTTTACACAGAAAACTACATACTACTGTTAAATGAAATCAAAGACCTAAGTAATTGTGAGAACATTCCATGTTTATGTATTGGAAGACTAAACATCATTAAGATGTCTGTTTTAATGCAATCCCAATAAAAATTACAAGAACATTTTTTAATAAATTGGAAAGCCAATTATGAAATTTATTTGGAAGGAAATGGAGCCCCAAATAGCCAAAAACATTGAAAATGAAAAATAAAATTGGAGGATTCACACTACCATTCTTTAAAGAATAATACAATCTCATAGAACACCAAAGTGGATATCGCCCCACACAGAGGAGCTCCTGAGGGCTCTGGAGACACCCAGGTCCTAAATAAGGGGGGATAGTTCCAGAGATTGATGCCTTATCAGTGGGCTCTACTTTGGAATCTGTGCTCTGGAGAGTGACAGAGTTGGACTCAAATAAGTCCTCCCTGCACATGGTCCATCAGTCCCTTCTATTCAAACCATATGTGATGCTGGAGTTCATAGGTGTACTTCCGGAGACTGGCGCCTCTGTCCTGCCCATGTGCCAGCTGTTCCTGGAATCTTGGTGGAGTTGCAACTCCTACTCTACAGCTCAATGGACTCACCCAAGTTACCTGGTGAGGAGACGATGATGGACAACGGCCATCCCAGGGAATGGAGAGAGCCTGTAGCTGCAGGCAGGATAATCCCATCCACAATATCCATGGGATATAAGCCCACTCTCGCTTGGAGGTGGAGAGGACACCACCATCCCAAACTCCTCAGGATTGGGAGAAGAGCTATGAACTAGAGTGGATTTAATGGTATTCTGTGGTAGACATACTGTGATTCAAGCAACGGAAGAGATTACAACAGTGAGGTGGAGCCAGTGGCCACTGGATGCTTTTGGGGCAGGGAAGGGAAAAGCAGTTGTAATACAGGTGCTTTTTCAGGACTTCAGAATTATCCTGAGTGACATTACAACAATAGATATAGGCCATTTTACATCAGCATATAACATGCAGATCTGTGTGGGAGAGAGTGTGGTCTACAATGTGAACTATGTTCCATGCTTAGTGGCAAAGCCCCAGCATGTGTTTATCTGTTGCAGGTGATGAGCCACACTAATGAAAGATGTTTATGTGGGATGTTATGGGAGGTGTGGGAGGTGGGGAATATGGGAATCCCTGTAATTTTTGTGTAACATTTATGTAATCTAAGCTTTTTTTAAAATACAAAAAAAAAATTACTTTAGGAAAAAAAGCCATTGATAATGTACTTTGGATAGATCATATAGTATGTGAATATATCATAATAAAACTACTTAATAAACAAATAATTGTGTAAGAATAGCCAGAAATAACAGCTATGTACATCAGGGAAAATAGAGAGATTGAAAGGTGAGGAATCTTCTTGTTTGTCTGTATTTTGTTTATTATTATTGAAATAATGAAAATGCTGTAATGATGGTAGAAGTGATGAATGCACAACTATGTGATTATACCAAATACCATTGATTGCACACTTTGGATAAAATGTATGCTTTATTAATATGCATCAATAAAATAGATTTGTTTATTTAAAAAAAAAGAATAATACAAAGGTACATGGTACAAAAATGCATGGCATTTACACAAAGATAGACATATGGACCAATGGAACCCAATTGAGATATCTAAAGTAGATCATCATATATATGTTCAACTGATATTTGTCAAGTCCACCAACCACACTCAATGGGACAGAATGGCCTCTTCAACAAATGGTGCTGGAAGAAATGGATATCCATATTGTGAGGTACTGGGTCAGTGAGGCTTGGTGGCAGACCAAAATTCAAGCATAGAAATTTATTAGATCACTGTCATGGTGGGTATCTGAAGTGACATTTCAGCCTGCCCACCTAGGTCAGGATTGCTATTTAAGAGCTGGGGTAACCAGGCAGGTTTACATAAGAGGCATGTAGATGTGGCACACAGATATGGGGTGGAAGATCACTAATTTTCCTGTGTTGTCAGGAGGTCTTGAGGAGGGGAAGATGGATGTCTTGGAATGTTAAACAAAATGTTTGATAATCTCATGATATTCTCGTAGTTGGATTTGAGATTAGTACACCTGTTGAATTAGGGACAGGGGTGGGGTTTTTTGAGCTATCTGTTATCTGGGTAGGGGTGACTCGCCAGCACTGACCAGAGTCACAGTGGGCTATTTTTCCAAATGGGACTAATATATGTCTTAAGGTATAAGAGAAGATCATCATCTCATGCCCTATACAAAAATTAATTCAAGATGGATCAAAGACTTAAATATAACAGCCAACACCATAAAGCTCCTAGAAGATAATATAGAAAAGAATCTACAAGATCTTGTAACAGGGAGTGGTTTCATAAACTTTACACCCAAAATACAAAAATGAAAGAAAAATAGATAAATGGGACCTCATCAAAATAAAAAAATGGTCTTAAAAGAGTTGTTAAGAAAGTGAAAAGACAACTTATTCCATGGGAGAAAATATTTGTGAACCACTTATCTGATAAGGGCCTAATATTCAACATATATAAAGAAATCCAACATGATGAAAACAAAAAGACAAAAAAAAAACATTAAGAATGGGGAAGAGATTTGAATAGACAGTATTCCAAAGAAGAAATACAAATGGACAAAAAGCAAACGAACAGATCCTCAGCATGACTAGCTATTAAGGAAATGCAAATCAATACTATGGGATATCCTCTTACACCTAATAGACTGGAGGCTATTAAAAATAGAGAACTACAAGTGTTGGAGAGGATGTGGAGTAAAGGGAACCCTCATCCACTGCTGGTAGGAACGTAGATGATTGCAGCCATTGTGGAAGACAGATTTTCGGTTCCTCAGGAAGATAAATGTATATTTGCCATATGACCCCACAATCACCCTCCTGGGTATATAATCAGAATCAGGGGCACGAACCTATAAGCACTTCAATGTTAATAATGGCATTATTCACTATTGTCAAAAGTTGGAAGCAACCCAAGTGTCCATCAACAAATGAATGGATAAGCAAAATGAGGTGTATATATACAATGTAATATTATTCAGCTGTAAGAAAGAACGAAATATTGGCACATGCAACAACATGCATGGATTTTGAAGACCTTATGTGAATGAAGTAAGCCAATCACAATAGGAGAGATATTGCATGGCTTCACTGATATAACCTGAGAATATTGAGCAGACTCACAGAATTAGAGTCTGGAAGACAGATTATCAGGAGACAATGGCAGAAGAGTGTTCTGAGCTGATGACCAATAAGGGCAAACCAATGATAAGGTAGAAGTTGTGGTTTGTCATTGGAAGGGGATGATGGTGCAGGGATATGAGTGGGGTTGTCAGTGGTGGAATGTGAGTGTGTGTGTGTGGTTGGTTTGGACCATCCATGGAACTGGGGGGAGGGCTGGAGGAAGGAATAGGTAACCTCTGTGGATTTATATGTCTGTGGTTGAAAGTCAAATGGTGGGAGTGATCTTTTGGTAAATATGTCAGGGGAGGGTCATTTGTGCAGCACTTTTGTGGAGGGGGATATGTGGCAAGGTTGCACCTGAGGCATGCTTCTATGGAACATGAAGGAGTTCATCTTGTCATAGTGTGTAACTCAGTGAGTGGAGACCCACACAATAAAAAGAAAATATAAAACTCCCACCCTGGGGAGTTCAGGTACATACCAAAATTGAAGGGCAATAATATCTTGAGTACATAGGCAGTGCCAACTAAAATAAAACAGACCAGTATTTCAAACCCTCAATATTAATACATGTAGCTATGAACAATAGTCTTCAAAAATTGAAAATTAGTGATTGCCATAGGTTCTGAGGTGGGGGGGTGAAGAATAGGTGGAACATAGAAAATGTGGGTGTATTGGAAATGTTCTGCATGATCTTGCATTGACAGTTACAGGCTATTATACATTTTGTCAGAACATTTAAATGTGTATGATAAATAATGTAAAACATAATGTAAATCATTGACCAGGTTTAGTAGCAATGATTCAATATTTGTTGATCAATTGAAACAAATATACCATAATCATGTAAAATATTATTGTAAGGTGGGATGTGTAGGTGTAGGGGTGGAATATATGGGAATCCCCTATATATCCCCTATGTTTTGTATTTGACTTTCCTCTAAATAAAATGGAAAATAAAATGGTTAAAATGGGACATTGGGGAACATACAGAAAAAATGGACAATGTACATGAAGATGGATAGAATTATATTGCTTGCAGTTGTAGACCCTTTCTGTTCCTTGGGATAGGCATTGTCCATCATCATTTCCTTGTCAGTTGTCTGGGTAAGTCCAATGAACTGAAGAGTAGGTGTTGTAACCCTGTTGAGATCAGGGCCAGAATTGTACATGGAAAGCCCAAAGATTGACATCTCTTGGACATAAACATATCAAGTCTAGTACCAACTATTAGGTTCAAGTAGAAAGGGAAGAAGAGCCATGTGTAGAGAACCCACAACTGAGTCCAATTCTGTCACACAATTCCAAAGTAGGGCCCACTGACAGGGCACCAAACTCCTGAGCTGTCAGTCCTGCCTATAGTGTCTGGATATCTCCATAGCCCTCAGGAGCCCTGCTATTTGAGGCAATATTTATTGTGGCAGTAAATGAGATCCTGTTGAGATATGCATAAATATAACCTCTAGAATGACCTTCCAACTCGCTTTGAAGTCTCCTAGCCACATAAACTCAGTTCTCTTTACCCTTTACCCCTTTTGATCAAGGTCTTTTTTTCAGTTGAATTGCCATCCCAGAATTCCCAGGATTGGGGAAGGAATGAAGGACTAGAATAGACTTACTGTTATTCTACTATAGACATCATTATTCTAACAATGGAAGAACCTTTATCATTGATGTGGAGGCAGTGGCCACCAGACATTCTGTGGAGAGGGAGAGGGAAAAATAAGTGTAATATTGGGGCATTTTCCAAACATTGGAATTGTCCTGAATGAAATTGCAGTGGCAGATACAGGCCATTATATATATTGTCATAACTTACACAATTGTGCAGGAGAGAGTTTAAAATACAAGGTAAACTATATTCAACATTCAGCGGCAGTGCTTCAATATGTATCATAATAATGAAGGATGTTGTTAATGTGAGAAATTGTGGGAGGGATAGGGAGTTAGGTATATGATAATCCTCTACATTTTTTATATATCATTTATGTAATCTAAGTATTTTTTATAAAATAAAAAATAATTCCTCTTAAAAAAGATATTTCTAACATGATGAAAGGCCAAATGCAATTTTTAATTTTTTAAATTTATTTATTTGCTCAATTTCATATTTTTTTAACTTATTTGGGGGGAAGTTTTGGATTCCAGAAAGGTTGCAAATGTGGCAAAGAAGGATTTCTGTTGTGGTTTGTCAGCGGTAGGGGGATGTGTGGAGAGGAGTGCACCTGGGGCATACCTCTATGGAATATGAATATATTGAAATGATCACGCTGTGTTTTCTCAGTGGGTGGAGACACAAACAATAACCAATGGAATATTGAATTCCTATCCTGGGGAGTCCTCTTACTGTCTCTCAGAGAGTGTCAAGAATCTATAGAGTACATGGGCAATGCCAAGTGAAGGAGGACAGACCAATACACCATGCCCTTGATATTGTACTTATAAATGTTTTTCCTGTGGAATTGAAACTTGACCTAGTAATATATATTATCTAAGAGTTTTCTCCTGAAAGCCTCCTTGTTGGTCAAATGTCACCTTTCTCTAAGCCAAACTCAGCATATAAACTCACTACCTTACTCCTGGTGTGGGATATGACTCCCAGTGATGAGCCTCCATGGCACCAAAGGATTAGTCCCAAGCACCAACTAGCAATGCATTTGGAAAAAGCCTTAGAAAAAAAGGGAAAAATATTAGATACAAATGAGTTTTTATGGCTAAGATATTTCAAACTGTGTGTAAAGTTCATTACAGAGGTTAAACTTATGCAGATCTCAGGAGGATCTCACTGACTGCCACAGCAAACAGTGCCTCAAGTGTGGGGGAGGTATGCCTCAGAGGGCTCTAAGGCATCTAGACATTATAGACAGGGCAAACAATCTGAGAAAATCAGCAATCTATTGGTGGGCCTTACCTTGGAATAT
Organism: Tolypeutes matacus; assembly: GCA_026826555.1. Classification (NCBI taxonomy): domain Eukaryota; kingdom Metazoa; phylum Chordata; class Mammalia; order Cingulata; family Chlamyphoridae; genus Tolypeutes; species Tolypeutes matacus. The sequence goes on along the minus strand of JAKSZT010054486.1, from coordinate 847,815 downwards.
ATGATAACCTATCTTCCCAATATATCAGAGTTAGAGTCATTTATAATATTCCTACATATAGTTCTTCTGCCCCTGTTATTTGCACCTATAATTAGCAGTGTACCCATAAAATGTATGTCCCACAGACTTAAATCTTCTGACTACTCTTATGCTGGTGAGCCCTGAATTTCAGCAGAATTGCAGACAACATCTATACTCTAGTTCATTAAACACACCCATGAAAACTAACAAAACAATGGTGATGAAAAATGCCCATTTCCAAAAACAGAGTATCTACAACCACAAGAAAGACAGTTAAATCCATTTGCCGCATGATATTAAGCCCTCTCTAATTGAAAGCAGAGTTGGCAACATCTTCCTAAATCTTCAAGTTTGAGGAATAAACAAGTTGTGAATGCAAATATGGACTAAAGAGCTCTTATTGTTCTACTAACTGAAGGGCTTGAAACATCAATATTAAAGACAGTGGTCACTAGTCATTCTGAGGGGAGTGAAAGTGTAGAATAGGTGTAACATGGGGCATTTTTAGGACATTAGAATTGTTCTGCATGATATTGCAATGACAGATACAGGCTATTATACATTTTGTCTTTGTCAAACCTATATAATTATGCAGTGCAAAATGTAAACTATAATGTATACTATTGACCATGGTTAGTAGTAATACTTCAATATGAGTTCATCAATTGTAACAAATTATATTATAGCAATGAAAGATGTTGCTATTTGGGGAAAGTGTGGAGTGGGAGATTGTGGGATATGTGGTTATCATCTATATATTTTTTTAATTTTTTAAAAAAGATTTATATTTATTTATTTATTTATTTATTTATTTATTTATTTATCCTCCCCTTTGCCACTTGCACTCGTTATCTGTTTGTTGTGTCCATTCAATGTGCATTCTTCTGTGTCTGCTTGTCTCCCTTTGTTGTGTAATTTTGCTGTGCCATGTTCAGGCATGGGCCATCAGCTCTCCATGGGTGTGGACTGTCAGCTCTCAGTGGTTGTGATCCAGCTTGCCTTCACCAGGAGGCCTTAGGAATCAAACCCAGGACCTCACATATGGTTGACGGGAGCCCAATCGATTAAGCCACATCCATTTCCCCTCCTTTATATTTTTGATGTAACATTTATGCAATCTAAAACTTCTTTTAAAACTATTTTTATATTTAAAAATTCACAAAATGTGAATCCTCCTGCTTTGTTAATCTTTTTAAAGATGTTTTTGCTTATTTGCCATTCTCTATCCTACAAACAAATTTGATAATTGTCTTTTCTATTTCTATAAAGTAGGCTGTTGGATTTTTGGTCGGGAATCCATTGAATATGTAAATCATTTGGGGTAGAATTGACATCTTATTGATATTTACCTATCCAATCCGTGAAAATGGAATACCCTTCCAATTATTTAGGTCATCTTTAATTTCTTTTACATTATTTATACATTTCTGTGTACAAGACCTTTACATCTTTGGTTAAAATTATCACTAGAAATTTGTTTTTTTAGTTGCTATTGTTAATAGAGTTTTTCTTTTTTATTTCTTCATCCCTTGCTCATTACTAGCATATAGAAACACAACTGAATTTTTCTGTGGATCTTGGACCCTGCCAATTTACTGAAATCATTTATTTGCATTAGTAGCTTTGCCATTAATTTTGGGGAATTTCTATAAAATGAAAGGTTTACTTTTTCTTTTCCAATTTGGATGGTTTTTATTTCTTTTACGTGCCCATTTGTTCTGGCTAAAACTTTCAGTAATATGTTTAATAATAGTGGTGACAATGGATATTAGTGTTGTATTCCAGAAATTAGAGGGAAAGCTTTCTGTGTTTCAAAACTCAATATGATGTTAGCTTTGGGTTTTTCATACATACCCTTTATTATGTCGAGATAGTTTTCATCTATTCATATTTTTAAATTATTTTTATCTAAAATAAAATGGATTTTATTAAATACATTTTCTGCACCAGTGGAGATGATTGTATGGGTTTTATTTTCCTTTGCTTCATGGCTGTGATGTATTACATTATTTGATTTTCTTATGTTGAACCACCATTACATTCCTCTATAAAACCCACTTATCATACTGTATCAATTCTTTGATGCTTTTGGATTTGATTTGCACATATTTTGTTGATGATTTTTGTACCTATATTAATAAGGGAAATTGGTCTGTTATTTTTATTATTGTAGAATGTTTATATGGATTTCGTATTAGGGTGGGCTTGGCTCAAAGAATGAGTTCCCACCACTGCAAATTTTTAGAACAATTTGAACAGGATTGGTATAAATGTTCCGTGGAATGATTGGTAGAATTCTTCAATGATGCCTTTTGGTCCTGGACATATATACACCAATGGTGGTGGGATTGTTCATCCTTGTTAGGACCTGGAAGGTATCTAAATGACCACAAACTATAAAATGATGTATTATTTGTTCATATTCATGCCATGAAATATGGAGGCATGAAAATATACTGTAATTAAATTGTATAACTGGGAAGATATCACAAGCAAAATGTCAAACATTTGAAACAAGACTGAGAAAAAATATATATAAATGGTTTAATTTATACTAGATTTAAAAATATTTAAAATTACACTGTATCAGAATTACATAAAATGGTAGTTCAACGTTATAAAAAACAAGTAAATTATCTTCTATTTCTAGTTTATTGGTGTTTTTATCAGAATAATTTGCTTGATTCTGAGGAAGTCCTTTCTGAATATCTTGAAATAAAGTATCTTTTTCTGTTTGTTCTATGCATATTTTCTAAAATGTTGGTTGATTATTGTGTGTTAAACCACCCTTGCATTCTCGGGATGAATTTATTTGGTTATAGATAATAACTGCTTAAATATTCTTTTAGATAATATTTGATGTAAATTTGTTCAAAATTTTTGCATCTACATTCATAAGGGGAATTGGTTTGTGATATACTTTCACTGTAATTTATTTTTCAGTCATTGGTATCAGGGCAAGCTTGTCTCATAAGATGAGTTATGAAATATTTTAGGAACATGTATTTTTTTAAAAATTTGAAAAGGTTTGTTTTAATTCATCAGTATGGCCATCTGTTCCTGGACTTTTCCATAGTGCAGTGTTTTTGGTTATTATTTCCATCTCTCATTAAAGGAATTTAAAGATTTCTATTTCTACCTGAATAATTTAGTTGAGTTGTGTAGTTATACTATTTTTTCTATTCATTTAAATGATCTGACTTGTTGGAATACAATTGTTCTCAGGACTTTTTTATAATACATTTTTTATTTTTTCAAGGTCAGTAGTAATATCACTATCTTAATTTATATTACTTATTTGCATATTTGTCTTATTTTCTTTGTCAGCCTAGTTAACAACTGGTCAATCTATTATTTTTATTGTTGATTCTATTTTCTATTTAATTTATCTCTACTCTAAACTTATTTCATTTGTTTTGCTATCTTTGGGCTAACTTTGATCTTCATTTTCTAATTTGTCAAGATGAGAAAAAATAATTAATTTCAGAAAAATTTTCTATTTAAACATAGATATTTCTAGCTATATATTTCTGTCTCATACTCCCATTGCTTCATCGCATACTTATGGTACATTATCCCATTAGTTTCATTTTTGCCTATGAATAATACAATAAATCTGGTTAATTCTTATTTAACATATTTGTAGTTGAAGATGTGCTATTTAATTTCCAAACATTTGCAAATTTCCATTTCAATTTCTGTTATTGAACTCTAGTTTCACTCCATTGTAGTCAAGTAATTTATTTTGTACGCTTTCAATATTTTGAAATTTTGAGACTTTTCTTGTGTTGTAAAAAATGGTTTATAGTATAGAATAATCCATGTGCTTTATGAATAGAATAGAGCTTTCTCAACATGATAAAAGCTATTTCTGAAAAATCCACAGTTAGCTTTGTACTAACTGGTAAAAGACTTAATCATTCCCCTTAATATCCGGAACAGGTGTAGGATGCCCACTGCCACCACTGCTATTCAACAATATGCCATATGTTCAAGCTAGAGAAAATAGGCTAGAAAAAGGAGTAAAATTTGTTCAAATTGGAAAGGAAGCATTAAAACTATCTCTATTGAGAGATAATATTTTCTTATACATAAAAATTCTAAGCAATACATGAGAAAACCTCTGGAGCTAGTAAACAATTTAAATATACTGGCAATGTACAAGATAAGCACTTAAAATTCAGCTGCATTTCTATACACTAACAATGAACAATATAAAGAGTATATTAAGAAATCAATTCCATTTATAACAGCATTAAATAAAATAAATTGATTGTGGGAACATGGCCATCAGGTCAGGCAGATAAGGCTCAGTTCTCACTAACACAATGGACAAAGGGCCAAGGGCTGCCTTGGGGACCTGCTTTGGTGTACACCATACAAGGACACTCCTTCACAGCACCGAGGAGAGTCAGGGACAGAGAGACAAAGAAGCCAAAACAACTGATTTTGAGGTATTAAACCTCCCATTGGCTGGGAAGGTCTCCCTTCCCCCACCCCTGAGATATTAAGTGAGGGTAAAACTCCTGGTGAATTTTATCTAACTGACAGGTGAGCAGACATCTTTCTCCCTGCCAGTTGCTTTGGATATATATAGAACTGAAAGGAGTTCTGAGTCATCTAAGAGGGTACTGGAAAGAAAAGAAGCATAAGGAAAATCATCATTTATTTGCCACTGTGGCTAGAAGAGGCACATATACCCTGCCCTCAGAGCAAATAGTGTAGGTGGAGCTGCTGGCTCCCAAAGCTGAATTGGGTGTGTGGGCAAATTCTTGGGGAGGAAGAGGGGTCGGTGTGGGGGGGGTAAAGGATGGTTTCTTTGTAGTGAAGTTGGCCCCCCTTGAATATTGGAAGGGACACTGATTTGACAGGAATAGGGGAGGGGGATCTCCTCAGGCAGGCTGTCATGCCCAGCTTCCCAGGTAAAGAAAGTAAGTAAATCTGAGAAAAGGCAGGGATAGACAGATGCCTTATCAGCAGGACTCTAGTCAACTGCAAGGAATCTAACCTGCCTAGGGGAAAGGGGGTAGATAGCTTTCTGGAAGGCAAATTATCCTAAGGAGACAGGTTAGCTCAGTGGAGGAATTCCTACCTTTCATATAGAAGGTCCTGGTTCAGTTCCCTGCTCTTCTTAGAGAAGTGATTCACTGGGTTATCAGGCATCCAGCTGAAACTTTATGACAGGGAAAATATAAATGTTCTTTTTATTAGGTTTTCTTAGATCTCTTAATTATTTTTACAAAGGTTCCCTTTTATATTATCTTATTTTACTGACTAAAACCCAGTGGAAACCTGCAGAGGGAAGGCTTCAGGGTGATTGATGAATACCATTAACCAGAGATCTTCAGAGGTCTAAGAGGAAAGGCTATTTTTCTGTTTTTACTTTTTATTTTTGTTTTTTTCCTTTCTTTCTTATTTTTTTTTAAATGAGTTCCAACTGTCTTGTTTCCTGTTTGTGCTTCCCCTTCCTTTGTTTCCACGTGTTTTTGTTTGTTTCTTTACCAATTTGCTACCTATGCTATTTATTTTCCACTGAGCTAACCTGTCTCCTTAGGATAATTTGCCTTCCAGAAAGCTATCTACCCCCTTTCCCCTAGGCAGGTTAGATTCCTTGCAGTTGACTAGAGTCCTGCTGATAAGGCATCTGTCTATCCTTTCTTTCTATCTTCTGTTTTCTGTTGTTGTGCTTTAATTCCACCTCCTTTTATTTTGTCTTCAATATTTCTTGTTTTTATTCCTCTCGATCCTTTTTCTCTGTTTTCTTTTTTCTTTCTTCCTTTTCTTTTTCTTTTCTTCTCATAATTTCAGCCTTCTAATTCATTCTCTATATATTTTTATCTATTCTGTGTTTCATTTCATGGTTTCTATTCCACTTTTTTAGCCTTATTCTTCTGTACTACTTATTCATGTTAATTTTTCATTTTACTACGTCTTGAATAGATCCTCTCCTACATTTTACTTTCATTATTCCTATTATTATTTTTCTCTTTCTCTTTCTTTCTTTTTCTCTGGTCCTAATTCTTTTCAAGGGAACATAAACAACAGTAAGGAAATGGAATAAGAGGAATGAAGTGTCAAAGTGAAACCTTGCCACAAAAACAAAAACTGCAACAAAATAAAATCACAGAGCAGAGAGAAGCTAATCAGCTGAATAAACACATCAAGATAAACAGATGACTAAACACCAACAAAAAATTATAAGCCCTACTAAGAAACCAGAATACATGGCCCAGTTCCATAAGCAAACTAAAATCCATTAGGAGATGTAGAACATGGAAAAACTAACCAGAGATGTCCAAACAAATATCATAAATTAACTTACTAAAGTGAAGAAAGATATTAAGAATATTAAGAAGACAATGAGAGAACATACTGAAGAAATCTTAAACATACATAAAAAGATAACAGATATGATGGTGATGAATAGAACATTCCAAATAATCAAAAATACACTGGTAGCATATAAGAGCAGATTTAAATAGGCAGAGGAAAGAATCAGTGATGTGAAGGACAGTATATCAGAAATCAAACAGAACAGAGAGATAAAAAGATAGAAAGAATTCAGCAGGGACTTAGAGATTTGAATGACAACACAAAATGCACAATCATATGCATTATAAGCATCCCAGAAGGAGAAGAGAAGGGAAAAGGGGAGAGAAGATGTGTTGGAGGAAATAATGCCTGAAGATTTCCCAATCATATTGAGGGAGATGGACATACATCTCCAGGAAGTGCTTCAGAGAACCAAACAATATAAATCTTAATATATCTACCCAAAGACATGTACTTGCCAAATTGTCCAATTCTCAAGACAAAGAACGAATACTGAAAGCAGCAAGAGAATAAAGATCTTTCACATAAAAGGGAAGCTTGATAAGATTAAGTGCTGATTTTGCATCTCAAACCATGGATGCCAGAAGGCAGTTGTATGGCATAGTTAAGATCCAAAAAGAAAAAAAAAATCCAGCCACAAAACTCTATCCAACACAACTGGCATTTAAAAGTGAAGGAGAATTCAAAATATTCACAGATAAATATTAATTAAGAGTGTATGTCAATAAGAAACTTGCCCTTCAAGAAATATTAAATGGCAGAGCAACAACTCCTACTCTACAGCTCATTGGCCTCACCCAGGACAACTGGTGGGGAGATGATGATGGACAATGGCCATCCTAGGGAATGGAGAGAGTCTGCAGCTGCAGGCAGGTTCTAAGCCCCCTCTCAATTGTAGTTGGAGTGGACATCACCATCCCCGACTCCTCAGGATTGGGGGAAGAGCTATGGACTAGAGGGGACTTACTTGTATTCTACTATAGACATATTGTGATTCAAGCAATGGAAGAAATTATAACACTGATGTGGAGCCAATGTCCACTGGAGGCTCTGGGGGCATGGAGAGGGAAAAGCAGTTGTACTACATCATCTTTTTTGGGACTTCGGAATTGTCCTGAGACATTGCAATGACAGATATAGGCCATTTTATATCATCATATAACATGCAGAACTGTGGGGGAGATAGTGTGGTCTACAATGTGAAGTATGGTCCATACTTAATGACAAAGTCCCAGGATGTGTTTATGAGTTGTAATTAAGGTGCCACACTAATGAAGGATGTTTATGTGGGAGGTTGTGGGAGGCATGGGAGGTGGGGCATATGGGAATCCGTATATTTTTTTGTGTAACATTTATGTAATCTAAGTGTCTTTTAAAAAAATAAAAAAATAAAAAATAATTAATTAGAAAAAAAAACATCTGTCCTATCATATGACAGATACCCTAGGGCTTTGGAAAAATTAAGCTCAGAATAAGGAAGAATAGAGACCCAGATAACCAATTAACAGACTGTGATTACCACACCATAATACTTAAAATACTATGCACTTTTATTATATAAGCCTATCACCATCCACTCATTCTCCCAAAATAGAAACAGCATTCATTGTGGAAAAACATTTAGAACCTACAATGTACTAAGCAGTGAGCTGGTTACTAAAGGAAAACCTACTTTAATCAAGTTCCTGCCCACATAGATCTTACAATCTAGTGGGGAAGCATATATTAAGCAAATAATTACACAAATAAATATTTTTAAAAAAGAAATATTAGATAGAGATCTGCTGGTCCAAAGGAAAAAACAAGAGAAAGAGAGTTGGAGGAGATTGTAAGAACAACTGAAAAGATAAAAAAAAGAAATACAAACAACATATGGCATACATAAACTTAAAGAAAATATGGCTAATGAAAGTAATTCCTAGATATTAATAACAAGGGATGTTAGTGGATTAAACTCACCAGTCAAGAGACACAGAATGGCAGAATGAATAAGGAAATATGATCCATATATATGTTGACTTCAAGAAATCCATCTTAAACCCAGGATTCCAAGAAGGCAGAAAGTAATGTTTGAAAAAAATTTTACATGCAAACAATAAAGAAATAAGGCAGGAGTAGCTATATGAATATTAGACAAAATAGATTTTAAATGCAAAATTATTTTAAGAGACAAAGAAGGACATTATATATTATTAAAAGGGGTAATCTATCAAAAATAAAGAATAATCATAAACATTTATGCTTCTAACCAGAGCTTCTCAAATTCTGGGTAAAAACTGAAAAAAATTAAGTGGAGAAATAGATGTCTCTACAATAATTGTGGAGGACTTCAATAAACCATTATCAGCAATATACAGAAAAGCTCAGCAGAGTATCAATATAGAAATAAAGACTTTGAATAATACATTTCAGGATCTGGACCTAATAGACATATAAAGAATATTGCACCCAAATACAGTGGCTTATACATTCTTTTCAAGTGCACATGGATTATTCCCCTGAATAGACAACATGTTAGGCCAAAGAACAACTCTCAATGAATTCAGAAAGATTGAAATTATACAAAGTATAATTTCTCTGAAAAAATGGATGAAGCTGAAAATCAGTAAGGGGAAAAGAAACAAAATAGACACAAAGATGTGGAAGTTAAACAAGACAATCTTAAACAGACAGTGAGTCAAGGAGGAAATTGCAAAGGAAAACCTTGAAATGAATGAAAATGACAACATAATGTATCAAAACATATGGGATGCAGCAAAAGCTGCACTGAGAAGGAAATTCATAGTCATAAATGCCTATATTAAAAAAAGAAGAAAGTGCTAAAATCAAAGACCTAACTGTGCACCTGGAGGAATTAGAAAAAAAACAAATAATTAAGCCCGAAACAAGTAGAAAGAGGGAAATAACAATGATTAGAGAAGAGCTAAATAAATTTGAAAATAAGAAAGCACTGAAAAAAATTAACAAAACCAAAAGCAAATTCTTTGAGAAGATTAATAAAATTGATAAGCCTTTAGCTAGACTAACAACAACAGAAAAGTGATGCAAATACATAAAATAAGAAACAAGGAAAGGGATATCAACAGTGAACCCACAGAAATAAAGAGTATCATAAGATGATGCTCTGAAAAATTGTATGCCAACAAGATGGATATTTTAGAGGAAATAAACAAATTCCTAGAAACACACAAGCAGCCTACATTGACAAAAGAAATTCATGACTGAGATAGAATTAGTCATTAAAAACCTCCCAACTCAGAAGAGCCCAGGATGAAATGGCTTCACAGGTGAATGCTAACAAACATTCAGGAAAGAAATAACACCAAGCCTACTTGAACTCTTCTTTAAAAAAAAGTAAGGGGGAAATTGCCTAACTCACTCTATGATTTCAACATCAAATGAATACCAAAGCCAAACAAAGATGCCATGAGTAACGAAAACTATAGACCAATCTCTCTAATGTACCTAGATGCTAAAATCCTCAACAAAGTAGTTGCTAATCATATTCGACAGCACATCAAACTAATTATACCCCATGAATAAGTGGGTTTCACCTTGTTATGCACGGATGGTTCAACATAAAAAAATCAATGTAATACATCACATAAACAGATTGAAAGAAAAAAATCACTTGCTCATCTCAAAATATGCAGAAAAAGTACTTGACATAATACAGTGTCCTTTCCTGATAAAAAACACTTCAAAATTTAGGAATAGAAGGAAACTTCCTCAATATGATAAAGGGTATATATTTAAAAAAAACCATAGCTAACATATTCAATGTGAAGTACTAAAAGCTTTCCTCTAAGATCTGAAAAAAGACAAGGATACCCACTGTTACTGCTTTTATTTAACATTATGCTAGAAATACTTGCTTGAGCACTTAAGCAAGAAAAAGAAAAAACATCATCCAAATTTGAAAGAAAGGTGTTAAAATTTCACTACATGCAGTTGATGTGATCTTATACCTCGAATGCCCTGAGAAATCTACATCAAACATTCTGGAACTTATAAGAAAATTCAATAAAGAGGCAGGTTATGAGAATAATGTGCAAAAATCAGTAGCATTTCTGTACACCAATAATTAGCAACCTGAGGAGGAAATTTTAAAAATATCCCATTTACAATAGCAACTAAATGAATCAAATGCCTAGAAACAAATTTAACTTAAGAGTAAGTGACTTGTATACAGAAAACTACACAGTACTCTTAAAGGAAATCAAAGAAGACCTAAATAAATGGAAGAATATTTCATGTTAATGGATAGGAAGACTAAACATTTTTAAGATGTCTACCCTACCCAACCTTATCAACAGATTTAATGCAATCCCAATAAAAATAACCACAACATTTCTTACTAAATTGGAAAAAGTAACTATGAAATTTATGTGGAAGGGCAAGAGGCTCCAAATAGCCAAAGACCTATTGAAGAAGAAAAATGCAATAGGTGAAATCACACTACTTGACTTTAAAATACACTACAAAGCTACAATGGCCAAACTGCATGGTATTGGCACAAGGATAGACATACTGACCAGTGGAAATAAATTGAGAGTTCTGATATAAATTCTTCCATATGTACTGTCAACTGTTATTTGACAAGACCACAAAGGCCATTCAACTGGGAGAGAATGGCCTCTTCAAAAAACGGTGCTTGGAGAAATGGATAACCATATCCAAAAGAATGAGAGAGGAACACCATCTCACACCCTATACAAAAATTAACTCAAGATGGAACAAAGATCTAAATATAAGAGCCAAGACCATAAAGACCTTGGAATATAATGTAGGGAAGCAGCTACAGGATCTTGTATTAGGAAATGGGTTCATAACTTTATAAAAAAGCATGAGAAACAAAAGGAAAAGCAGATAAAAAGGACATTCTCAAAATGACGCACCACAAATTAGTTTGTCAAGAAAGAGAAAAAGCAACTTACCAAATGGGAGAAAATATTTAGTTACCTTATATATTATAGGGGCTTAATATCCAACATATATAAAGAAATCCTACATCTCAAAATTAAAAAGACAAAGAACCCATTTTAAAAATGGGCAAGAGATTTGAATAGACAATTCTCCAAAGAAAAATTAAAAGTGGTTAAAAATCACATGAAAAATTGCTCACCATCACAAGCTATTAGGGAAATGCAAATCAAAAACTACAATGAGATATTATCTTACACATATTAGACTGAGGGCTATTTAAAAACACAGGGCTACAAGTGTGGGAGAGGATGTTGAGGAATGACAGATACAGGCCATAATAAAACTTGCCATAACCTACTGAGTTGGATAGGAGAGAGTGTAAACTACAACATAAACTTTAATCCACGCTAAGTGGCAATTCTCCAAAATGTGTTCATCAGTTGCAATGAATGTACCCTCACTAATGAAGGATGTTGCTAATGTGGGAAAATGTGGGAAGTGTGGGAAGTGGATCACATAATCCCTTATATTTTTATGTGACATTTGTACAATTTGAAAAAAAATAAAAATAAAAAAATGTATATCTAATATAAATCATTGACCATGGTTAGCAGCAATGTTTCAATATTTATACATCAATTGAAATAAATGCACCATCCTCATGTAAAATGTAATTAAAAGGAAAAGGGGGGAAAGGATGAAGATGTTGAGTATATGTAAGTGATTTTTATTCTGTACATGATTTTTCTGTAGCCTACAGCTTCTTTGAAGACAACATGAAAAATATGACATTGGGCAAATAAATTAAAGCAAATGCCACTGTATGTACAAGACAATAGATCTGTTAATTTTTAAATTTTTTTATTTTTATATTATTTCAAACTTTTTAAAAAACCATATTTTATTTGTTATTTTAAAAACCATCATTATTATATCATTGTCCTATTAATTGTATTCAATTATTTTGTTGGCTTCAATTTTGAAGAAGTTTTGGATCACAGAGGGTTACAACTGTGGCAGGGGAGAATCATTGGTCTGAGGTGTCAGCGGTGGTGGATACATGGGGGGAAGTTCACCTGGGGCACATCTATAAGGCATATGAATGAGTTCAAATGTTCATGAGTGTGATGGTTAGGCTAATGTGTCAACTCGGCCAAGTAGTTGTGTCCAGGTGTTTGTTCCAGCAAGCACTGGGCTAATTGTAATACAAGAGCATTTATGGACTTCAATCACCAGTGAGTTTACTGTGTGGATGGCTGATTATATCTGCATCAATCAGGGAGATTACCTTATCAATGAGTGGTGCTTTTATCCAATCAGTTGAATGACTTAAAAGTGGAAGTGATTTCAACATTCAGAGAGAATTTCCCAGCTGGTCGTTGGACAGGCAACTTCTCCCAGAAACTCATCAACGACCTTTCATCGGGCTTTCATCGGAGCCACTGGTTTGCAGCCTGCCTGCAGAACCTGGACTTGTGCATCCCTACGGTCACGTGAGAGACTCTTTTAAAATTTCATATTATTGATAGATATCTCCTGCTGATTCTGTTTCCCGAGAGAACCCTGACTAATACAGCTGGTACTGGGAGTGGTTCTTGAGGAACAGAGTCTTAAACATGGGATGTCTGTGGTGGCTCTCCACTCTAATTGGAGTCACGGGTACTAATGACTCCCTTTCCAATAATGAGGTTGCTAACAGTCCATGGTGTGAGCTGGCAATAGAGATACGCAAAATAGCATCATTGGATTCCCCTACTTCCACACTTATAAGAAGCAAGGATCTGGGTGAGAGTGTTTTCAACACTTTAACAGAATTTTGTGGAGTAAAAAATATAATGATGTTGGCTGGCTCCTCCTAGATACTCTGGATACAGTTACAAAATAAAGGGATGAGCTAAAGTCTTCAAATTTGAAACTTAAATGCCGCATGAATGATATGAAAGTTTCTACGTGTGCCTTGAAAGAAAATCTTGTCTCCTGTAGCCACAGACTTGAGATATCTGAGAATCAAACCCAGTCTCTCATTGTACAAGTAGCAGAATTACAGAGGAAACTGAAATCTCAACCTTGCAGGGTTTCTGCAATTAAAGTGAAGGCATTGATTGGAAAGGAGTGGAACCCCTAGGATTGGGACAGAGACATATGGGATGATGATAATATTGGTGGGGACATTGGAACCCTAAATTCTGCTGAGACTTTACCAGATAAATCTGTGATGGCCTGCCCTGTGGAGACCACACCTTCTCAACCTTGTATCATCCAGCCTCCAGGCTGCCCCAGGGAATCTGGAGTTCCTTCCAGCCCTGAGGTGGGTTCAAGTCAAATGGAAGCCTGCACTGCCCAGCCTCTGGCCTGCCCCAGAGAGTCTGTACCTCCTCCCAGCCATGAGGTAGGTACCAACCAATCTCCAGCATGCATGGTCCAACTTCCAGTCTGCCCTGAGGAATCTGTCTTCCAACCCCTGCCTGAAGAGAATAATCCTGTCTCACCAGAAGAAAATGCAAAGGAATGCCCTCAGGTCAGTAGCCTGCAAAACATCTCTAATCCTTCTCCTTACCTAGACCCCCCACCCCTCTTGTCTTCCAGACCCATTACTAGATTAAAATCACAACAAGCCCCCAAAGGTGAAATACAAAGTGTGACCCATGAGGAAGTATGCTATACTTTGAAAGAACTGCATGAGTTTTCCAACTTATATAGACAGAAATCAGGGGAATATGTGTGGGAATGGATACTAAGGGTATGGAATAATAGTGGAAGGAATATAAAGTTGGATCAGGCTGAATTTATTGATATGGGCCCAATAAGCAGAAATTCTGGATTCAACGCTGTAGCTTGAGGGGTTAGAAAGGGCTCTAAGAGTTTGTTTGGGTGGCTGACTGAAACATGGACCAAACGATGGCCTAGCATGTCTGATGTTAAGATGCCTGATTTGCGGTATACAGTAGATGAGGGGATTCAAAGGCTTAGAGAGATTGGAATGCTAGAATGGATTTACCACTTGAGACCTGCCCACCTACCCCAGGAATGTCCAAAGGACACACCTTTAACCAGGACTGTGAGGAATAAATTTGTAAGACTAACTCCATCTTCTCTGAAGAGCTCTGTGTTTGCTCTTCTCTGCAGTCCAGATATTACTGTAGGGAGTGGGGGCTGTAATGGAATTGGAATCCTTAAATATTATGGGGATGATCGGATCAAGGCCCTGTAAAAATCAAGTATCAGCAGTTAATCACCAAAGCCAAGGTAGGAGTGGCTACCGCAATGAAAGACAGATTCAAAACAGCACACAGAATAGTCTGAGTCGCATGGAGTTATGGCGTTGGTTAATAGATCATGGGGTACCCAGAAGTGAAATACATGGGCAGTCTACTAAATTACTTCTGGATCTGTATAAGCAGAAGAGTTCTAGGTCAAGTGAACAAAATCCTAACTCTAATTACAGACACAGAGAATCACGGCCCCTTAATCAGTTCCCAGACTTGAGACAGTTTACAGACCCAGAGCCCCTTGAATGAGGGGAAGGCCGGGTCCCCTTGGGGAAGGATCCTGTTAAACTGCCAAAAATTTATACAGTTAATCTTCCTCCCACCTTTCTCCAGGGAGACCTATGGCCTTTTGCCAGAGTAACAGTGCATTGGGGAAAAGGAAATGATCAGACCTTTCGGGGATTATTAGACACTGGCTCAGAAGTCACATTAATTCCAGGAGACCCAAAACGTCACTGTGGTCCATCAGTCAGAGTAGGGGCTTATGGAGGTCAGGTGATTGATGGAGTTTTAGCTCAGGTCCATCTCACAGTGGGTCCAGTGGGTCCCCGGACCCATTCTGTGGTTATTTCTCCAGTTCCAGAATGCATAATTGGAATAGACATACTCAGTAACTGGCAGAATCACCACATTGGATCCCTGACTCGTGGAGTGAGGGCTATTATGGTTGGAAAGGCCAAGTGGAAGCCTCTAGAACTGCCCCTGCCTAGCAAAATAGTAAATCAAAGGCAATACCAGATTCCTGGAGGTATTGCAGAGATTAGTGCCACCATCAAGGATTTGAAGGATGCAGGGGTGGTGATTCCCACCACATCCCCCTTCAACTCTCCTATTTGGCCTGTGCAGAAAACAGATGGATCTTGGAGGATGACAGTAGATTATCGTAAACTTAACCAGGTGGTGACTCCAATTGCAGCTGCTGTCCCAGATGTGGTATCATTGCTTGAGCAAATCAACACTTCCCCTGGTACCTGGTATGCAGCTGTTGATCTGGCAAATGCTTTTTTCTCAATTGCCATTAGTAAGGACCACCAGAAACAGTTTGCTTTCAGCTGGCAAGGCCAGCAGTATACTTTCACTGTCCTGCCTCAGGGTATATCAACTCTCCAGCCCTATGTCATAATATTGTCTGCAGGGACCTTGATCGTCTCTCCCTCCCACGAGACATCACACTGGTCCATTATATTGATGATATCATGTTGATAGGACCTACTGAGCAAGAAGTAGCAAAGACTCTAGATTTATTGGTAAGGCATTTGTCTGAGAGAGGATGGGAGATAACTCCAACAAAAATACAGGGTCCTTCCACCTCAGTGAAATTTATAGATGTCCAGTGGTGTGGGGCCTGTCGAGATATCCCTTCGAAAGTAAAGGGTAAGCTGTTGCACCTGGCCCCTCCTACTACCAAAAAGGAGGCACAACGCTTAGTTGGCCTCTTTGGATTTTGGAGACAACACTTTCCTCATTTGGGTGTGTTACTGTGGCCCATTTACCGAGTGACCAGAAAAGCTGCTTGTTTTGATTGGGGACTGGAACAAGAGGAAGCCCTGTGACAGGTCCAGGCTGCTGTGCAAGCTGCACTGCCACTTGGACCATATGATCCAGCAGATCCAATGGTGCTGGAAGTTTCAGTGGCAAATAGAGGTGCTGTCTGGAGCCTTTGGCAGGCCCCTATAGGGGAATCACAACACAGACCCTTAGGATTTTGGAGCAAAGCCTTGCCATCCTCTGCAGATAACTACTCCCCTTTTGAGAAGCAGCTTTTGGCTTGCTACTGGGCCTTAGTAGAGACTGAACGCTTAACCATGGGCCATCAAGTTACCATGAGACCTGAGTTGCCTATCATGAGCTGGGTATTGTCTGACCCACCAAACCATAAAGTTGGGCGTGCACAGCAGCACTCCATAATAAAGTGGAAGTGGTATATACGAGATAGAGCTCGAGCAGGTCCTGAAGGCACAAGTAAGTTACAAGAGGAAGTGGCCCAAATGCCCATGGTCACCACCCCTGCCGTGTTACCTTCTCTTTCCCAGCCCACAGCTTTGGCCTCTTGGGGAGCCCCTTACAATCAGTTGACTGAGGATGAGAAAACTCGGGCCTGGTTTACAGATGGTTCTGCACGATATGCAGGTACCACCCAAAAGTGGACAGCTGCGGCACTGCAGCCCTTTTCTGGGACATCCTTGAAGGATAGCAGTGAGGGCAAATCCTCCCAGTGGGCAGAGCTTCAAGCAGTGCATCTAGTTGTTCATTTTGCTTGGAGGAAGAAATGGCCAGAGGTGCATTTGTACACTGATTCATGGGCTGTTGCCAACAGTTTGGCTGGATGGTCAAGGACCTGGAAGGAACATGATTGGAAAATTGATGACAAGGAGGTCTGGGGAAGAGCTATGTGGATATGGGCAAAAAACATGAACATATTTGTGTCCCACGTGAATGCTCACCAGAGGGTGACTTCGGCAGAGGAAGAGTTTAATAATCAAGTGGATAAGATGACCCGCTCTGTGGCTAATGCTCAGCCTCTTTTCCCAGCCATTCCTGTCATTTCCCAATGGGCTCATGAACAAAGTGGCCACGGAGATAGGGATGGAGGTTATGCATGGGCTAAGCAACATGGACTTCCCCTCACCAAGGCTGACTTGGCTAAAGCCACTGCTGAATGCCCAATCTGCCAGCAGCAGAGACCCACACTCAGCCCCAGATATGGCACCATTCCTTGAGGTGACCAGCCTGCTACCTGATGGCAGGTGGACTACATTGGGCCACTTCCATCATGGAAGGGGCAGCGATTTGTTTTAACTGGAATAGACACATACTCTGGCTATGGGTTTGCATTTCCAGCACGCAATGGCTTCTTCCAAAACTACCATCCATCGACTTACCAAATGTCTTATCTATCACCATGGCATTCCACACAGCATTGCTTCTGATCAAGGAACCCATTTCACAGCAAATGATGTGTGGGAATGGGCACATGCCCATGGAATTCACTGGTCTTACCATGTTCCCCATCACCCTGAAGCAGTTGGATTAATAGAACAGTGGAATGGCCTTTTTTTTTTTTTTTAATTTATTTATTTATTTTTTTAAATGTTATATATATATATATATACATTTATTTTAAGAGGTGCTTAGATTACCTAAAATATTACACAGAACCCACTGGGATTCCCATGTTGCCCACCTCCCACACCTCCCACTACATCCCACACAAACATCTCCCACAGTGTGGCCCACCAACCTCAATGACCTTACACATCCTGGAGCCTTGCCACCAACCATAGACCACAGTTCACACTGTAGACCACACTCTCTCCCACTCAGTTCTGAGTGGTGTGTGCTGATTTAAAATGGCCTACATCCATTGCCACAACAGTACTCAGGACAACCTCCAACTCCCAAAGAAGCCCCTGTATTTCAACTGCTCATCCCCTCCCTACCCAAAAACTGTCAAGTGGCCACTGGCTCTTTTGAAGACTCAATTACAGCACCAACTAGGTGGCAATACCTTGCAGGGCTGGGGCAATGTTCTCCAGCATGCTGTGTATGCTCTGAATCAGCATCGTCTCTATGGTGCTGTTTCTCCCATAGCCAGGATTCATAGGTCCAGGAATCAAGGGGTGGAAATGGGAGTGGCACCACTCACTATTACCCCTAATGACCCACTAGGAAAATTTTTGCTTCCTGTCCCTGAAACCTTAAGCTCTGCTGGTCTACAGGTTTTAGTCCCAAGAGGAGGAGTGCTGCCACCTGGTAACATAACAGTGATTCCATTGAAGTGGAAGTTAAGACTGCCACCTGGCGACTTTGGGCTTCTCTTACCTGTGAATCAACAGTCAAAGAAGGCAATTAATGTACTGGCTGGGGTGATTGATCCTGACTATCAAGGGGAAATAGGACTATATCTACATAATGGGGGTAAAGAAGAGTTTGCCTGGAACGCAGGGGATCCTCTAGGGCATCTCCTAGTCCTGCCATGCCCTGTGATTAAAGTCAATGGAAAATTGCAACAAACCAATTCAAGCAAGACTAACAATGGCCCAGAATCTTTGGGAATGAAAGTTTGGGTCACCCCACCAGGCAAAGAACCACGGCCAGCTGAAGTGCTTGCTGAAGGTAACGGGAACATGGAATGGGTAGTGGAAGAAGGTAGTGATAAATATGAACTTCATCCATGTGACCAGTTACAAAAATGAGGACTGTAATGGTCATGAACCCTTCTTCCATGTTTCGTTATGAGTATGATTGTGTATGTACACAAAATGAATTTCTTTTTTTTCTTCCCCAATCTTTTCCCCTATCATGAAAAGTTGTATTAATCCCACATCATAATATTTAAGGATGTCGAGTTTAACAGTGACTATCATCCAAGGACTTGCACCCTGTTCTGTGGGGAATTAATGCATTTCCAGTTGTACACAGGGGAGTTGAACATTGTTAGGCAGAAATATATATGTATGCTTGTCTGTTATTGTTTTTACTTAGAGACTAAATATGGTTTAGAGTAATGTGTATGATTGCCGAGTTGACAAGGGGTGGCCTGTGATCGTTAGGCTAATGTGTCAACTCGGCCAAGTAGTTGTGTCCAGGTGTTTGTTCCAGCAAGCACTGGGCTAATTGTAATACAAGAGCATTTATGGACTTCAATCACCAGTGAGTTTATTGTGTGGATGGCTGATTATATCTGCATCAATCAGGGAGATTACATTATCGATGGGTGGTGCTTTTATCCAATCAGTTGAATGACTTAAAAGTGGAAGTGATTTCAACATTCAGAGAGAATTTCCCAGCTGGTCGTTGGACAGGCAACTTCTCCCAGAAACTCATCAACGACCTTTCATCGGGCTTTCATCGGAGCCACTGGTTTGTAGCCTGCCTGCAGAACCTGGACTTGTGCATCCCCACGGTCACGTGAGAGACTCTTTTAAAATTTCATATTATTGATAGATATCTCCTGCTGATTCTGTTTCCTGAGAGAACCCTGACTAATACAATGAGGCATTGTCATAGTAGGTGTAGATTCACACAATAAGCAAAGAACTATCGAATTCCCATCCTGGAAGCTCTCAGAAGGTAATGCCTAGGCACCCTGTAATACTATGCTAAAATTCAATTTCAAAAGTAAAAGTTCATAAGTACAGTCATCACAATCAAGGGTCCCTCAATGGTACATCCTCCTTCAGTAGTCACTGCCCCTGTATTGAGGGGATTCTGGCTTTCCCATTAGAGAATGGAGAGTCTGCCACATGGTGCTCAAATGTGGTCTTTCTCTAAGCCAAAACTCAGCATATAAAAGCATTACATTCTCCCCAGCGTGGGACATGACTCCTGGGAATGAGACTCCCTGGCACCAAGGGATTACAACTAAGCACCAACTAGCAATGCAAGTGGAAAAAGACTTGACTTAAAGGGGAAATGGGTAAACATGAATGACTTTATATGGATAAGAGACTTCAAAGTGAGCCAGAAGGTCATTTCAGATGTTATGCATATGCATGTCTCAGCAGGAACTCTGACTGCCAAAGTAAATATTACCTCAAATAGCAGTGCTCCTGGGGGCTCTGGAGACATCCAGACACTGTAGGCAGGGCAGAAAACTCAGGAGTTTGTCTCCCTGTCATTAAGTCCTACTTTGGAATTTATGCTCCCTAGTGTGATAGAGATGGACTCAGTTATGTTTTCCCTACACATGGCTCTGCTGCCCCTCTATTTGAACCTATAGTTAGTACTAGAGTTGATAGTTATATGTCCAAGAGACTTAAAATATTGGGCTGTCCATGTGCCACTTGGGCCCTGAATTTCAACAGATTTGCAAAACCTATTGTCCAGTTCATTGGGCTCACCCACAACAACTAATAAGGATAACAAGCATCGCAAGGATCAGATAGAGTCGGTAACTGCAAACAATGAAATCCCTTCCACCTGCCCCATGGAATCTAAGTCCCTTCTCCATTAGAGGTGGAATAAGCATCATCATCACAGAATCCTCAGGAATGGGGAAGGGACAATGGACAAAAGTAGACTTACAGTTGTTCTACTGTAGACTTATTGTGATCCTAGCAATGGAAGAACATTTATCATGGATGTGGAAGCAATGGCCACTGGAGGTCTGAGGGTAGGAAGAGGGAAAAATAGGTGTAATTTGGGGGCATTTTTGGGACTTGGGAATTATCCTGAATGACATTGCAATGACAGATACAGGCCATTGTATATCTTGTAATAACTTGCAAAAATGTGTGGAAGAGAGTATAAAATTCAATGTAAAGTATAACTATCACTTAGTGGCAACGCTCCAAGATGTGTTCATCAATTGCAGTTAATGTGTCACACCAGTAAAGGATGTTATTGATTTTGGAAAATGTTGTAGGGCCAGGGAGAAGGGATATGGGAATCCCCTATGTGTTTTGTGTAACATTTATGCAATCTAAGTTACTTTAAATATATATATATATATATATATTTTTAAATTGTGCACGAGAGAGTGTAAACTGAAATCTAAACTATTATCCATGCTTAGTTGCAATGGTCCAAAATGTGTTCAACAATTTTAACAAATGTAACACCGTAATGAAGGATATTGTTAATGTGGGAAAATATGGGTGGGGTAGGGAGCAGGGCATATGGAAATCCCCTATATTTTTAATGCAACATTTGTATAATCTAATTATCTTTTAAAAAATAAAAATACATTAAAAAATAAAATGGTATCAGAACACTTAGATGTTGTTCAAACTTTAAAATTAAGTAAAATGTGAAAATAGGCATTTAAGAATTTTATCATCTTTCATAAATTGAAAATTGAAATATATTTTAACTTAAACAACTATAAAATGTCAACACAATAAAGGAAATGAGTATTTTCATACATTGTAGTATGAAAAAGAAACACACACAAAACGTTGTCCTTTCTGGATGTAGGTATTGTCTTAACTTCTTAGGATTGTCATAACAAAGTATCACAAACTGGCTTTCTCAATAGTCCAGAAATTTATTGGGTAACTTAATGCACTCTTCTGGACACTGGACCTCCATATCAAAGTTTTAGTAGAGTCATGCATTTGCTGAAATCTATAAGATTCTCACAGAGGCAATTCATGATATAATTCAGCATCTGCCTCTGATATGTGACTTGTTCTCTCTCTTTCTCCAAATTTAATCTCCTTATAAGAATGCCGTCCTATTGCTCACCCTTTCTATTTTCGCCTCATCACTACCTATGTTTTCCTCAGGATTTTGGTTCTACATAGGATCACATTCATGAGACTGTAGGTTTTATACTTCAAAACATCTGATTAAGGGACAAAATTCAACTCATAAAACGTATCAAAAGTAGAAACATGTATATGTATGGTGGGTAAAAAATTTTTCTATGGGGTGACAGAAAGAAGCATTGGAGTCTTTAATTCATATCAATTTACATAATTTTGGTCTATTGATGCTTTATTATATTTCAGTTTCAAAATATTGGGTGTCTTGTGAAATTGAGAAATAATTAGATATTCTGAAATGGTAGTGGTATGATACAAAAAAAATCAAATTTTAAAAATATTTAAAAATCTTAAAAATATGAATCAGTTAGCATTGCTGACCAGCATATCTATAATTGTATTTATTGTTGCTCTTTTGAGCCAGTGCTATCTGACTAATTAATTCTTTGAAAATGATAGGCAATTTATTGATTATTAAATACATGCTGCAAAACTAATTAGAATGATATTTTGACATTGAATTCCTAGGGTAGCATTAAAAGAATTGAAAATGTAACAATTTAAAGAGTAGAAGCCCAACCACTATGGAGGAAAAATAAAATTATTAAATGAATAATGTGTAATGATAACATATATTTATAACTAAAATTTAAAATTGAAAGTTGCAAACTCTGTTATATAAACAAAGATAACAGCCTTAAATTATGACAGATAATGGATTGGTGGTTTTTAAATTAATAATAAATGAAAATTAATCAGTCAAATGCATATAAAAATATGAAGACCATAACTATAAGAATGGTAAAGTCATTATTTAAAAAGTCCCAAAGAAGAATGGTACAAGGAAAAAACAATTTCAATGGTATGTAAGTAAAATAAGAAAATATTTTCTTTTACAATTGTAATGAGTTCCCTTTTTCACTTACAAAATTATATATATGTGTATATATATACACATATATATAACTGAATATCTTGAATTTTGTTGTGAACTTGGTTTACACACACATCATGTCACATAAAGATACATACTCACACTCATATATGTATTTTCTTATTTCTTAAAAGTACATAACATTTACTTGGGAATAATATATCAGAGAAAATGATATCCTTAGACCAATTATTTTCACATTTGAATATTTATAAGGAATGATTTACATAGAAAGTATGAATGATATTCATATATACATATATGTGTGCATGTGTGTTTATTTATATACACACATATAAATATAGAGTGGTATGCATCTATATACATATATTTCTATACAGATGGATATACACACACATATATACATATAACTATATAAATTGGAAAGGACTTAACAATGAATGAGTTAATATTTTAATAGATTTCAATATTTAATAGGATAAATTGGTATAATTGACAATTACTAAATGTAGTTGATTAAGTAAATATTATTAAATATGTGATTTTATGTGCTTTTAACAATTATGTAAAATGCATAATATCACTTCCAAAATAAAACTGGAAGACCAGAAGAAAAAAAATATGCTTGTGTGGCACAATAGAAGAGTATATTCAGGAATAAATATTACCTTAAGAACTGCAGAACATAAATTATGATCAATTTATTACAAATATTTGTTTTTAAGTGATGTTACACTATTTATAATAATGCTATTTTGGAAAACAAGTGTACAATTCAGCATAGAGTCAATATTGTCTACTTTGGTCATTTTTCTTCTTGTCTAATGTGAAAGGACATTTGTGCTCCCTATCGTTCGCTAGCACTTGTAAATACTGGGTGTCTTCTGAAACATTCTGATTAATAGTTCTGTGGTACTCTAATGATATTTAGCTGGATGAATTTATCTAATTCATTATCATTTTATCAAAAGCACATTGAAGGAATTTGTTGTGTATGTTGTCTCTCTCTCTTATAGTAATCTTGTTCCGTATATGAGGTCTATGCTCTCATGCCTTATTCTATAGATATATTAATATTTTTTAGGAGGTTTACCTTCCCAGAACTTTCCTGAGGGCTCCACCAACCTCTTTGTTTCGTAGACTGTAGATGAGGGGGTTGAGCATGGGGGTGACAATAGTGTAGAAGACAGAAATTACTTCATCCAGCTCAGTGGTATGGTAGGCTTTGGGCAGAAAATACTTGATAATGGCTGTCCCATAGAAGAGGGACACCACAATCATATGGGAGGAACAGGTTGCCAAAGCCTTTCTCATCCCTAAATCTGATCTTAATTTCAAAACAGCAATGAGTATATGCCCATATGAGGCCATGATGGCAGATATTGGAAGGAAGAAGAACAAGAAACCACTAATTAAAAAAAGTCCATTTTTATAAAGAGATGTATCAGCACAAACGAGTTTTAGGAGAGCTGGGATCTCACAAAAGAAATGATTAATTTCCCGGGAGTTGCAGTAAGGGAGATTCAGAATATATATGACATGGATCAAGGCATTGAGAAGAGCACCCAGCCAGGTGCCAGCCACCAGAAAGGCACAGACTGTAGGTCGCATGAGAACTGAGTAACGGAGAGGGTGGCATATAGCCACATAGCGGTCATAAGCCATGACTGCCAGAAGAAGGCAGTCTGCTCCAAAAAGCGTAGTGAAGAGGATGAGCTGAAATGCACAATTAATAAAGGAAATGGTATTCTTTCCAGACAGGAAATCAGTGGCTATTTTGGGGACAATAGCAGAACTATACAAGAGGTCCATGATGGAAAGTTGGCTGAGAAGCAAGTACATAGGTGTATGGAGTCTAGAGTCCAACCAAATGAGAATTAGCATCATAACATTTCCGACAATGGTAGCAAGAAACACCAAGAAAATAAATGTGAAGAGGAGATAGGGAGCTTGAATGTGGTGAAATAGTCCCAGGAGAACAAAGCCACTTCCAGTGGTCTGATTGCTCCAGATCCTCATTGTCTTCTTCTTAATTTATTATCCTAAATAATTTAGAAAAAATTCTTTAGTCCCACAGCTAATTGGTCCCCCCATTCATTTTATAATGTGCCAACTTCACATATATAATATGTGACTTTCAATTTTCTCTTCCTCATTATTATCAATACTCTTGCAATGTAACTGGATGCTTATGTAAACTAGTTTAACAAAAAATTATCAAGATATTATACTACATTAGACTTCTTGAAATTTAAAAAAATTTAATAAGTAGAAATTGATTAAAAATAAAAAACATACATCTTTAAAAATTCTTCCCTCTATATCTGTCATCTATCTATCTTTCTCTAAATCTCTTTATCTCTCTCTATATATTTCTCTATTAATTTACCTATCAAATATATGGATATATTCAATTCAGATTCTTAAAGACATTCTCTGGTTTTCACTGGTCCAGATTTGCATGATCCGGAGACTGCGTAAATGCCATAGTAGTCATAAACAATTCCCTATACAGCTATGTGAAGGATGTTAGCTCTTTTGCATATGCTATTTTACCTGTATAACAGATCTGCAAGAGATTATATTCCTTATTTCAAAGTACAAGTTTGATTTTCAGAGAGATCAATTAGTATTGCATATTATAGAAAACAGTTAAAGGACCAGGGCCATAATTTCATCTAAATATTTCCAGGATCCCTTTACCTTTGTCTCAGCATTTTACCTAATGTGGCCCCTTAAACGATGATCTTGTTAAAGTGTTCTTTATTTTGAAATCAAGATGGGTAAGTTTGTCTTTACTTTTTATTTTGTAATTTGATAGCTGAAAACATAAGACAATCTTAAGAAGACACAAAAAAGCCCAGTATCAAAGCAGTTGCCTGACTGGTGAGATTTAGTAACTTGATTCCACATACTTAAAAGACTCTTAATGATATAACAAAGCACCAAAACATTGTAAACAAATGAACAAACAAAAATTGCCATTCATGCTAAGATTTGACCAAAGGGTTTGATGATCTTCTTCATCTGTGTTTAACCCAGCAAGCTGTGTGTGAAGGGAAACAACAAGAGTACCTTGTTCAAATGGGCAATAACTTCGTTTCAAGCAGGGTACATGGAAACAACCTCAATTGATTCATATGCTATTTTGTGGAAATAAGAATGAAGTGAGTAGATTTGTAAATTTGCTAATGAATAGGTATAACATTGTTAAAGATGTTCCACTAATACTGGGTTATAAAAAAACACCTATGAAGACAACATTAAAAATAAATTTCATTCAGCACATAAAAATTCCTAGCCTTTTACTTGTAAAATGATAGGCAGAGTCACTGGTTGCCACAGTCTATAGTGACTTCTTATGGCTGGAAGCATGCCCTTCTATTGTCATGCTGTATCTAGGAAATAATATGTAATTACATGTAATTGATATCGACCTCTTAACATTTATGACATTTTGATTATAAGAATACTGCATTAAATCAATTTATTTTAAATCAACACAATTGAAGGTAAAAAACAATCCTGGATTCAGTATTCAGTTGGAATTTGTACTTACACTGGGTGTTTACTATCACTGATTGTGAAACTGCATGGCTTACTCTCAAGTAAAGGGTGGAGAGAGTGAAAATGGTTCAGCTGGAAAATTATAACAACAAACACACAAAACAGTTGGATCCTAATAGCGAATTAATTTTCTTGTCTCTAAGTATAATTCCTTTATTAAGTATAAAAATATATAGATTGCATAGAGTGAGTCATTCTAAGTCAGAGCACGGTTGTCATCTAGATAGAGAACTGCAGTTGAAAACTAGGTAAGATATAAGGAATATAAAATAATTATTTAAAAGCTCTTTTGCTATATCCTAACCATCTCTTGGTTTGATGTTTTCCATCCCACAAAATGCTTTTGCAGAACCGTTGAGACTTTTGCTAGTTGAAGTGTGAATTCATAGGTAAAGTGGTAGACATAATCATACACGGTAGTTTGGTATTAATATTCAGTGTTATTTTATCTTATCCAAGTGATTTCCATAAATGATATTTCATATTCTGATCATAATTTGGTGAAAAATTATTTTTCTCATCAATACATATCTGCATTACTAGATCTTTTTAATGTGTTTAAAAACAAAGTATGTTTAATCTAAAGAGTCAATACCTTTATTTGAAGAACCTAGTAGGATCTTAGAATATTAAGCACTCAAAGGGCCATCCATCTTTATCTCAACTAGTTAACTTGTACTGTTTTAGTTCTATGCCAGATCTATCAAATATCCATTCATTTATATTTAACACTCCTGGGTATGAAGTATCTCTTTGCCTAATATGTAATTTTTCCCATATGAACACATCAATTTTTTTTTAATTTAGGAAATCAAATTCTTCAATTTAAAGCTTTTAAAATTATTTTTAATTTGAATCTAAAGAGATGAAACAAAAAAAATTAAATTAATAATCAATCTCTATAATTGTCTATTTTAAAGTTATTCAATGATTATGCTGACTGTATATTATTGAACTTCAGTTATTGTTTGATAGAAGATATTTTCTCTTGTTATTGAATAATCCTTGAAGCATATAGTGGCATCAAACCCATATGTAAATAGAAAAACTTTATATTTGAAAGCTTTTCAATTTCAGTTATGTTTATCCTAACTAAAAGATTAGAACTGCTTATTAGATAATGTTGCTTTTAACAACACTGCAAAAGCAAGGCTGATAATGTTGAATGAATTAACTACTCAAAAATAACATAGCCATTATGCCTCTTATACAATTGTAATTTTTAGCTTAAAACTAAAGCCTATTTTCAGAAATACTAGTTATCGACTAACTTACCTCTCATATTTTTCCCCAAGGATATCAACAGAAATCTATTTCTGTAATAGGAATTGATGCACAGTAAAGTTTCCAGTGAGATTCATCTTTCTTTCCACTCAAGGCCATACATTAGCAATAAACTAAGTAGGTTAAATACAATAAGATTTTTTTTGCTTCAATGTTAATCCTAAATATAAACTAACTTACCATTTAAATTTTTCTTCAAGATTTCACCAGATATCTACTTATGTAAAAGAAAGTGTTGCACAGAAATATATCCAGAGAGATTCATCTTCCTTTGCTGTCAGGGTCATATATTACCAATGAACAAAGGAGGTTAAATACGGCTAGAATTTCTCAACCACTGCAGTTTGGGCCAATTTACAATTCTACTGCACTGTCCTCAGAGAAAATGTCCCTTGTCTGCCCCTGTATTTCTGAGTAGAACAAGACCAATTATCCTATTGTCCTCCAAGTGCCCAAATTAATTAAATCTAGTTCCCTTGGAAACACACAAACAAAAATAGAAAACAGTCACATAAGCTTTCATTTACCAGCCCCCATTAAATCAATCTGAGAAATGGAAAATTGCAATGGCGAAATCCCAGTGAGAACAGATGCTGCCTTGGATCCAGAGTGAATGAGTTTCCTTCCTGGCTTGACCACTTATTAGTGACTTCATATACTTGACCTAATTATTCTATCCTTTGTTTTTTAATCCACAAAATGGGAAAGACAAGAACATGCACGTTACAGATATTTGTGAATATAAAAGTGAATTGATTCATGGAAATCTTGTGGCACAGTGTCAGGTACATGGGAATCACTAAATGTTTCACAATATAATGAGATTTTTTGTTTGGTGTTACGAGGACTGTGAACTGTTCCATAATGTATAGTTTCATTTTTACTGCTGGTATCATCAAATATACAAATGAGAAACTGGAATAAAGAGAAACATTATACTTATTATTTGTGTGACCATGAGTTTATTGACTATCAGGCAACACATTAAAAATAAACAAGAATACATATACAGATAGTATATATGCATATATAAGCAATATATAATGAATTATATACATATATTTATATGTATAATATGTTCTATGTATCTGTACAGCACAATGTCTCTCTATATAAAGAATGTTCCATGGTATTTTTAATTTTGAAATATGCATCACCATTGCTATTTGCTTGTACATTTATGTAATTGTACGCATTTCACCAAAGCTTTCTGAGCATTTTTGTGTGTGTGTTTTACCAGGTCAAGGATTGAAACCCAAACCTCGTATGTGGGAAGCTGGCACTAAATCACTTTTTGTATAATCAGGAGTGTGCTTTCTTCACCACAATAAATTTTAGAAGATTTGCATTATTCAAAAAAAAAATTTCATACTGTTTAACAGTCGCATTTTAATCCCTCTATCTTCCCCAGTCCTATAAAACCACTAATTGATTTCTGTCTATAGATTTATTTATATCTACATGTCATATAAATAGAATCATACAATATGTGGTACTTTGTGCCTGGTGTCTATCACTTAGCATAATGATTTTTAAATTATTGCTATTTTTAAGTGAAAGAAGATGTGGATATACAGAAAAATCATTTTAAAAAAACATTCCCAAATATTCCACTATTGTTGACACTTTGCATTTGTGTGGTGTTACCATTGAGAGAATATTAAATACTATTATTAACAAGAGTACATAATTTGCATAAGGTGTATTTTCCCATTTGCCACCCTATTATTAATACCTTGTAGTACTGTTGTACATTTACTATAAAATATTAAATAATGTCCTTCTGCTTATACTATTAATACCAGTCCACTGTCCAAAAGATGGTTTACTGTCTCATACAGTCCTATGATTTATCTCCTTTCATTCCAGCAACATACACAATCCAAAACATCCCTTTTCAACCACATTTATATACATAATTTAGCACTAATTTACACTCATAATAATGTGATACCATCACCACCATCCATTTCCAAACCTTTAACAATCAACTTATTTATACATTCTGCACAAATTAAGCATCAGATCATTTTTTCTACACCAAATTATCACCTGGAAAACTATATTCTAAATTCTAATTCTATGAGCTTGTTTATGATAATTAGTTCATATCAATGAGATCATACAATATTTTTCCTTTTGTTTCTCACTTATTTCACTCATAATGTGCTTAAGACTCATCCATGATGATGCATGCATCAGGACTTCATTCCTTTCTACAAGTGAAATATTCAATCATATGTATATACCACAATTTGTTTACCTATTCATCTGTTGTTGGACATGGGTTGGTTCCATTATTTGGCAATTATGTATAATGGTGCTATGAACATTGGTTTGTAAATATCTGTTTGAGTCCCTACTTTGAATTCTTCTAAGTATATACATAGTTGGGGGATTGCTGGGTCACATGGTTTTCTTAGCTTCATGAAGAACTGCCAAACTGTCTTACACAGTGGCTGCAAATTTTACATTCCCATGAATAATAAATGAATGATACTATTTCTTCACATCCTCTCCAACACTTATACATTTCTGTTTTGTTTTTGTTATTTTAATTTTAATTGCAGCCATTCTACTGGGTTTAACATGATATCTCATTGTGGTTTTGATTTGCATTCCCTTAATAGATAGTGAGGTTGAGCATCAATCTATTTGCTTTTCAGTCATTTGTGTATAACCTTTCCAGAGATGTCTTTTGAAGTATTTACCCATCTTAGGTGGATTGGTTATCTTTTTATTGTTAAGTTGTAGGATTTCATTATATATTCTTGATACTAAACCCTAAAGGAACGTTTCCAGAAACGTTTCTCCCATTGAGAATTTTCTCTTTTCACTTTCATGACAAAGTCCTTTGATGTACAATAGCTTTTAATTTTGGTGAGGTCCCATTTATCTACTTTTTTCTTTTGTTGCTTGTTCTTTAGAAGTAAATTCTAAGAAACCATTGCTAAACACAAGATCTTGAAGATGCTTCCTAACATTTTCTTTTAGGACTTTTACAGTATTGGCTCTTATATTTCGGACATTGATCAATTTGATTTAATTTTTATACAGTGCCAGACAGGAGTCTTATTTCATTCTTTCATATATGGATATCCACTTCTCCCACCACCATTTGTTAAAGAAGCTATTTTTTCCCTGTTGAGTAGACTTGGCAGCCTTGTAAAAATCAGTTGACCATAGGTGTGAGGGTCTATTTCTGGACTCTTAATTTGACTCCATTTGTAGATAAACATGTCCTTGTGCTTGTACCATGCTGTTTTGACCACTGCAGATTTGTAATGTGCTTTTTAGTCAGGAAGTGTGAGTCTTCCAAATTTGTTCTTCTTTTTCAAAATGTTTTTTACTATTCAGGACCCCATATCCTTCCAATAAATTTGATATTTGGCTTTTCCATTTTTGCATTGCAGACATTGGAATTCTGTGTTACATACTATTATTTGAATTTTAATTGAATCTGTAAGGCAATATAGGGTAGAATTGATATCTTAATGATGTTTTGTCCTCCAATCCATGAACATAGGATGTCTTTACATTTATTTGGATATTATTTGATTTCTTTTAGCAATGCTTGTAGTTTTCTTTTTCCAAGTTGTTTACATCCTTGGTTAAATCTATTACTAGATATTTTATTCTTTTAGTTGCTATTGTACAAAGAATTTTTTTCTTGTTTTCCACTTCAACTTGCACATTACTCATGTTAAGAAACACTATTGATTTTTGTGTATTGATCTTGTACCCCACTACTTTGCTCTATTAGTTTCTTTTCAATTTTTTAGGACTTGATTTATGTAGGATCATGTTGTAGTAATAGAAAGAACATTACTTCTTCCTGTCCAATTTGTCTGCCATTTATTTCTTTTTCTTTCCTAATTGTTTGGACTAGAACCTCTAATACAATTATGAATAACAGTGGGAATTCTTATCATTTTTACAGATCTTAAAGGGAAAGTTTACAGTCTTTCACCTTTGCACATGATGTTAGCTGTGGGTTCTTCAAACATGAATTTTACCATGTCGAAGAAGTTTCCTTCTATTCCTATTTTTCTAAAGGGTTTAACAAGAAAGGATACTGAATTGAGTTAAATTATATTTCTGCTCTTGGTGGAAAGAAGCCAGTCCAATAGGATGTTTTGGGGGAAAAAAACATCAAATGTAAGATACAGACTATACTTACAAGTGATATTTTATGATGCTTTTGCATTGTTGTAACAAATGTTTCACAACAATGCAGTGTGTTGGAGGAGGGGTGATTTATGGGATCTCTGAATGATATTATGCATGTTTATTTTGTAAGTTCACAACATTTACTATACACTTATTGTTTATTTATATACATATATGAATGATACATTTCAATAAAATTAAAAATTAAAACATTATATTTCTCTCTCAATTGAGATGATTGTGTATTTTCCTCTTCTTATAGTTGATGTGATGTATTACATTAATTCATTTTCTCATGTTGAACACCCTTGTATACCTGGGGACAAAAGCCAATTGATCACAATGTATTATTATTTGGATATGATTTTGGATTCAATTTGCAAATATTTTGTTGAGGATTTTTATATCATATTCTTAAGTGAAATTGGTCTGTAATTTTCTTTTCTTTAGTAATATATCTGGTTTTGATATTGGGTCATATTGGCCTCAAATAATGAGTTAGGTAATGTTCCCTCTCCCTCAATTTTTTGGAGGAGTTTAAGCAGGATTCATATTAGTTATTCTTGGAATAATTCATAGAATTCAACTTTGAAGCCATGTGGTCCCGGGTTTTTATTTTTGAGAAGTTTTTATGTCACATTCAATATCTTTACTTGTAATTGTTCTGTTGAATTTTCTATTTATTTTAGAGTCAATGTTAGTTTTTAGTTTACTTATATGAATAAGCCCTTTTAATATAAGTTGTCTAATTTGTTGACATAGAGTTATTCATAGTTTTCTCTTATGATCCATTTTAATTCTTTGTGACAAGTAGTGATGTTCACCTTCTCATTTTGAATTGTATTTATTTTAGTCTTTTCTTTCTCTTTATCAATCTAGCTGACAGTTTGTCAATGTAATTGCTCTTTTGAAAGAGCCAAATTTGAGCTGTGAAGTCTATTGTTTATCTTTCTCAATTTCATTTATTTCTTCTCTAATCTTTGTTATTTCTTTCCTTCTGCTTTCATTGGGACATAGATTGTTGTTATTTTTCTATTTCTTCCAAGTGTGTAGTTATATCTTTCATTTTAGTTCTTTCTTCTTTTGTAAAGTAAGGATTTAGGGCTATAATTTAAATTTAATATAAATTTTATTACATTAAGTTTAATGTAAGTGTTTAGGGCTATAAATATTATACCTATTCTTCCCTCCCCCATCGCTCAGAACCTCTGGTGGCCACCGCATTTACATCAAAGATAAAAGTTCTTCCATTGCTAGAGTAATAAAATTCAACAGGAGAATAATAATATGTCTAGTTTAATCCATTGTTCATTCTCCAATCTTGAGGATTTGGGGATGGTGATGCTCAGTCTGCTTCTAATTGAGAAGGATCTTAAATCCCACTGGGCTGATGGATAGAAAGGTAGGGTGCTATAAGAGCATAAGAATTGTTCAGCATGATCTTGCAATAATGGATATAGGCCACTTCAAATTTCATTAAAACCTGTAAAAGTTTATGATCCAAAATGTAAACCACAATATAAACCATTGATCATGGTTAGCAGCAATGCTTAAATATTTGTACTTCAATTGTAACAAATGTACCATTTGTAAAATGTTATTAATAAGGAAGAAGAGAAAATGGGGAGGTTGTTGGGTATACGGTAATCCCCTATATTCTCTATGTGATTTTTCTGTACCCTAAAGCTTCTTTGAAGATAAAATGAAAACAGTAAGACACTGGGGGAATATATGGAAGAACATATCACTGTACCTACAAGACAACAGAACTTACAGTGTTGCAAGACACAATGTCTATTTTTCATTATTTCAAAATTTTGTTTTCTGTACTTTACTGGTTATTTTAAACATTATTATTTGTTTTTTTTATTAATTTCATTTGGTTATTTTGTTGCCTTCCTTTTTGGAGAGGTTTTGGATCATAGAACGGTCACAACAGTGGTAGGGGCAGATCCAGGTGCAGGGGTCTGGTGTCAGTGATGGGGGTATGCATTGGTAGGGGCATGCCTCTAAGGTGTCTGGTGTCAGTGATGGGGGTATGCATTGATAGGGGCATGCCTCTAAGGCACATGAATATGTTCGACCTTTGTCTTATGACTAAGTTTATTTCATTAACATTCAGTGTTATTACTGTTAAGCCATTATTTACTTCAGCTATATAGTCCTTTGGTTTTACGTGTCATATTTTTTTGTTTCCTTCCCTTTATTGCTTCCTCTTTTTCTGTATAGTTGATTATTATGCTGTTTCTGACTGACCCCTTTACTATTTTTGGGTCTGTATATTTTTTAAAATACTTTCCTTGTGGCTACACTAGGATTGATATTGCACAAACTACATCTATAATTTCATTCATTTGAAAAGATATCAACTTAGCTTCACTAGCATACATGTTTTCTCCCCCATCACACTGTTTCCCTGTTTATGTTGTTTTTTTCTCACTTTACTACTTTATATTTTTCACATATATGATGAGGAAATATATCTTTGTCTTGTTCAATTGTATTCTTAGTATTAATTGAATTAAAAAGAAGAGTTAAATAATGAGTATACAATACTATTGGGCTTTGCATTTACCCTTTTAGTTACCCTTACTGATGAAATTCATTTCTTCCCATTTCTGCACCCCACTTTCTCCTGTATTTTCCTATTGATCTACAGATTTACTTTTTGCAATTCTCGTAGGCCAAGTGTTATAAGACCTATTCCTTCTGTTTCTGTTTATCTGTGAATAATTTAATCTTTCCCTCATTTTGAAGGACAGTTTTGCAAGATAACCCATTTTTGCCTGGAAGTTTTTCTCTTTCAATATCTTAAATACTTTATACCACTGTCTTTTCACTTACATGGTTTCTGATGAGAAACCAGCATTTAGTCATATTGTAGATCCCTGGAATGTGATGAATTATTTTCCTCTTTCTACTTTCAAAATTCTCTATCTTTTTCATTTGACATTCTGCTTATGACATATTTCACACTAAGTGTATTAAAATTTATTGTGTTTCGAGTAGTCTGTACTTCCCATACATATATATATTTTTGTTTTTCAAAAGAGTTGGGAAAATTTTGTCAAATTTTTCATCTTTCTTCCTCACTTTTTTCCCTTCTTTTCTACTTCTGAGAAACCCATATATCTTTCTGCACTTCGTGATGTCACTCAAGTCCCTTAGAGACTACTCATTTTTTTCTATTTTTTCTTTATCTTTTCTTCCGGCTGTAGGAGTTTGATCGGCCGGCCTTTCTTCTAGGTCACTGATTTTTCTTCCATGTGTTCAAATATGTTATTCTAAGACCCTAGTGTATTTGTAATTTCTACTAGTGTGCTTTTCTTCCCCATAATTTTGTTATGTGTTTCTTTTTATACTTTCAAATTCTTCTTTATGTTCATGCATTGTCTTCTTAATATCACTTATGTCTTTATGATTATTTTTCTTCATCTCCTACTATTGATTTAAGAGATTTGTTTGAACATCATTGATTGGTTGTTATAGCTCCTGAGTCTCTCTAAAGTTTTAATTTATTTTCCTGACTGAGACATATTTTCCTGTTTCTTTGGGTGGTTTGTAAATTTTTGGTGGATGTCTACACATCTGTTTATCTTGATAAGTTTATTCTGAATTTCTGTCTGGCCCTATGTTTAGGGTTTTAACATTGACTGACTTTGTTTTAAGGCTCTTCTTCGAAACTTGTTCTAACATATTCTAGATCTTTAGAATAGTTCTTGCTTTACCTCTTCAGATTTTCTCAGCTCTTTTTAATCTCGTTCTTTCCCTGGATCTTTCCAAGACCTCAATTTTTGAGATTATAGTTTTTGTGCAAATGCTTGACTTCCAAGAGAGAGCTAACTTTCCTCTGTTCATTCTTCAAGAGTCTTGATCTGTTCTGCATGTTTTTTTGTGCAGACTTTTCTTGCCAGCTTCTATGATTTGTTTAAATTATCTCACTAACTGATTGTCCTTTTTCCTTTACCTTTTTGGTTCTATGACCCATCCTATCTTATAATAATTCAGTTTAACTTCCCATTATTTTCTGTGAGACTTTCTTGCATCTGATTACTTCCCCAATCTAGTATCTCATACCAGCGTTCTAGATGGGGTTAATCTAGAAAAGTGGGTGACTTCAGAAATGTTCATTTTACCTTTAGGTAGTCTAGTTGATGTAAAATGTACCCAGTGATATTAAAATACTACTTACCAGCTTTTCTATTGTGGCCTTTCTTTTTTTTCCCTTGGGGAGTCTTTTATCTGCAGCACACTTCAGTGACTTGTTTTTTTCAGTGGCTCTAAATGGACATACCTCTCTTGGCCTGGATATGCATGGAGTTCTGCTGCCGTGAATGGGTTTTCATCTCTGTCTGAATTCAGTGGGAGCCAGGCTGTGAATCATAAACTACATGGGGACCAAGTGGGGGGGGGGAGAAAGGGGAACTGAGTAGTTCTCTGGGTTGGCATTCTCTTACCTGAAATTTTTCTGTCTATTCCATTCAGCCCTTGTGAATTCAGTCACAGTCTCCAATATCCTCCTTTGTTCTATGCAAGTGGAATTTGTACTTTTATTCCATAAATTTCTTGGAAAACTTTTTCAGGGAATGCCTTATCTCACCATATTGATGACACCAATTAAAGTTTCCTTTTCAAATTATAATTATTATTTTTAACATTGTGCTGTAGTAAACATTGGAATTCTTCTACTCTAAGTCATGTAAATATTACCAAGTTTTACCTCTGATGCTGGAGTAAAGAACTGGATTTTATGGTCCTAGATAATCATTCTTTTTCCATGCATGAAATAAATCTATTCAGAGATAAAAAGAGAACATATGAGCAGGATCTTTAATAATTCAATACAATGAATTTGTCACATTTCATAATTGCTAGTTAAAATTCAGAAATTAACATAGTATAGCTATTAAGCCTACATATTTTTCAAAATGTTTTGTAGACTGGACAACAAATGATCTCAATTCCTTTTTAAGTTTGATTGTATGAAATCAAGAGCAACTATAAAATTATTCATACCAGATAACAAAAATTTTTAGTGTTGCTTATTGTTTTGTTATTTATTGTTCCTGGATTTAGTGACCACAAAAGGATATGTTAGAGTTCTGGGAAAATAGCATCAGTGTAGGTAGGTACTGCCCAGCTTTTTTGCAAAAAATGGCAGAGTCTAAATGAGCTGTTTTGAGAATGCACAGAGCAGGAGACTTCAGTGCATCGATCTGGAGGGAGTTGGACAAAGAGATAAAGAAGCCAAGGGAAAACAATGAGTTGCTTGCCACTGTGGCTAGTAACAGTGTGGGGTTAAACTCCACCCTCAAGGCAAATACCCTCCATGGACACTCTGGCTTTCATCAGCCAGCTCAGTTGGAGGGAATATAACCTGGGAAAAGACATTTTTAGGGAAAGGTTTAGCATGGTTTCTTTTCCATGGGTTTGGACACCTGAACCCCCTTTGAATCTCAGGGATGATAACAGCCAGCACTGAGGTGGACCTGGGAAGAAGGGAGGGGGAAATCTGCTCAGGCAGGCAGTCATACCCATTCATCCAGGGAGAGATGAACTTGTTCAGGGAGGTGGTGGAGACAGGCAATTAATTAGCCTAACTAATGGGGGCAGAAGGAGCCCAATACACTTTCAAAAGCCTATATAGCATATAGAGCTGCTGTAGTGCAGTGGGTGAATTACTGCTTTGCATGTTCAAGATTCCTGGTTTGAGTCTTAGTACCTCGTAAGAGAAGGGATCCAGGGAGAGATAAGGCACACAATTAGAACATTATGATAGTTTACTTATAGATTGAGTTTCTAATGTTTTGTTTTACATTTTTTGGATTGTTTTTTCTTTCTTTTTCCTTTATTTTGTTCACTAAAATTGGATACATCATCTGCAGAGGACAAGCTTCAGAGTGATTAAATGATAAGCACCATCAACTTGAAAAGTTCTCTTGGGGCCTAAGAGAGAAAACTGTTTTTCCTGGGTTGCTTCTTTATTGCTATTCTGTTTCTTGTTTGTTTGCCCTTTCTTTTTTTCCATTTTTTCTTTTTACCTATTTTTTCAACAGAGTTTATTTCTCTTCTTTCCTTCATTTTTCTGTCTTCTGTTGTTGTTGTTTTTTTTCCGCTCTACCACTTCTATTTTCTCTTTTTCTATCTCATTCTTATTTTTCCACTCTCCCTATATTTTTTTCTTATCTATCCAGCATTTTACTTCATTCTATTTTTCCTCTCTATTTTGTTTCTTGTTTTATTTTTTCCTATATCACTTCCCTTCATTTTTATTCCTTTGTATTTTTTTTTGCATGTATTCCTTGGTTTCCTAGATCTTGCATGGTTCCTCCTCTGCCTTTTATATATATATATTTCTTTTTTTTCTCTTCTTATATCCCCTTTTCTTTGGTCCTAATATTTTTTAATAATAATTTTATTTATTTTTTAAAAGATACTTAGATTATATAAATGTTACACAAAAATTGTAGGGATTCCCATATGCCCCACATCCCACTCCACCCACAACCTCCTACATAAACATCCTTCAATAGTGTGGCACGTCACCTGCAATAAATATACACATCTTGGGGCTTTGCCACTAAGCATGGACAATAGTTCACATTGTAGACCACACTCTCTCACACACAGTTCTGCATGTTATATGATGATATAAAATGGCCTATATTTGTCATTGTAACGTCACTCAGGATAATTCCCAAGTCCCCAAAAGCCCCTGTATTACAACTGCTTTTCCCTCTCCCTGCCCCTCAAGTGTCCAGTGACCACTGGCTCAACATTAATGTTTTAAATACTTACATTGCATGAAACACAATATGTCTATAACAGAATACCAGTAAGTCCACTCTAGTCCCTAGCTCTTCCCCCAATCCTGAGGAGTCTGAGATGGTGAGGTCCACTCCACCTCCAGGTGAGAAGGAGCTTATATCTCATGGATAAGGTGGATGGGATCATCCTGCCTGAAGCTGCAGACTCTCTCCATTCCCTGGGATGGCCATTGTCCATCATCATCTCCCCACCAGTTGTCCAGGTTGAGTCCATTGACTGTAGAGTAGGAGTTGCAGGTCCACCAAGATTCCAGGCCCAGTTGACACATGGACAGCCCAAAGACTCCAGTCTCTGGAAGTACACTACAAACTCCAACACCACATAAAGGTTTGAATAGAAGGGACAGGAGCCCCTCTGTTTCGGGCACTTATTAGTAATCCCTAGTTGCCAGGGAGGCTCATCCCCAGGAATCATGTCCCATGTTGGGAGGAAGGTAATGCATTCATATGCTGAGTTTGGCTTAGAAAGAGGCCACATTTGAACAAGAAGGAGGCTCTCAGGAGACAACCCTTAGGCACTCTATAACAATAGGCTAAGTTCCAATTTCAAGAGCAAAGACTCATAAGGCTAGTCACCAATAAAAAGAGTCCATCAGTGAATCATCCTCCTTTGCCAGACACTGCACCTGCACTTGGGAGACTGTTGATTCTCCCTTGGAGAATATGGCAGAGCTCTGCAGCATGGGAATTCAGTATTCTCTCATTTATTTAGAGGTTCTCCACCCACTGTGACCATGCCCCGTGATCATTTGAACAATTTTATATACCTTTTATGTATGTTCAGGTAAACTTCCTCCCATGTACTGCCCATCCCTGACACCCCCCACCAACGATCGTCTCCCGCCTCAGTTGTAACCCTTCTGTGATCCAAAGCTTCTTTAAAGATAAAGCCAATCCAAGAACCAAATACAATTAATAGGAAAATGAAATAATAATGATATTTACATATGAGATAAAATACATGAAAACTTTAAAAAAAATAAAATGAAATTAAAGGATTGGGTTATTCAAAAAATGAGAAAAATTTAAAAAAAAATTTTTTTTGACATTTTGCCTTTTACCACTGCAATATCTGGTGTCCAGACTGTACCATGGAACCTTCCCCCTCTCACTCCCCAGTGTCTCACTAATTTTCATTTAATTTTCAAAGAAGTTTTAGGTCCCGGCAAAGTCACACACTGAATGCAAAATATACCCAAAATCGTCCCCCTTTCCTCACCCCACATTAAAACCTTTTTGTATGTGCATGGTAGCATTGTTATAACTGATATACAGATAGTGAAACATAGCTACTAAACATTGTCAATGGTTTACAGTATGATTTACATTTTAGATCATACACTTTTATAAATTTTGATATTTACCATGTCCTGTGTCCATCACTGTAAGGTAATGAAAAACATTTCCACTGACCACTAAATACTTCCTGTTTGATCTACTCTGTTCCTCCCTCCCCATCCCACTGGGGCCCATGATGACCCCCTGGCTTGACTCATTGGATGAAAAGATTCATAGTTATATGCAACAAGTCTTGACATGCTGATTGTCCTCCTGTATTAGGAACTGCCATTGCTCTTAAGAGATGCCCACCTCTCTATCTCTGCTCTCCCCTCAGTATCCTGGGTATTCTAACCCACCATTCCCAATCTACCCACCTGTCAACCTCCCAACCTATTATATCACTACCCTCCTGTCCTATCCCTCCAATACATAACTACACTCTATCACTTCACCATAGGTTACGTCCATATGGGTGATAGCACACAACCTTCTCTTCTCTTTCTCTCTGTTGTTAACCTCTCTTTCAGACAATGGTTCTCATTCACTGCTTACTTTCCTCAATTCAAATCAGTGAGGTTATATACTGTTCAACCTTCAATGCCTGGCTTGCTTCACTCAACATAAGGTCTTCAAGATTCACCCATATTATTCCGTGTGTTAGCACTTTATTCCTTCTTACAGCTGAGTAATATTCCATTGTATGTATGTACCACATTTTGTTTATCCATTCATCTGTTGATGGGTACCGAGGCTGATTCCAGCTTTTGGCAATTGCGAACAATGCCGCTATGAATATTGGTGTGCATATTACTGATCGTGTCTTTGCTTTCAGTTCTTCTGGGTATATTCCCAGCAGTGGAATCACTGGATCATATGGAAGATATAGTTAGTTTATTGAGGAACCACCAAACAGTCCTCCACAGTGGCTGGAACATTCCACAATCCCACCAGCAGTGAATGAGTGCTCCCATTCTTCCACATCCTCTCCAACACTTATAGTCTGCTGATTTTTAATACCCACCATTCTAATGGGTGTAAGATGGTATCTCAATATAGTGTTTTTTTTTGTTTTGTTTTGTTTTTATTCATTTATCCCCCCCTTGCTGCTTGTGCTCACCAGGTCAGCCAACCACGCCGCACAGGCGGGCTTGCCTTCACCAGGAGGCCCCGGGAACCGAACCCGGGGCCTCCCATATGGTAAACGGGAGCCCTACTGATTGAGCCACAGCCGCTTCCCTCAATATAGTTTTGAATTGCATTTCCTAATAGCTAGAGATGTCAAGCATTTTTTCATGTGCTTTTTTGCCATTTGTATTTCTTCCTTGGAGAAGTGTCTTTTCAGGTCACTTGCCCATTTTTTAAATGGGTTGTTAGTCTTTTTATTTTCAAGCTGTAGGATTTCTTTATATATGCAGGATATTAGACTCCTATCAGATATATGGTTGCCAAATATTTTTTCCCATTATGTAGGCTGCCTTTTTATTTTCTTCATAACGTCCTCTGAGGTGCAAAAGTTTTTAATTTGAGGAGATCCCATTTATCTGTTTTATCTTTTGCTGCTTGTGTTTTCAGTGTGAAGTTCATGAAACCATTACCTATTACAAGGTCCTGTCGATGCTTCCCTACATTATCTTCCAAGGTCTTTATGGTCATGGCTCTTATAATTAGACCTTCGATCCATCTTGAGTTGATTTTAGTATAAGGTGTGAGATGGTATTCCTCTCTCATTCTTTTGGATGTGGATATATAGTTCTCCAAGCACCACTTGTTGAAGGTCATTCTCTCCCAACTTAGTGGGCTTGGTGGCCTTGTCGGATATCAGATGACTGTATATGCGAGGATTTATATCAGAATTCTCAATTTGGTTCCATTGGTCAATGTGTCTATCCTTGTGCCAATATCATGTGGTTTTGACCACTGTAGTTTTGTAGTATGTTTTAAAGTCAGGTAGTGTGATACCTCCAACTACATTTTCCTTTTTTAATATGTCTTTGGCAATTCGGGGCCTCTTACCCTTACAAATAAATTTTGTAGTTAGTTTTTCCAATTCCTTAAAAAAAAACAGTGTTGATTTTTATTGGAATTGCATTTAATCTGTAGATTAGTTCAGGTAGGATAGACATCTTGATGATGTTTAGTCTTCCTATCCAGGAACAGAGAATATTCTTCCATTTATTTAAGTCTTCTTTGATTTCCTTTAACAGTGTTGTGTAGTTTTTTATATATAAGTCCTTTACATATTTAGTTAAATTTATTCCTAGGTATTTGATTCTTTTAGTTACTATTGGAAAAGGTGTTTTTTTCTTGATTTCCTTCTCACAGTGCTCGTTATTGGTGTAGAGAAATGCTACTGATTTTTGAGCATTGATCTTATATACTGCAACTTTTCTGAACTCCTTTATAAGTCCTAAAAGCTTTGTTGTAGATTTCTCAGGGCTTTCTAAGTATAGGATCATGTCATCTGAAAATAATGAAATTTTTACTACTTCTTTTCCAATTTGGATGGCTTTTCTATCTTTTCATTGCCTCAGAGCTTGATCAAGTTCTTCTAAGTTGATGTTAAATAGGAGGGGTTTTAGGGGGCATCCTTGTCTTGTTTCCAATCTCAGAGGGGAGGCTTTTAGGATTTCACCATTGAAGATGATGTTAGCTTTGGGTTTTTCATATATACCCTTTATCATATTCAGAAAGGTTCCTTCTATTTGTATCTTTTGCACTGTTTTTTATCAGGAAATGGTGCTCTATTTTGTCTAATGCTTTTTCTGCATCTATAGAGAAGATAATGTGATTGTTTACTTTCAATCAGTTTAGGTGGTATATTACATTGATTGATTTTTTTATGTTGAAACATCCTTGCATACCCAGGACGAATCCCATTTGGTCATTGTGTATAATTCTTTTGATAGGTTGTTGAATGCTATTAGCAAGTATTTTGTTGAGTATTTTAGCATCTAAGTTCATTAGAGAAATTGGTCTGTAATTTTTCTCCCTTGTGCTATCATTTTTTGCCTTTGGAATTAGGGTAATGTTGGCATCGTAGAATGAGTTAGGCAATGTTCCTTCTACTTCTATTGTTTGGAAGAGCTTTAGCAGGATTGGTGTTAGCTCTTTCCAGAATGTTTGGCAGAATTCACCTGTGAAGCCATCTGGTCCTGGGCTCTTCTTTGTTGGGAGGTTTTTGATGACTGAGTCTATCTCTTTACTTGTAATTGGACTGTTGAGTTAATCAATTTCTTCTTTCATCAATGTAGGCTGTTTGTAGGTTTCCAGGAATTTGTCCATTTCCTCTAAGTTATCATTCTTTTTGGCATATAATTTTTCAAACTATCCTATTATGATACTCTTTAGTTCGGTGGGGTCAATAGTGATATCTGCTTCTTCATTCCTTATTTGGGGTATTTGCATCTGCTCTCTCTTTTTCTTTGTTAGTCTGGCTAAGGGTTTGTCAATTTTATTGATCTTCTAAAAGAACCAGCTTTTGGTTTTGTTTATTTTTTTCTAGTGCTTTCTAATTTTATATTTCATTTAGTTCTGCTCTAATCTTTGTTATTTATTTCCTTCTACTTCCTTTGTGGTTAGTTTGTTGTTGTTTTTCCAATTCCTCCAGGTGTGCAGTTAGATCATCAATTTTACCTCTTTATTTTTTTTTAATATATGCATTTGTGGCAATGAATGTCCCTCTCAGTACAACTTTGGCTTCATCCCATAAGTTTTGATATGTTGTGTTGTCATGCTCATTCTATTCGAGATAGTTACTGATTTCTTTTGAGATTTCCTCCTTGACCCACTATTTGTCTAAAGTATGTTGTTTAGCTTCCATATTTTTGTGCCTAATCTGGTTTTCTGGCCCTTTGTGATTTCTAATTCCATTCCACTGTTTTCAGAGAAATTATTTTGTATAATTTCAATCTTTCTGAATTCATTGAGAGTTGTTCTGTAGCCTTGCATGTCTATCTTGGAGTATGATCCATGTGCACTTGAGATGAATGTATATCCCGTTGTATTTTTGTGTAGTGTTTTGTATATATCTATTAGGTCCAGGTCCCCTAAAATGTTTTTCAAAGTCTTCGTTTCTTTATTGATTCTTTTTTATTTAACTTTATTTTATACATTTAATAATTGAAAACATAAGCAATTAAAAACTAAAAAGTAAACACAGATGAATAAATATATACATTTCTCAATTAAATGTAATGGATACATGTAAATTTTTTTGTTGTTTTGTTTTTTGTTTGTTTTTGTTTTTGTTTTTGTGAATCAAACAATACATTACACAATATATTTGGTTCATAGTAATGCATTCATACAGTATTTGTCCTTTTGTGTCTGGCTTGCTTCATTCAACATAATGGAAACAACCCAGGTGTCCATCAACAGATGAATGGATAAACAAACTGTGGTCTATTCACATGATGGAATGTTATGCAGCTGTAAGAAGAAATGAAGTCATAAAGCATATGGCAACATGGATGAACCTTTATTGATTCTTTGTTTAGATTTTCTGTCTAATGGTGATAATGGTGTGTTAACGTCCTCCACTATAAGTGTAGAGACATTTATTTCTCCACTTATATTTTTCACTGTTTGCCTCATGTATTTTGAGGCATCTTGATTAGGTGCATAAATATTTATGATTGTGCTCTCTTCTTGGAAGATTACCCCTTTTACTAATATATAGTGTCCATGTTTGTCTCTTACAATAGTTTTGCATTTTAAGTCTATTTTGTCTGATATTAAGATAGCTACTCCTGCCCTTTTTTGGTTATTGTTTTCTTGTATAATTTTTTTCCAGCCATTCACTTTCAGCCTCCTTGAATCCCTGGGTCTAAGGTGGGTTTCTTGTAGACAACATATAGATGGGACATATTTTCTTATCCATTCTGCCAATCTTGACTGGTGAGTTTAATCCATTAACAATTGGTGTTTTTGCTCTAAATGAATTTCTTACATCAGCCATATT
The DNA here is from genome assembly GCA_026826555.1 of Tolypeutes matacus. Lineage (NCBI taxonomy): Eukaryota > Metazoa > Chordata > Mammalia > Cingulata > Chlamyphoridae > Tolypeutes > Tolypeutes matacus. The sequence continues at coordinate 803,074 of JAKSZT010054486.1, read as the reverse complement.
TTCTTTGGGTTTATGTATATTTGTTTTAATTTCTCTTTTTGTCTTTTTAGTTGTTCTTACACTCTCTTCCACCTCTGTCTTTCCTGTTTTTTCCTTTCAACCTCTGGAACTTCCTTTAGTATTTCTTGAAGTGCAGGTTTCTTATTGGCATCTTCTCTTAATTTCTTTTTATCTGTGCATATTTTGAACTCTCCATCATTTTTTAATTCCAGATTTGCTGGATAGAGAATTCATGGCAGGAAGTTTTTTTCTTTTAGTACCTTGACTATGTCATACAACTGTCTTCTTGCCTCCGTGGTTTCAGATGAGAAATCAGGACTTAATCTTATTGTGTTTCCCTTGTATGTGATGGTTCATTTTTGTCTTGCTGCCTTGAGTATTTTCTCTTTGTCTTGAGCATTGGACATTTAGATAAGTGTATGTCTTGGAGTAGGCCTGTTGGGCCTTATACTGGTTGGGGTGTGCTGTGTTTCCTGGACATGTACATCCATCTCCCTCAATAAGGTTGGGAAGTTTTTAGCCATTATTTCTTTCAACACTCCTTCTGTTCCCTTTATCTTCTCTTCTCCTTCTGGAATGCCTATAATGCATATGTTTGTGCCTTTTGTGTTGTCAGTTAAATCACTAAGTCCTTACCTGATTTTTTCTCTTTTTATCTATTGGTTCTACTATCTGTTTGATTTCAAATGTACTGTCTTCTACATCACTAATTCCTTCTTCTGCCTGTTTAAATCTGATGTTATGTGAATCCAGGGTATTTTTGATTTCTTGGATTGTGCCTTTCATCACCATCATATCTGTTATCTTTTTTATGTATGTTTGCTTACAATTTCTTCAGTATGTTCTCCCAGTGTATTCTTAATATGCTTAATCTCATCCTTCACTTCATTAATTTGCTCCATGATATTTGTTTGGACAGCTTTGATTAGGATTTGATGTTCTGCATCTCTTCCTGGCTTTGAGTTTGATCATTGGACTGGTCTATGTCTTCCTGTTTTTCAGTAAGGTTTGTAATTTTTTGTTACCCTCTCATCATCATTTTATCTTGATGGATTCATTCAGTTGATTAGCTTTTCTCTGCTCTAGAGTTTTATTTAGCTAGTGGTTCTGTGTGTGTGTCAAGTTTTCTCTTTGACATTTTGTTCTTCTTGTATTTCCTTGCTTTTTTCTATGTTCTGGTTTTATATTGAGCAGTCCACCTTGCTGTCAAGCTCCCTCCAGATTGGTGTTCTGAAGGTTCTCTCTCTGTATGCTCCCAGAACAGAATGCCCAGGCAGGATCCTGTCACCAATCAGACCATCCTCATTGAGAGAAATGTTGAGTGCCCACCTAAACCGATGCCATCTTCTGCCTCTCTCTCCTAATATATTTTTTTAAAGGGCACACAGAGAACTGTGAGAATATACAATAAGAGGAACCAGATATCAAAAATTAAACTTACTACACACAAAGGAACAATAAAATAAAACCCTGAAGTAGAGAAGCACAATCCAAGAAACCAAATAAGCCAATCAAGATAAACAGAAGCCAAGGAACCAACAAATAATTACAAGCCATACTTAGAAACATGAAGACATGACCCTGTAAGAGATACAGAATGTGGAACAACTAATTCAGGATGACCAAACAAATATCATGAATCAACTTAATGAAGTGAAGGAAACAATAAAGGATATTGAAAAGACAATGGAGGAACATACTGAAGAAATTGTAAACATACAAAAAATATATAATGGACCTGATGGTGATGAATGACACAATATAAGAAATCAAAAATACACTGAAAGCATATAACACCAGAATTGAATAACCAGAGGAAAGAAGAAGTGATGTGAGTGGCAGTACAGCTGGAATCAGACAGATAGTAGAACAGATAGTTAAAAAGATAGAAAAAAATACATCAGGAACTAAGAGATTTGAATGGCAACACACAAAAAAATACAAGCATCCGGATTATAGGCAACCCAGAGGAAGAAGAAAAGGTAAAGGGGGCAGAATGAGTATTTTAGTAAATATACTAAAAATTTTTTAGTATGGCTGAAAATTTCCCAACTCTATTGAGGAACATGGATGTATATGTCCATGAAGTGCAGTGTACCTCAAAAAGTATAAATCCCAACAGGCAAGACATATACTTGTCAAATTGTCCAATGCTCAAGACAAAGAGAGAATACTGAAAGCAGCAAGATATTAAAAATCTATCAAAAACTAGGGAAGCTTGATGAGATTAGGGCTGATCTTTATCTGAAACCATAGTGGTATGACATAGTAAAGGAGCTAGAAGAAAAAACTTCTCTATCCATCAAAGCTGACATTCATAAATAAGGGACATTTCAAATTATTCACATATAATCCAAAATTAAGATAGTTTCTCAATAAGAAACTTTCCTTCAAGAAATACTAAAGGGATTTCTTCAAGTTGAAAACAAAAAACAAGAAAGAGAGAGTGTAAGAATTACTTAAAAGGCAAAAGGAGAAATAAAAACATATAGTGTACATAAACCTAAAGAAAATATAGCTAATGTAAGCAATTCTTACAGAGTAATAACATTGGTATTGGATAGAACTCTCCAATCAAAAGACATAAATAGGCAGAATGGATAAGGAAATATGACCCATATATATGCTGTCTACAAGAAACTCACTTGAAATGCAAAATTATTGCCATAGACACAGAAGAACACTATATATTAATAAAAAGGGTAGTCTATCAAGAAGAAAGAAGTATCATAAATATATGTGCACCTATTCAAGGCACCTAAAAATACATGAGGTGAACATTGGAGAAACTACATGGAGAAAGAGATGCCTCTACAATTACAGTGGGGGAATTTAATATGCCATTTATCAACATTAGACAGAAAATCTCAAACGAGGATCAATAAAGACACAGAGACCTTTAATAATACCTTAGAAGATATGGAACTAATAGACATTTAAAGAACATTACATCCAAATGTACCAGGATATACATTCTTCTCGAGTGCACATGGATCATTCTCCAGGATAGACCACATGCTAGTCCACAGACCAACTCTCAATAAAATCAGAAAGTTGAAATTATACAAAGTAATTCCTTAGACCACAATGGAATGAAGTTGGAAATCAGTAAGCGGCAGAGAAGCAGATTAGGCACAATGATATGGAAGCTAAACAACACTATTAGACATTCACTGGGTCAAGGAGAATATACCAGCAGAAATAAATAACTACCTTGAAATGAAACAAAATAACAACACAATATATCAGAACCTGTAGGTTGCATCTAAAGCAGTGCTGAGAGATAAACTCATAGCTCTAAATGCTTACCTAAAAGAAAAGAAAGATTTAAATTAAAGCACACCAGGAGGAATTAGAAAAAGAACAACAAATTAACCCCAAAGCAAGTAGGAAGAAAGAAATAACAAAGATTAGAGCAGAGCTAAATGAAATTGAAAATAAGAAAGCACTAGAAAAAAATAAACAAAACCAAAAGCTGGTTCTTTGAGAAGATTAATAAATTTGAGAAACCCTTAGCTAGATTAACAAAGAAAAAAAATGAGAAGATGCAAATACATAAAATAAGAAATGAGGAAGGTGATAGCACCACTCACCCCACTGAATTAAGGAGTATCATGAGGATACTTTGACAAATTGTATGTAAAGAAGATGGATAATTTAGAGGAAATGGATAAATTCCTAGCAACACACAAGTAGCCTAAATTGATGAAAGAAAGAATTGCTACACTCAACAAAGCAATCACAAGTAACAAGGTTGAAGTTGTCATCAGAATCCTCCCAACTAAGAAGAGCCCAGGACTAAACAGTTTCACAGGTGAATTATACCAAAGATTCCAAAAAAGAAGTTACCCCAAGGCTTCTTAAACTGTTCCAAAACATAGAAGTGGAGGAAACATTGTCTTACTCATTCTGTGATCCCAACATCACCCTAATACCAAAGCCAAACAACTATGCACAAGAAAGGAAAAGTATAGACCAATCTCTCTAATGGACCTGGATTTAAAAATCCTAAACAAATTACTTTCTAATCACATTCAAGAACACCTCAAATGATTATACACCATAACCAACTGGGATTTATCCCTGGTATGCAAGGATATATCTTATGTTTAAGAAAAGCAATCAATGTAATACACCACATAAACAATTCAAAAGAAAAAAAAATCACATGATAATCATTGTAAATGCAGAAAAAGCATTTGACAAAATACAGCACTGTTTTCTGATGAAAACATTTCAAAAGACAGGAATAGAAGGAAACTTACTCAGCATGATAAAGGGTATATATGAAAAACACACAGCTAACATCATATTCAATGGAGAAATCCTAAAATCTTTCCCTCTAAGATCTGGAACAAGATAAGGATGCCTACTTTCACTGCTCTTATGTAACATTGAGTTAGAATTACTTGCTCAAGCACTTAGACAAGAAAAATATATAAAACGCTTCCAAACTGGAAAAGAAGTAAAAAATTCACTATTTGCAGATGACATGGTTCTATACATAGAAAGCCCTGAGAAATCTATAACAAAGATTTTAGAGCTTGTAAATGAGTTCAGTAAAGTGTCAGGTTATAAAATCAATGTGAAAAAATAAATAACATTTCTGTACAGCAATAATGAGCAATCTGAGGAGGAAATTCAGAAAAAAATCCCATTTATAATAGCAAATAAAATAATCAAATACCTAGGAATAAATTTAACTAAATATGTAAATGACTTGTATGCAGAAAACTTCACAACTGTTAAAGGAAATCAAAGAAGACCTAAATAAATGGAAGAATATTCTCCATTCATGGATAGGAAGACTAAACATCAATAAGATAACTACTCTATGCAAACTGATTTATAGATTTATTATAATCCCAATAAGAGTTATCCACAGCGAGGAGACAGGCAAGATGGCATCGGTTTAGGTGGGCACTCACTGTCTCTCTCACAGAAGACGGCTGACTGGGGACAAGATCCTGCCTGAGTAATCTGTTCTGGGGGCCCATGGAGGAAGAAACCTTGGGGACATCAATCTGGAGGGAGCAGGAGAGCGAGGTGGATTGCTCAAGATAAAATCATGTATTTCCAGAGACTGGAGTCTTTGAGTTGTCCATGTGCCAGATGGGCTCAGAATCTCAGTGGAGCTGCAACTCCTACTCTACAGCACAGTGGACTCACGCAGGACACCTGGTGGGGAGATGAAGATGGACAACGGCCATCCCAGAGAATGGAGAGAGTCTGCAGCTGCAAGCAGGATGATCCCATCCATCTTATCCATGAGATATAAGCCCCTTCTCACTTGGAGGTGGAGCGGACATCACCAATCCAGACTCCTCAGGATTGGGGGAAGAGCTATGGGCTAGAGTGGACTTAATAGTATTGTGGTATAGACATATTGTGACTCAAGCAATGGAAGAAATTACAACATTAATATTGAGCCAGTGGCCACTGGATGCTTTGGGGGCAGGGAAAGGAAAAAGCAGTTGTAAGACAGGGGCTTTTTCAAGACTTGGGAATTATCCTGGGTGACATTGCAATGACAGATATAGGCCCCTTTATATCATCACATTACAGGCAGAACTGTGTGTGAGAGAGTGTGGTCTACAGTGTGAATTATGATCCATGCTTAGTGACAAAGCCCCAAGATATGTTTATCTATTGCAGATGACGTACCACACTAATGAAGGATGTTTATGTGGGAGGTTGTGGGAGGTGTGGGAAGTGGGCCATATGGGAATCCCTATAATTTTTGTGCAATATTTATGTAATCTAAGTATCTTTTATTAAAAAAAATTATTTAAAAAATTACCACACATACTTACCTGGCAGGGGAGATACCATGATCACGAAGGTGGTTTTCCCAGGGCGAGGCTTATCCATTGCATTCCAGATGTGCTGACCCCTGCAATATTCCCAAATGTGGGAAACTCGACTGCATAATTTGTGGTAGTGGGGGACTGTGTTCGCGCTCTCCTCTGGTTAAAAAAAAATTACCACAGTATTTTTTTATTGATTAGAAAATCTAAATATGAAATTTATTTGGAAGAACAAGAGACACCAAATAGCCAAAGACATAGAAAAAGCAAACTGAAATCAGAGAAATCACACTACCAGACTTTTAAAATATACTACCAAACTACAGTGGTCAAAATTGCATGGTATTGTAACAAGGATAGACATAATGACCAATTGAACTGAATAGAGAGTTTTATTATAGATCCTCACATATACAGTCAACTGATATTCAACAATGCCACCAAGTCCATTCAACTGGAAGAAAATTGTCTTTTCAACAAATGGTGCTTGGAGAACTGGATATCCATATCCAAAAGAATGAGAGAGGAACACCATCTCACACCTTATACAAAAATTAACTCAAGATGGATCAAAGATCTAAATATTTGGTAATGTTGTTGGCCTCATTTTCAAAGACATTTTGCATCACAAATGGCTACAACTGTGACAGAGCGGGATCATTGGCATGAAGCATCAGTGATGGGACATGAATGGAAGGAGGTTCACCTAGGGTATACCTATTAGACATATGATTGTGTTCAAGTGTTTATGGGGCATTGTCACTGTGGGTGGAGGTTCACACAATAACAAAAAGAATATAGATTTCCCATCCTGTGGAGCTCTGCCACATTCTCTAATAGGACAGCAAGAGTCCCCTGAGTACAGGGGCAGTGGCTAGTGTAGGAGGATGTTCCATTGATAGGCCTTGGCATTGATGACTGTACTTATGAACCTTTACTTTTGAAATTAAAACTTAGCCTAGTATTATAGGGTGCCTAAGAATTATCTCATGAGAGATTCCTTGTTGCTCAAATGTGGCCTCTCTCCAAGCCAACCTCAGCATATAAATGTACTACCTTCTCCTCAGTGTGGGACATGACTCCCAGGAATGAGCCTCCCTGGCACAGAGGGATTACTACCAAGCACTAAATAGCAATGCAACTGGAAAAAGACATTGACCAAAGGGGGTAAATGTATAGACAAATGAATTTATATGACTAAGAAACTTCAAAGTGAGTAAGGAGGTCATTCCAAAGGTTACACTTATGTACAACTCAGCAGGATCTCATTGAATGCCAAAGTAAAGATTGCCTCAAATAGTGGGTGTCCTGAGGGCTCTTGAGACATCCAGACACTATAGGCAGGGCAGAAAGCTCAGAAATTTGGTGTCCTGCCACTAGGCTCTACTTTGGATTTTATGCTCTTCAGTGTGACAGATTTGGACTCAGTTATGGTTTCCTTACATGTGTAAATATCTTCACCTTTTATTTGAACCTGTGTGTGTACTAGATTTGATAGGAGTATGTCCAAGAGACTTAAATCTTCAAGGTGTCCCTGTGTCTGTTAGGCTCTGAATCTCAACAGAATTGCAATATTTAATTTCCAGTTCATTGGACTCACCCAGGACAACTAACAAGGAGATGATGATGGACAATGGCCATCCCTAGGAACAGAAAGAGTGTGTAACTGCAAGCAAAATAGTCCCATCTATCTGCCCCACGGAATCTAAGCCCCCTCTCAATTAGAGGTGGAGTGGGTATCTCCATCCCAGAACCTTCAGGATTAAGGAATGAATCAAGGGTTAGAGTAGAATTACTTGTGTTCTACTATAGAGTTGTTGTGATTCTAGCAATGAAAAAACATATCTTTGATGTGGTAGATGGTGGTTCTGAGGGGAAAAAGAGGAAAAACAGTTATAATATGTGGGCATTTTTGGGACTTGGGATTTGTTCTCAATGACATTGCTGACAGATACAGGCCATTATTAATCTTGCCAGAGTTTAAAAAATTATGTGGGCAAGGGTGTAAAATACAATGTAAACTAAAATCCACACTTAGTGGAAATGCTCCAAAATGTGTTCACCAATTGTAACAAATGTACCACACTTAATGAAAGATGTTGTTAATGTGGGAAATTGTAGAAGGAGTAGGGAGTGGGACATGTGGGAATCTCCTATATTTTTCATGTAACATTTATGTAATCTATGTATCTTTTTTAAAAAAATGAAAAAGAATATAAAAACAAAAGAAAGACAAAGCTTTAAATGTACCACACTAATACAAATGTTAATAATTAGGTGGTATTTGAGGGAAAATACACCTAATGTAACTATGGACTAGAGTTAATGGTACATTATTAATATTCTTTATTAATTGTAACAAAAGTACCTAACTAATGCAACATGTCAATAATAAGGGGATATATGGGAATTCTGTATTTTTATGTGATTTTTCTCTATATCACTTCTCCAAATAAAAATATTAAAAAAGATACATCATATGATGTTGAATAAAGAGCTCATTCAAAATGAAAAATGATTTAGTTGCATATTGAACACTATTCAACCATTCCCTTAGAATTTAAAGGGAAGTAAAATTAACATTATTATAAAGAATTTCATTAAGTTATATTAATGAAATTCTATGTCAACAAAAAACTTTATATTTCTACCATAAACATATGAATTCTAAGTATAATAATATTCTGCAGATGTTTCCAGAATAAAAAAGTTTGTTAATTCATTTCATGAGGCTAACATAACTTGAATATAAAACTTCATCAGTACATTGTAATAATGGAAAATTATAGATTAATATTTCTTATGAATTCAGACCCAGAAACTCACCTCTTAACATTGGCAATTTGAGTATATAGACACACATATATGAAATCGTATTTATTCAAGGAGTGCAAATTTATTGAAATTTTGAATAAGTGTAACTCAGGTCATTAATACTTCCAATGAGAAAAAAACTTGGGGTCATTTCAATGGATGCATAAAATTATTTGGCAAATGTTAAGATGTTTTTAGATAAACAATTCTCAGAAAGATAAAAGGAGGAAAGGATTTCTTTAATCCGACAAGACGAATCTGGAAGAAACCTCCTTTGTTTTATTTTGTGGTTAACAATTGAACAATTTCTGTTTGAATTTGTGGAAATATATCAAGAATATTCATGATCTATTTCATTCAATAGAGCAGTATAACAAAAAAAATAATGACATAGATTTCAGAGGAGTAATTAAAACTAGGTTCATTCATACAGGGCCTGGAAGTGTAAGTAGAAAGTCCAAAGAATCTAGAAACAATCTCTGTACTCTAATAAGTACTTTTAGACTTATGTCTTGAATACAAATCAATGTAAAAAAATCAATCTGCAACAAATCAAAAATCAAATGAAATACACAAAGCCATTTATAATGTGATCAAATTGTTTACAAAAATTCTAGAATATGCTTATAAGACTTCTCTATTTGAAACTAAATAAAGCATATTTTTTAACGGAATGAAGAAGATATATATAAGTGGAAATATACTCCATTATTATGGATTAGAAAACAATTTTAAGATAACAATTATCCACAAGCTGAATTTTAGATTCAATCCAATCCCAATTTACTTCATGTCTAAATATAATATGAATTTTATGGGAAAAATAAGGATTTTTAAAATATATATATGATGTTGGACATGCATTGAGTGGAATCATTCCTTTCATATAAGGCAAGCATTCATGGAAACTAAGTTTCTAAACAAGGCCCTATGATATAAAGATATTTGAAGTATATTCTTCCAAATAAATTTTCACATCTGGCTTCTTCTTATATTTCTCTGTTGGTATTGAGATGTACATGAAAATTTATGCTGAAACAATCCTTTTTACTATACTTTATCTACAGGTAACTATTCTGTTTTCCTGTCCTTAAACATGATAGCATTTTAAAGAACTTCTCTCATCCTATCTTTCTTATTTTTTTATAATTCTATGGAGATGACAGATGCAGAAATGGGTAAAAGTCTAGCATGTAACATGTATCTGGTTATGATAATGTTATTGCAATTGTTTTTTGATGAAGAAAATAACATTCATCAGGATATTTCCCATGGAGACTACTGAATGTGGATGAAAATGGTAACTGCTAAGATTTGTAGGTAAGTAGTGCTGCAGTGCCTCAGGAGATGCCATCCAAGGTGTTATCAGGTGATCAGATGTCGTCCAAGGAACTTGTCTTGAATTAATATTGTTTTTTTGTTGTTCCTTCTGTTTTATCTAATTTTGATAAGATGCAAATTAGATAGCCAAGCTAATTGCTCTCTAATAGAAGGAATGTTTTATCATATCAACACATTTTCTCTACATTTAGTCCCATGTACTAAAATTTTATTTTCTATACAAAATTGGAGCATGTGCAGTATAGGTCTTAATGCTGCCAAAATATGAAATTTCCTGTAATATATTCACATTATTTTATATTACTAAATTTGTGTAATTTTTGACATCACCATTTATTTTTCACTTTTTGCAGAATGGTTCTCTCTGATAACCTCTGTATATCGCTCTCTCTTCCCTTTTTCACCCTTACCAGCCGGTGTATGAACACATTCCTTCTAATCCATATACCTGTGTGGTGCTTTGAAACTGTATGTACCCCAGAAAACATTTTTAAAGTTTATCCATTATTGTGGGTGTGAATATATTATAAGGGAAGACATTTGATGAAACTACTTCAGTTAAGATGCAACCCACTTGATTCAAGATGGATCTTAATCTATTTCTGGAAACTTTATAAATAGGGGGGAGGGAGGGAGAGAGAGAGAGAGAGAGAGAGAGAGAGAGAGAGAGAGAGAGAGAG
>JAKSZT010054486.1:723540-792422 GCA_026826555.1 Tolypeutes matacus | reverse complement strand
GAGAGAGAGAGAGAGAGAGAGAGAGAGAGAGAGAGAGAGAGAGAGAGAGAGAAATTTGGAAGAAGCTAAAATTTGGGAAACCCAGAAAAAGATTGAGAAATGAGCAGATGTAACCATGTTCCTTTTATAAGAAGAGAAGCCAAAAATCTCCAGCAGTCAGTTTTCAGGAAGAAAATATTGCCTTGGTGAATGCCTTGATTTGGACATTTTCCCATCCTCAAAGCAGTAAGATAAATTCCCATTGTTTAAGCAAACCATTTTATGGCATTTTCCTTAAACGGCCTAGGAAATGAAAACAATTTTTAAGAATACTTTCCACTGAATGTTCATAATGTGATTAGTTAGCTCTCTCATTTGTAAATAATTGTAGGTTAAGGATATGTATACATTTATATATTTCCCAAGCTAAGCATTTTTCCAGGAACTTACTTGGAAATTTTTAAATGAGTACTGATACATTAATGAATGAATGAAAGTATAGTTGAGTAATTTTTGTCTTCAAAACAAATCATAGTGCAAAATTATATTGACTACAGTATTGAAAGCTGAATTACAAATTTCCGTTTTGGATTGTTTTATATCAGGATAATATTTTTATTGTTCTTGAGTTTCAAGTTTCTTTGTATCAAACATCAAATATAACAGAATGATCTTTTATGCTTTTTTCCTACTTTTTGTGAATTTAAATTGCTTAAATCTGGAGGTGATAAAAAATCTAGTCTCTTTCTCTGTCCCAGTAATTGTGCCCGGTCTCCATATGTGGATACTTGTGGAGAGTGATTCAGGTGGTCTAGGCTAGTGAACCAGACACAGGACGGTGTGGGTGACGGGGTGAACATCATCCTTAACTGTTGACCAGGTGGTTGGGTTTGGCTGAGCATGTGGACAGTGTGAAAGTGGTTTCCTTTTGAGGGTAAATTTTTTTATTTTATGCCTGGTGAATTCCTTCTTTTTACAAATGTGTTTGTTGTTATTTTATTTTTTATTTTTTTTAAATGTTTTTATATCAATCTTAAATGTTACTCCCTTAACACAAGATAATAACTAAAATAACTAAAGTTCTGTTTTAGTCCATTGTTATCCCCCCCCCCTTTAGTTTTTTATCATTCCTCAATCTTGAGGGATTTGGGATGATATCTGCTCTGCTGATTCGGACTGAGTAAGAACTTAAATAATATGGGGAGAGGAAAGGAGTAGTTTGCTTGTAATAAGAGTCACTCCTTGTACTTGGGATGGCATTTGTCCATCATCATACTTTTGTTACTTGCCAAGGGAAACGCCAAAGAACTGGAGAATAGGAGTTGTCCACAACTCTTTTGGGGTTCAAGGCATACCTGGCATATGCATAATCTGTGGCTTTAAGTCTCTGAGAAATATATTTATCAGGTAAATTGGAAATTATAGGTTCAAATAAAAGGAGTATAAGAATCATGATTAGGGAATTTGTAAATGAGCATAACTATATTATATTCTGGAAATAGATTTTCATGTATTCCCAGATAACGTTAACCAAGTGAATGTTGATTTCATAAGTTGATGTGGCTTGTTTATGGTGTATGGATGTCCCTAGAGCCCTCAGGAACACTTTTGTTTGAGAGTTTGTTTACTGTAGCAGTTTGTGAAATCAGCCTAAAACCTGTATAAGGATAATCTCTAGAATGACTTCCTGTCTCACATTGAACTCTCTTAGCCAGAAAAACATTTGTATTTGATGTTTCCCACTTTTGGTCAAGGTTTTTTTTTACAAATGCATCACTGGTTAACTTTTGGTAATAATCCATCAGTGCCAGGGAAGCTTATCCCTGGGAGTTTTGCCCAATGTCAGGAGGAAGGTAGAGAGTTCATTTGCAGATTTTGGTTTATAGAGGTGTCACATATGTGTAACAAGGAGGGTTTCAGGAGGCAAATCTTACACATTAATTATAATTAGCCTTAGTTTCATTATTACAGCAAAAAAGTTCATTAGTGCAGACATTAAGATCCAAGGTTTGGCTAATTGGCCTGTTTTCTTTTATTAGGCAAGACATATATTCCAGAGATTTTTGTTATCTTATTTGAGAAAATAGTGGGACTTCCCCAATAGGGAAGTTTAATATCTTTTTGGACACCTTGTGGATTTTTGTCTATCCATAAAGACATACTTATGACAATAGGAATATATTTATATTTCATAGAAATATGTTTTAGGTGATTTTTTCCATGTAACACCCCACTATCAACACTCTGTACTAATGATGTACCGTGTTATAGCTCCTGAAAGAATGTTCTATTTATATTATTAACCACAATCCTCACCCATCCCAGAGTACACTGTGTTATATAGTACAACTTTTTATCCTCTCACTTTCCTGTTTGTTGGTTTGTTTGATACTTTAGTAAAACCAGTTCACATTAACAGGTGGACAATTCTGAAATGTTTTTATCCACATTTTAGCAAATCATCAAAGGACATGATTCTGTCCCTGGCTCTACCTCATTTATATAGAATGATAATTCAAAAAAAGTGACAAGAGTAACAATGATACTCATCTTAATTGGAGCTAATATGTATTGAGTGCTTGCTGTGCATTGGGCAATATTGTGACTAGCTTGCAAGTTTTAACTAGTTTAGATCCTGAAAATATCCTGTGAGGTGCTCTCACTAGCCACATTCAAAAGTTAGGAGTAAACTGATGAGTAATAAAAGGAAATAATAAATTCCTGCTCATCCCATTAAGAGTAAGCCAACCCCAACCCATAGCCACCCCCAACTACCACCACATTTCAACTCCCTTATCCAATATATGGGTCCCTAAGGAGATACTCCCATTTGTAGATGAAAGACAAAGTTCTGCGTTCTGTTTTCCTGTAATCATCTAAGCAATTTTCAGTATATGATACACTTAAAATATTTTTCACACAATGATAATAACAACTACAATAAACAATAATAAGTTTTAGACCTAAATTCAGAGGCAGATTTAACTTGAAACTAAAGAAACTATGTGTCAAGTCCTCTCATTTACACAGGACCCTTCCAAGGCCACATCTTTTTTTTTTTTTTTTTTTTTTTTATTCTTTTTCAAAAGGCCACATCTTAACTGTGTGTGTGTGTGTATGTGTGTGTATATTTCTTTTTTCTATTAAGGAAAGCATGGAAAACTTAAATTTCATGCTCCTTAGGACTTTGATGTGTTGCTTTGATATTCAAAAAACATTTCCATCAGTGGATGAACTTGAGTACAGTGGTGACCATCTACAGATTTCAATTAATCATTTAAAAGCTACAGTTTATATTGCATGACTACTATATTTCCTCCTGTAATTGACGCTCAATATTTGTCTGACTAATGGTATTTTCCTTTTGTTGAAGTTTTTGTAAGAAATTTTACATAAAAGTAAAAAAATGATATTTCAACCCAAAGAATAACATATTAGAGTTTTAGAAAATAAACATAAGAAACATTCCAACTCCATTAATAGGAATTAATTAACTCCAACTAATTTAAGTGCAAAGAATTAGTTGGATACAAATTTGGGGGCTCTGAGGGATACCCAGCACTTTTTCTCTATATTTTTTCAATTTCTCCCCTTTTTTTCATTCCCTCGATTATGAGAGCTTTACAGCAGATATTGTTAGCTTCTCATTTACCACTAAGTCTCCTATTTCTTCACTGATTTCTCCAGTTTGCTGAAGCTTGAGGTTTTCATTGTCCCATTCATACTGGTTTTATATCATCTGTGTATCATTTGTTGAATTAGTGGCTGTATAGCAGCAATTAAAATTAGAGAGATTAGACAGCAAATGAGAGATATTGTGAATAATTATGACTAAGAGTATATCAAGTGTTACTATTAGGACATCTCTGAGCCATGGTCCCCTTTACCCTAGAAGCCAACTAAAAAGATATTCAAACCAATTAGATTCAGGACGTGTGTAAGATGTTTTGTTTTGTTCTCTAGCATGGGCTTCTGCTGCCCACTACGTCTTGGTAACCTTCCTTTTGACTGTCATTTACAAATGCATAGCACTGGAACCCATCTGTGCCCATGCACCACTTTGGAAAACCAGAATATAGTCTCACAACAAGTAATTTTGTGGAGTCATTTTATGAAGTTCTGATATCTCATCAGCTAATGAGGTTATAGACTTTCCTTCCTAACACCAATGTTACCTTTTCTATTGACATCTGTAATCTTATTGTATATACTTTGACAAAGGAGATAGATATGCCAGTGATACAAGGAATAATACCAATAACAGAATAGCCAGTGCATTTAGCCTGGGTTAATGGGTTTCCCATGGTGTATTTAGAGCTGTCTCTAGTCTGGCAATTGTCTCTTCACAAGGTTCTATAGTATGAGGAAAGTTTATAAGAGCCCTCCTCTTTCTAAATTTCCCCTTTGGAAGCTTTCCATAAAAAGCCATTTTTTTAAAAGCATGGGCTGCATAATTGGAAGCAATTCAATTTATGGTTAATGCTTTCATTGCCTCATGTCCACATAGAAAGTAATGTCCTTGAAGAGCACAATAAATGTATCTATTACCTTTAAGGAATGGGATATTGGCTTACCAATTAATTGGTTATAAACTCCAAAAGGAAAATTATAACCATCATCTTCATTGTTATCTGACTTCTTAGCCCCAATTAACCAACAGTTTCCTTTGAATGACCTTTCAGTCCCTCAAAAAGCTGTGCCTTGAGTGGCTTAATTTCTTATTTTATTAAAACCTTGAGGTTCTTGTAGAAAAGAGGTGTCTCTTAAAGTGGTTTAGTCCATGCAATATGCTCCTCTCTCAACAATGTAAAAGGAGTCTTGCTATATAAAAACTCAACATTTATTCTGTCCTACAGGGTAGCCATTGTTAGCTAAATGGTTTCTAGTAGAATACCATGAATTTCAGATGAAAGAGGTCACATGATTTCTTAAGATACAATCCAGAGTCATTCAATAAAGGAGCTCTATCTGATTGGTTGTATCTAATGTTCCCTGGCAGTGCCAAATCTATGCATGTAAAGAAGATGTTTATTAGAAAAAACTGTTTACATACCAGATGGGATTGGGCACAGGCCCAGCAGTGACTATGACTGGTTTCATTCGACATATGGTGAGCTAGAAAGATGAGGGAATTGCTTTCAATGTAAGAATACATAAGGTAGAATAGGGTAAAGATGAGATAGAAAATTATAATGAAGGTAGAATGTTGTTGGGAATGGACTTTAGGCATTTCAAGGGGTGTAGCATAAATAACAGAATTTTTATACAGACAGTGAAAAGGAAGAGACACCTAATAATATAAGAAAATCCAGGTAAGGACCTTGGGGATCATTTTTCTTCTTCCAAAATCTTGAGCAGGACCTCTCTATATCAGATGTACTTTCCCTGTGGAAGCCGCATGTCAATTTTAACATGAGTTTGAAAAAGAGAGTGACCACCCAAGGGCTTGAAAGATGCTTTATTTGTGATATATGGACCCAGTCCCTGTAATTTTTCTGTTGTTCTCTTGATCAATAAGAATTGAAAAGTAACTACCCATCTATTTTCTAAAGCAGTCATTTTTTATGTACCACCCAGTATATCAAGTCTCTGGGTTGAAGGTCATGTAGATTCTGAAGTAGAGGACTCTCAGGAAAGGCAGCCAAAATCTTTGTGTGGTGGAATTGGATATATGTAATTAGTTACTTACATTAATTAGCAATTTAACATTGTAATATATCAAAATCTTGTATATTAGAAGAAAAATAAGTCTCATGGTTCTTCCCATTATAATTTCAAAGAAGACAACCAATGTTTTCCTGGGGGATTAAATGTTATGGCCATCAAAGTTAAGAGAAGAAAATTAGGCTGAAGTAGAGAGAAAAATTCAAATAATTTAGCTAATTTAAGATTTCAGTTAAAATGTGATCTTTCTAAATTTTCTGATGATTGAGGATGTTAGAGGCAGTGGAATTTTTGGTTGATGGATAAAACCTTGTAAATTTCCTTAATTCCAGTTCCAGTAAATTAGGTGCTTCTATCCCTTGAGAAAAATAGCAGGAATTCCACAGGTGGGGAAAACAAAGTTTAATAGCTTTTCAGAATCTGTGACTTAAGTAGATTTACAACAAGGAAATGTGTATATCCACCCAGATAATAGGTACCTGATAAAAATGACATATCCCATAGAAGAGGGTAGCTGTATAAAAGCTGTTTGAAGATGTTCAAAGGGCCCTGTCCATCTTTGTATTTGATTTTGTATCCACCTTTACAGTTTCACCAGGTTTATGTAATTGACTGGTGGAATATAATTTCCACTTGCCTTGTTTCTCATTTAAAATACCCCCATCAATGAATACTTGGAGTCAAAATGAGGAATTGTGGACCGTGGTGTTTGTATTCATTTAAGATCTTGTCTATAGGCCATTATAAGGTCTCAAGTGCTATTAGGAAGCCCATCAGAGTGGAGGGACCATCCAGCTCTCCTCCAATTTTGCTTGTCAATTTCAGAAGCTGATTGTTGAATCATACTCAAGAACCCTTGACAAGCCTCCTTAATCTTGCTTACAGGGTTTAAAATCATAAAAACTTATGACCTGACATTGCTGTTGATTGTGCTACCCTGTTAGCAAAAAGATCAGCCAAAGTATTTCCTTTTATTCTTCAGTATCTCTCCTTGTGTTAGCTGCTATTTTTATAATGGTTACTTCTCTTGGGAACTTTAGAGCATCAAGGAAGTTTACGCTAATCTCATGAATCTCATTTGTTTCCAAAGTAAGACAAAATCATGGACTACACCAAAGGTATATCTACAGTCTGTATAGATGCTCACTCTGAGACTCTTACAATTTGCAAGTTGTGATAAAAGCTATTAACTCATTCATTTGGGCTAACAATGTCTGGTAAGTGTTTATACTCAGGAGATTCCTAGGAAGTAGTTATTGTAAATACCACTGATAGTTACTATATTCAGTCCATGAGAACATAAACCAGAGAAAATTTAAATTCCCAGGTTAGAAAACAACTCCTTCTTTAAGTGTATTGTAAAATGCATGTGCACATTCCTAAGCAAGGCAGCAGTCTGTACTAAAACTACTCTTGTGATATATAAATAATTTCAAAGATACACATTTATCATCTTTCACATCCCAGCATGTTTAAGTGCCTTCTTTTTTCCTGCCCTGTATAAGCCCTATAACCAGCTGGTTTGGGTGGAACATTATCCTGAATGTACTGCAGCTGCCCAGGACCAGCTTCCCAGTCTGTAAGTTCTCCAATAAACTGTTACTATTTTGCTATATGAAGTGACCCGCACTATTTTGTGGTATTAAGTGCCCATTGATCTTTGGCAGAACTGCTCTGTAGGTTCATGTCCAAACAATTGGTGAGCCATTCAGGAGACAGAAAATGAAACAAAACTCAGAGAAATCGCAATCCATGGATGCAATGTTGCGGTCAGCAGGGAAACTCGAGTGACTGACTTCTAGTAAGTGGGTAGAGGTACCCCTTTGTTAGAACAGTTCAACCCTGTGTGAGCAAGGTTGCACCAACCCCCCAAAAAAAAATCCAAAGTGTTATCTCTAATGCAGAAGAACCTGAAATAAAAATGGAAATCACAAGGAAAGAGGCAATTCCTGGCACTTTTGAGGTCAGATGGATATCTTAATGATGCTCAATTAAAAACAAAAGATGAAGAATGGAGATTAGAAGAGGCTTTAGTTCTAGCAAAAGATATTAGGTTGTCATGTTCCAACAATGCTGTGGTATTATCAAAAAAGTAAAAACCTAAAAGCATAAATTAGATGTAATGATTCTAATATAAATATTCAGGAATGCCCAGATGAAGGATGCCATGGTGGCAGGCCTGAACAGATTTCCAGAGGGAAGAATAGAATCCAAAGGTGTGGGATCTTTGGGGAAGTACAGAATAGGGACAGTGGGAGGAGCAGTTTGAAACTGAAGATGAGTCTAAACAAGCATGGTCATTAATAGCTATTCAAAAATGAAAGCAATCAGGGCTTTGAGAAGAAACTTCAGCTCAGTAGCAACCAGTAATGAGTGATTATACCCCACAGAATTAGTGAATTCAGAGATAAAATAAATGAAATGGAAGATAGTGCATAGCCACTTGGTTATGGAGATTATGGGGAATGATAGTTTACGATATGCTTTCAGGTTTTGAAATGGCAAAAAATGGCTAGCATAACTACATATCCCTTTCTTTGTCAGGGTTCTTACCAGGCATGGCAAAGAACAGATGACATGTAAAATTTATTAGTATGGTGCATTTTAGCTGCACAATTGGCCAGGTTTAATGAGGGGGATGTGCTATAAACAATAGGCAAACAGCTAACTATGGAAGAATTATAGAATATAGTCAGAGAACTAGGAATGAAGCATATGCTGAACACTTCCATGGACCTGATGATGTTATGTTTATAGCTGGTATGAAGGATAAAATTCTACAAACCTGGCCTCCACCTCTTATGAGACATTGGTAGCTAATCTAAGCCCCCTCCAACCTCTTATGAGACATTAGTAGCTAATCTAAGCCCACAGTCAGCCAGGCCATTCACTAGGTGGCACAGGCAATAACAGACTTGGGTGATATAGGAAGAATGCTGTCAAAAGGAAAAAGGAATATAACCAAACATACCTCAGAAGGGAAGAAACAGAGGGGTACTGTATATGTTACCCAAGCCAATTATGGTCTGATCAAATTACCTCAGGCATTCCGATAGGAAAGACAGATAAAAAAAACAAATTCTATTAGTAGCATTCTTGCAAAAGCTGCCTAAGGAGAACAATATCAGTCTCTGCCTATGACTAAATCTCTGCCACTGCTTATGACAACCTCAGAACCCTCTAAGGCAAAGGTTCTTCACATTTTTTGTTCCACAGACACCTTTGCCATTCAGATGAAAACCACAAACCCCTTACTAAATCAACACTATACTGTATATTATTTAATAAATATATCACACCTGCACCAACATGTCCCCACAAGGATAATGTTTTTTTTTTAATTTCAATTCAAGCTCAAGGACCACTTGTTAGGAACCCCTACCCTAAGGAAATTATGACATAAGAGCATGGATAATCCCTACTACTGATGACTAGGGGTGTGGATATGGTCACCTGTAAATATATGTGACAGTAGACAGAGGCCTCATGTAGAGCAAATTATTCTTTGGTCTGCAAACAACAATTTGCATGTTGTAGTTTTTACTGACACTGCAGCAGAGTGCACACTTCTCTATGGGAATCACCGGTGGCTTAATTGGACCCTAAAGTTGATAGAAGAGTATGGGTGGAAAGTCATATGAGTAGTGTAAACTAACCTAACATGGCAAATTGGTCATCCAACTTCCCCAAAATTATAGGGTATATATTTCTTCAAACCCCAAATATATATTGGGCTGTATGTTTTATAAGACCTAGACTTTACCATCACTGCCAGTGACTTTCACCTTCACACCTAAACAGTGAAATCAATTATATGGAGTGCTGCTTGTTGGTTCACAGTGCACCTGCCTCC
Organism: Tolypeutes matacus; assembly: GCA_026826555.1. Lineage (NCBI taxonomy): Eukaryota > Metazoa > Chordata > Mammalia > Cingulata > Chlamyphoridae > Tolypeutes > Tolypeutes matacus. The sequence goes on along the minus strand of JAKSZT010054486.1, from coordinate 782,926 downwards.
ACCCGGAAAGTCACTCGTACCAAACAATATTATCCCTTGGGTGGACATGATGAATTCAGAGAAATGCTACAATAATTGGCCAGAGTGGACATTGTAAAACCAGCACAGAGGCCATTTAATAGTCCTGTATGGCTCATAAAAATCATGATCATGGAGAATGATTTTTTATTAACTAGAATTAAATTAAGGTGTTCCTTCTATTCATGCCATAGTTCCAGATATTGCAATGTTTCCTTATAACTTATCAGACCAATTAGGCAATTTTCAATAGTTATTTGACTTAGTCAATGCCTTGCTAACTGAAGATAGCCGAGATCAATTTGTATTTATATGCAAAAACCATTCCAGTCATGGTCATAGGTAAAGTACAAATGTTTCCAAATCCCCCATTGTAAAGGAGCTGTAAGCCTTTATAGGCTTATTTAATTACTGGAGAACATTTATATCCCACATAGTTCAAATGCTTCAACTATTATATCGATTGATAAAAAGGGGGCTCAATGGCCTTGAGACAAAGGAGCTGAGCAAGCATACTAACAGGCAAAAATATTTGTAAAAAAGATCCAATCTCCAGGTACATTAACATCAGGGAAAATTTATGAATTGAATATTTTTAGCTACCCAGAAGTGTTTGGATGAGGTCTGGGGCAAACACAAAATTGGAACTAAGTACCACCCAAGTTCTGGTCCCACCTATTATAAAGAACAGAATAATAACCTAGTTCTATTGAAAAACAACTGTTAGCATTTTATCTCAAGTTCATGAAAACTGAGCCTATAACCATGACTTTTCCAATAACTGTAGAAATGTCATTGCCAATAAATGGATGGGACAAAGACACTGGTATTTGGCTTCAAAATGTGTGTGCATCGACTAGCACACAACAATAATGGTTTCTAATTTACAGCAATGGAGTTCCCTCCATACCAGCCTACTATCTGAAGCATTCGACAAATTATAGGGACAGTTATGTGTATAGATAATCTGACGTCCTCTATCTCATGCATGCCAGCAGTAGAGAAAGCAGCATCAGTAAAAAAAAAGCATGTAGGAATACCATTGAAGAATGCCTAGTACACTGATGTTTCCTGCAGAGGACAACTCCACCACAATGATGGTGTAAAGTAGTTCAGATAAATCTGGACACCCCGTGGATGAGTGAAGGAGAATGTCCAAGCAGTCAGTTGGCTGGGCTATGAGATTTCTGCATGATTATAGTCCATAAATCTATTCTGGTTTCCATATGTACCAAAGCTGGGCTATGTATTGTGGTCTGACTCTTTCAATGGTACAGTAGCAACATGAGAAATAAATCATAGCTGATACAGACATATGTGTTAAAGCCTTGTGGGAAGAAATCTGTGTTAGGGCACAAAACTCCATGCCAAAATAACAACCAGGAATGTTACTTCACACATGCCAAAAAGAAGTCTGGAAGATGAAACATTAGCTAATATTAAATGGTGCTTTAATTTGCCAAAGGGGTGATGATACAAAGTACTAGAAATGTGTTGGCTTTTTTAAAGTGTATTTATTTGGGGTAAAGGCTTAAAGTTCCAAGTCCATAAAAAGACCATCTCAAGACAACTTAAGAGGTGCTTTCTCACCCAAGTGAGCTGTCCCATGTTGAAGCAAGATGGTGGTTAATCTCTGGCTGGTGTCTGCCTTCCCCTCCAGGCTGTACTGTCTTTCGGAGCTCAGTTAAAGGCAACCAGGCATAGAGCATGGTTGCTCCACTGTCTTCCAGATTTCAGCTGCAATCTATCAGGCCAATGACTCATCTCTTCCTGAGGCCTCAGTTCCATGAGCTTCTCGTTTCTATCACATAGTAGCATCAAGTATGGAAGACCTCTCTTTTCTGGTGTGTTTCCATTTTTTATCAGACCCAGTAAGAGGGCAGGGACTCAACTTGAACCATACTTCACTGTGGTAGTCCAGTCAAAGAAAGTCTCATGCCCAAAGAAGTGGACCAGCCTGCAAACATAATCTTTATCTTTTTTCAATTCATAAAATAATTTCAAACTTCCACAGATGGGTGGGTGAAAACCATGACCAATCAGATTGCCTACACCATAAACTGGGACACAAGTGTCCTAAAACTCTATGTGAATTATACAAAATGTTACACCTCCCACTGAAATATAGAAATGTGCTTATGGCCTGTTAGTCATGTCCAACATGCAGTCGATGGAGATGCCACCTACTCTACAATATAGGGCAGATACCACAAGGAGTGCAAACGGGGCAGTGTTGGCAAATAGACTATTTTGTACCCCTTCTTCTATCAGACGGACAAAAGTATGCTCTAATCTGAAACATATTTACAATCTTGGAAATCCTGATGCAGCTTTGTGCAATCCTTGTTCTTGCCCTATATAACCCTTTCAACCTGCTGGGCTATGTAGAGCTCTCCTCTGATCACCCAGTTTCCACCCAGGTCCAGCTTCCCAAACTGTAAGTTCCCTAACAAACTGTTATTATTTTCCTATATGGAGTGATCAGCTTCATTTTTCATTGTTTAGTTTGATTCCATCAAACTTTGGTGAAATCTATTCTATAGTTTCATGGTCAGAAACAGTAGTAACCTATGTCCATCTATAAAAAGAATTTGATTTGGATTTTGAAATGGAGTGTGTCTGAGATCCATCCTAGAGGTAGAAATGTGTGAATGAGGATCAAGCAGTCATAAACCTGACCTTATTTTGGGAGAGGAAGGACTGTAGCTGGATTGAGGGAATTACATCTAAAGACAGTTAGATGGGAATGAGTCAGTGAAAGGTCAGTCTGCTAGTAGAAAAATGTTGGATATTTGCCTTTAGAAAGAGAGCTTATACTGCACAAAGCAACAGTCAATGTAGGACAGAGCCTAGAACCATGTTGGCTTAGACTCAACCAATTTAGAAGTTGCATCAACAACATTAAACAAGGTGGATAGGCCCTGACAGCTGAGTCAAGACTTAGACTATAATAAGTAATAAGTTTCTAATTGTCTCCATTCTTCTGAGTTAGGTCCCCAAAGCATGGCTATCTCTTTTATATAGAAATAGGAAGAAATACTTATCATAACTTGTAAGTCTCAGAGATGGTGGTAGTTATAAACTTGTTTTTAGTTTGAAAATTCTTTTTCTTGCATTATCAGTCCAGGGGAGATGTTCTGGAGCATTATTTTTGGTAAGGTCATGAAGTGGGGATGCTACAGCTGAGAAATTAGTTATCCATTGAAGTCAAGAGCCAGCTAACCCTAGGAATCCCATAAGTTGTCCCTTTGTAATTGTTTAATATTTTTTAATCATAATTTAGAAAAATATTTCCATAGCTTTCAAGAACTTTTTCTTTCCTTACTGAAATGTGGTAATTGGATTATTAATTACTTGCATTTTAAGACTGTTAAAAGATGTAAGTTGGGGAACTACAAGGGATACTTTGATTCTTAGTCCCGTGGCCATGTTGATAGTTTTAAGCTAAACTTATATTCCCCTATCTTATCATACCTAGACCTTCCCTCATAGATCTTTGGAGGAGAAGGCCATAGATAGTTCAGGGTGGGTCAAGGAGCTTAGGAAAGACTTTTTTCTCTCCCAATAGTTTCTATATTTAGATTTCTATATGACCTTTCCATATGTCTAGCTTCTCTAATTTGGGCTCCAGAAATATTCATTTATCTATACAAGCATTTATTTAATTTTTAACTATTTGAGTAGCGCTCTTTTAAGAGTTTTTATTTCTTAATATTATATTTCCATTACAATGTATGAAAATATATATTGAACAAGTAGACACAAAGTGATTTAGACACAAATGAAAGTGCACAACTCACTAATGTTACTTATAACTTTCATCCTTTTATAAAGTAAGTTTAACTGTGAAATAATATTATATTTAAGAGATCTCTTTGAAAGCTACATCTGATTGTGGTAAATGGCACTGTGACCACACAGATTTGAACAAAAATTTCATTCATTTTAGGTATTGGCCTATAACCAAATTATTCCTAATACTTTAAAATGCAGTCTACATCTTCCTTTACTTTGGTTATTTTTCATTTCAACCTGACAAACCTCATGTGAGCAACAACAATATCAGTATATACTCACTGAGGTCATTGAAGTCTCTAGGAACAGTGGTTTCTCTCATGACCTGATGCTCTAAGGATCCTCAATGCTCACGGAGGGAGGTGCCCCATTCCACAGGCCTTGGGGATAGCAGGACTCTGGTGGTCACTGTACTTGAACACTAGATGTCCAACCCCCAAACATCAAGGATTCCACCAGACAGTGGAAAGGTTGTGGGATCACTCTGGGTTGTTGTCTGGAAAATGTAAACTGGAGTTCATTTAGGGATTTTCATGAGAGAAAGCAGCATTATGTTTTTTTCAATAAATCATTTTTATTTTTTTTAAAAGATACATAGATTACCTAAATGTTACACAAAAAAAAATATAGGGATTCCGATATGCCCCACCTCCAACATCTCCCACAAACTCCAAAATAAACATCCTTTATTAGTGTGGCACATCACCTGCAATGGAAAAACACCTCCTGGGGTTTTGCCATTAAGCTTGGACCATAGTTCACATTGTAGATGACACTCTCTCCCATCCAGTTCTGCATGTTATAGGATGATAGAAAATAGCCCATGTCTGTCTTTGCAATGTCACTCAGGACAATTCCCAAGTCCTGAAAAAGCCCCTGTATTACAACTGCTTTTCCCTCTCCCTGCCCCCAGAGCATCCAGTGGCCACTGAATCCACATTAATGTTGTAATTTCTTCCATTGCTTGAATCATAATATGTCTGTAATAGAATAACAGTAAGACAACTCTAGTCCATAGCTCTTCCCCCAGTCCTGAGGAGTCTCAGATGGTGATGTCCACTCCACCTCCAGTTGAGAAGGGTCTTATATCTTATGGATAAGATGGATGGGATTATCCTGCCTGAAGCTGCAGACTCTCTCCATTCCCTGGGATGGTGTTGTCCTCATCATCTCCCGGCCAGGTGTCCTGGGTGAGTACACTGAGCTGTAGAGTAGGAATTGCAGCTCCACCGAGATACAAGGCCCAGCTGGCATATGGACAGTCCAAAGACTCCAGTCTCTGAATGTACAGCTACAAACTCCAGCACCACATATAGGTTTGAATAGAAGGGACAGGTGAACCATATACAGGGAAGACATATTTGAGTCCAACTCTGTCACTCTCAGGAGCACAAATTCCAAAGTAGGGCTCACTAGCAAGGCAGCAAACTCCGGAGCTATCCACACTAAGATAGGACCTGGGTATCTTCAGAGCCCTCAGGAGCCCCTCTGTTTGGTGGTGATACCCGCTTTGGAAGTCTATGAGGTCCTACTGAGATGTGTGTAAGCATTACCTCTGGGATGACCTCCCAACCCACTTTGGAGTCTCTTAGCCATATGGACTCTTTTGTCTTTACCTTTCCCCCTTTTTATTCAGGTCTTTTGCCAGTCACATTGCCAGTTGGCACTTGGTAGTAATCCCTCAGTGCCAGCATGGCTCATCCCTGGGAGTCATGTCCCACACTGGGAGGAAGATAATGCATTTATATACAGACTTTGGCTTAGAAAGAGCCCACATTGGAGCAATAAGGAGGGTCTCAGGAGGCAACCCTTAGGCACCCCATAACAATAGGCTGTTTCGATTTCAAGAGCAAAGACTCATAAGGCTAGTCATCAATAACAAGAGCCCATCAGTGGATCATCCTCCTTTGCCAGACACTGTCCCTGCACTTGGGGGACTGTTGCTGCTCCCTTAGAGAATGTGGCAGAGCTCTCCAGGGTGGGAATTCAGTATTCTCTCATTTATTGAGTGAATTTCCACCCACTGTGACAATGCCACGGGAACATTTGAACAATTTTATATACCTTTTATGCATTTTCAGGTGAACTTCTTCCCATGCAACTCCCATCCCTGACACCCCCCACAAAAAATCCTTTCCCACACCAGTTGTAACCCTTCTGTGATCCAAAGCTTCTTTAAAGATGAAGCCAATACAGTAGCCAAATACAATTAATAGGAAAATGAAATAATAATGATGTTTAAATGTAAGAGATAAAATACATGAAAACTAAAAAAAAAGAACTAAAAATAAAATTAAATTAAAAGATTGGGATATTTAAAAAATGAAAAATATATTTAAAAAATTTTTTTTGACATTTTGCCTTTTATCACTGCAATATCTGGTGTCCAGACTGTACCGTGGCACCTTCCCCCTCTTATTCCCCAGTGTCTCACTATTTTTTATTTTGTTTTCAAAGAGGTTTTAGATGACAGCAAAGTCACGCACAGAATACAAGAGTCTCTCATATACCCAACCTCCTCTCCCTTTCCTCATCTCATATTAATGCCTTTTTATATGTGGATGGTAGTATTGTTATAACTGATATACATATAGTGAAACTTAGCTGTTAAACATTGTCAATGGTTTATAGAATGGTTTAAATTTTAGACCATACACTTTTATGAATTTTGATGATATTTACCATGTCCTGTGTCCATCACTGTAAGGTAATGAAGAACATTTTCACTGATCACTAAATACCCCTTGTTTGATCTATACTCTTCCTCCCTCCCCATCCCCCCGGGGCCCACGACGACCCCCTGGCTTGACTCATTGGATGACAAGATTCATAGTTACATGCAACAAGAAATCTTGACAAACTGGTTTGTCATCCCCTATTACGAACAGCCCTTGCTCTTGAGAAACCCCCGCCTGTTTATTTCTGAACGAATCAGTCCTCTCAAAGGTGGGAGTCCAACTTCTTCCTGATCATTATGTGGGTCGCCACCCACTAATAAAACACATTATGACAGAATTAACACTCACACACTCCTAGAAGCCTGCACCAGATGTGCCCTGTCCCAAATGCCCCACCAACCAACACCCTAAACCAGTGATCCTTCTATGTCATATTGTCATAAAAGCATTCCCACCTCTGTACTTTCAACATCATACCCACAAATCCCAAATTTTCACCTGGAGGTCCCTCCAGGTGGTCCATTTCCCAACTCTCCCCCAGTATCCTGGGTATTCTAATCTACCCTTCACAATCTACCCACCTGTGAACCCTGCATCACCCAACCCAATAATATCACTACCCTCCTGTCCTATCCCTTCAATACACATTTACACTCTATCACTTTACCATAGATTACATCCATATGGGTGATGGCTCACAACCTTCTTTTTTCTTTCTGTTTCTTGTAAACCTATCTTTCAGGCAACAGCTCTCTGAGACTGCTCAATTTCCTTAATTCATATCAATGAGGTCAGGAACTGTTCATTCTTTAATGCCTGGCTTGGTTCCAATGTCATTTCTCTTTTTCAATATGTATTTGGTGATTTGGGACCTCTTACCCTTCCAAATAAATTTTGTAGTTAGTTTTTCCAATTCATTAAAAAACTACAGTGTTGATTTTATTGAGATTGCATTAAATCTGTAGATTATTGTGGATAGGATAGATATCTTGATGATGTTTAATTTTCCTGTCCATGAACAGGGAATATTCTTCCATTTATTTAAGTCTTCTTTGATTTCCTTTAACAGTGTTGTGTAGTTTTCTGTATATACGTCCTTTACATCTTTAGTTAAATGTATTCCTGGGTATTTGATTCTTTTACTAACTATTGTAAATGGAATTTTTGTTCTTGATTTCCTCCTCAGATTGCTTGTGTTTGGTGTACAAAAATGCTACTGATTTTTGAGCATTGATCTTATATACTGCAACTTTACTGAACTCCTTTATAAGTTTTCGAAGCTTTGTTGTGGATTTCTCAGGGATTTCTAAGTATAGGATCATGTCATCTGCAAATAATGAAATTTTTACTTCTTTTCCAATTTGGATGCCTTTTATATCTTTTTATAGCCTCAGAGCTTGAGCAAGTACTTCTAAGTTGATGTTAAATAGAAGGGGTGATACTGGTCATCCTTGCCATGTTCCTGATCACAGAGGGAAGGCTTTTAGGATTTCACCATTTAAAATGATGTTAGCTTTGTTTATTTTTCATATATACCCTTTATCATGTTCAGAAAGTTTCCTTCTATTCCTATCTTTTGCAGTGTTTTTATCAGGAAAGAGTGCTGTATGTTGTCAAATGCTTTTTCTGCATCTATAGAGATGATAATGTGATTTTTTTTCTTCGATCTGTTTCTGTGATTATTAAAATGATTGATTTTTTTATGATGAACCATCCCTGCATACCTGGGATGAAACCCACTTGGTCATGGTGTATAATTCATTTGATATGTTTTTGAATGCAATTTGTAAGTATTTTGTTGAGAATTTTAGCATCTAGGTTCATTAGAGATATTCGTCTGTAATTTTCCTTTCTTGTGCTATCTTGTGCTATCTTGTGCTATCTTCTTGTGCTATCTTTTTTTTTTTTTATTATGGGTAAAAATCAAAATTCTCACAATACATACAAACATTTGTAAAATGATATATAAATAAATATGCATATATGTGTATTTGCTTACAAAAATGTGAATTGTGCTATCTTTTTTAACAAACTTTTGGTTTTGTTTATTTTTCTAGTGCTTTCTTATTTTCTATTTCATTTAGTTCTGTTAAACCTTTGTTATTTCTTCCTTTCTACTATCTTTGGGGTTAGTTGTTGTTTTTTCAATTTTTCCAGATGTGCAGTTATTTCTTCCATTTTAGCTCTTCCTTCTTTTTGAATATATGCATTTATGGCTATGAATTTCCATCTTAGTACAGCTTTGGCTGCATCACATAGGTTTTGATATGTTGTGTTTTCATTTTCATGAGTTTCAAGGTAGTTACTCATTTCTTTTGAGATTTCCTCCTTGTCCCACTGTTTTTCTAAGAGTGTGTTGTTTAACTTCCATATCTTTGTGCCAAATCTGGTTCTCTTGCCCTTAGTGATTTTCAATTTCATTTCAATGTGGTCAGAAAAATTACTTTGTATAATCTCAATCTTTCTGAATTCATTGAGAGTTGCTCTGTGGCCTAGCATGTGGTCTATCTTGGAGTATGATCCATGTGCACTTGAGAAGGATGTATATCCCACTGTATTTGGGAGTAGCGTTTTGTATATGTCTATTAGGTCCAGGTACTCTAATGTATTACTCAGGGTCTTTGTTTCTTTATTGATTCTCTGTCTAGATGTTCTGTCTAATGGTGATAATGGTGTATTAGAGACCCCCACTATAATTGTAGAAGCATTTATGTCTCCACTTAGTCTTTCCAGTATTTGCCTCATGTATTTTTAGGCACCCTGATTAGGTGCATAAATGTTTATGATTGTTCTTTCTTCTTGAAAGATTACCCATTTTTCTAATATATAGTGCCCATCTTTGTCTCTTACAATAGTTTTGCATTTAAAGTCCATTTTGTCCAATATAGTGTAGCTACTACTGCCCTTTTTTTGGTTATTGTTTGCTTGTAAAATTGTTTTCCACCAATTCATTTTCAACTTCCTTGAATTCCTGGGTCTAAGGTAGGTTTCTTGTAGACAACATAGAGATAGATCATATTTCATTATCCACTCTGCCAATCAGTGTCTCTTGACTGGTAAGTTTAGTCCATCAACATTCAGTATTATTACTCTCAAGGAATTTCTTACATCAGCCAAGTTTTCTTTGAGTTTAAGTGTGTTATATGTTGTTTTCATTTCTCTTTTTGTCTTTTTAGATGTTCTTACTCTCCTCCAACTCTCTTTCTCCTGTTTTTTACTTTCAACCTGTAGAACTTCCTTTAGCATTTCTTGAAGGGCAGGTTTCTTATTAGTATTCTCTCTTAATTTCTGTTTATCTGTGAATATTTTGAACTTTCCATCATTTTTGAATGCCAGCTTTGCTGGATCAAGAATTCATGGCTGGAAGTTTTTTCTTTGAGTACCTTGACTATGTCATACTACTGTCTTCTTGCCTCCATTGTTTCAGATGAGAAATCAGAACTTAATCTTCTTGAGCTTCCCTTGTATGTGATGGTTCTCTTTTCTTTTGCTGCCTTGAGTATTTTCTCTTTAATACAGCATTATTAATACCAGTGGAAGGGCAGGACACAGGGATGTCCAAATTTGTCTTCCCCTAACTATGGGGATCAGAAGTTTCTATGGATTCAAACAGGGGAGAATAGAGTGATTACCATTACAATATTAATTATTCACAAGTGTGAGGCTGGACTTGAAGTAATTTTAAACATAGATTCATTAATTTAGGATTAGTATCAAAATAGTAAGTGTGATAGTTAGGCTAATGTGTCAACTCAGTCAAGTAATTGTACCCAGTCATTTGGTCAGGCAAGCACTGGGCTAATTGTACTACAAGGATATTTATGGACTTTAGTCATCAGTGTGTTTATTGCACAGATAGCTGATTACATTTACATCAATCAGGGAGAACGCCATCAGCAATGAATGATGCTTTATTTAATCAGTTGGATGTCTTAAAAGGGGAAGTGATTTTAGCATTCAGAAAGAATTTCCCAGCTCATCTTTGGACAGCCAATGTCTCCCAGAAACTCATCAAAGACATTCATTGGACTTTCAGCTGAGCCCCTGGTTTGCAGCCTGCCTGGGGAACCTGGACTTGTGCATCCCCATGGCCATGTGAAAGACTTATAAAATCTATTTACAGGTATCTCCTGTTGATTCTGTTTCCCTAGAGAACCCTGAAATACAGTAAGTATTCACAAGGGTGAGGCTAGTCTTGAAGTAACTGTAAAAAATGTAAATTGGACTAAAATTACCATAAAAATAGTAGGCTTAGGCTAAATCCAGCCAGTTTCAGCAATTTTAGATATTTAGCTTTTTGCTGTTTGAGAATACAAAAGCATCTATATAATGATTTGACTTAATTCTTAGTTACAATTTCTAATAAATATTCACTTTAAAGCAAAGTGGGAACTTTGTTTATTAACAATTAGTAAAATTAATGTTGTTAAGTTTTTCCCTTTTCCAGAAGTTGAACTAATTCTATTTGTGGTTTCCTTTACAAATCTAATTCAATTGCAAGATAGTATTAAAATTTAAAATCTCATCTTTAGGTTACTTTAAGCCATTTTTTAGTAATTAACAGGGAAACTCCAAATTTGATTCATGAGCTCCTAGGCATGAGCAGACTGACAAAGTTAAATTAAGCACAGATTAGAAAAGAGGAAAAAATTTAAACACTTACTTAGGGAATGTCCTGACTTTAGAATCACCCTCACACAAAGGGCCCAATGTCCAGCCATGACAGAAACCTTGCACAGGCCCTCCAACATCATTACTCCAGGGAAATCCCTGGGCAGCTGCAAGGCACCGAGCTGAGGTATTCAGAGAAGTCCTTGCAGCTGAGGAGTCAAGAATTAAGAACGCTTTAAGGCTACATCTCCATTAGCTACCTCTCACAAGTGGTAAAGTCCCAAGGGCTTTTTCACTGGAAGGATTGGGGTGTTCCAAGGGGATTGGGAGTGAACTATTAGGCCATTCTCCAAGAACATTTTAATCATGGGCTGGAAGCCTTTAACAACTTCCTCCTTGAGTTTCCTGCTCGATTGATGGTTTATGAGGAGGTTTCCTATTCTACAGAGGAGAGATTTGGTAAATGGCTTAGGTCTTTATTCCCCATCTAGTCTTTTTATTATGCATGGCTAAGATGAGAAAGCTCAGGAGATGAATATCAGGGCCAAATAAGTGGCTCCCATGTCAATTGAGAAATTAATAATCTTACCTGCCATGTCAAGGCTCACCCAAGGCTCCTCCTAGTTGGTGGTCCATGCTCTCATCCAGGGAGCCAGGCCTGACCTTGGGCACCTCAGTCCTCCCCTAGGGAAAGACCCTAGTCTGTCCCAGTGACTGTGGGGCAGGATGGGACCAGTGACCCATTTCTCCACACTTGAAGCAGATTCCTGCTAATGAGTACCCTGAGTTCACTTGGCCCTGAGGTGATAGAACGGCTTTAATGGCAGCATCTAAAGAGTGAGCCTGTTCCCAGGACTTTTGCCTGCCCCTCCTTACTCTTTCTCCTTGGCACCATGGTCTTGATTTTTGGAAACTGAGAACGTTGTTTCTAAAAAGGTGTTTATGGAAGTTTGGGGACAAATGGAAAGCTTTTGCAGCTTCTGACAGATATCTGAGGCAGACTAGCTAATGAAGTGAGTTCCTAGGAGGATTTGTCATACCCTAGAATCAAGATCTACCAAAGTATATTTTTTATTGCCTCTAACAGCCTTCTTTGAAATAAGGCTGGGTTTTCATCCTGCCTCTGAGTAATTTCCCTGAGCTTATTATAACTGAGTTTAGTAGGGCATGTCCTCATCCCTTTGAGGAGACATGTGACCATATGGTCTCTGGACTTCAGATCTGTCTGTTGCCTCCTTCCTTCTTAAACAGAAGTTTCTAACTGGAATTCAGAGTCCTCTAATTTGTATTGTGCCACATGGTGTGGCAGAAAAAGATTAACCTATTCCTTTTTAGATCATAAGTAGGCAGGTTTTTCCACTTACTGAGAAGGCACCCCAGTGGGGATTCTGTGGGAACTCTGGAGAAGCCACCCATTAAACTATGGGAAGATGACTACATTCATCAGTATTAGTGGCATCCCACAATTAGACCTGGCTCAATCAGAACCACTCACTGTCCTGGCATCTTGGTCAGGGGCCCTTCTTGCTTTCCTGATGTCCTGGGGATTGGGATCCCCATGTCTTTGGGCATCCCCAATGCCTTAGTGTTGTTGGGAGATGTCTGGGTTTAGTTCCCAGACTAAAACTATCAAGGTAGATTCCTCTCCAGGAAAGAGATTGGCTAGGGAACCTACTTTCAGCCCACTTTTGCAGAGGTCTTAAGAAGTGGCCATAAGAGAGAACTCATTTTATGGCTACTGCCAGAGACCAAGTTGAGTTTAAACCCAACATCAAGATGCCAGAGATGGGTTGTTTGGTTGCTTGCAAGCAAACTGCCTTGGGTCCTGGAGGTAATGGATTAAAAGGAATCTTACAGCCTCCAAGGGACTGAGGAAGTGATGAGGGTATAAAATGCATTTTCTGTTTCTGAAGCATTCACAGGGATTTTTTTAGAAAATCGCACAGTAGTTGCTAATCATATTCTGAGTGAAAGCAAAAAGAAAGGATATGGAAATCACAGAGAGGGCAGGGGAGGGCATAAGGGAAGTGTATTTATGCAACTTCTTCTTTAGGCTCCTATATGACTTAGACCATGTGCCTAGTCAGGCCTCAGAAGCTTCACTCACCACCCAGAACTTCCTTGGATCTCCTGCAGAGGGAGCTAGAGGTCACTGAGTAGTCAGAGATTATGCCCTTTGGAGATTGGTTCCAAGACTCCAGTGGTAAAACCTACAGGCTTGGAGGAGGGAGGGTGCCAGAAAATTGACAGATATTTGAGGCCCTGGTAGAATCTTGGCAGAATCTTACATGACTCAGGGAATGCCGCCAGTCAGGCCTCAATGATGTTTCTCTAATAAAATTATTACAAAAAAAAAAAAAAATCAAAAAAGAGGAAGAAAATACAAAGGTAAAAGTTAAATTGACACAAATCTACATCCAATTACTATTTATTGATTGCCTACAGAATTCCTAGCATATTAAAAAACATAGTCACATTTGAATGCCATCCTCATTTTATAGATCTGGAGAGGCTGAAAAACTTGCTTACAATAAACCTGTTTTCATTGTTTCAGTTGAAATTTGAAACTAGGATTTCTGGCCTCATCTCTTCATTCATTTCAACATATTATATTATTCTTTATCACAATCAGGAGAAGTGAAAGGACATAGCATGAATCCCAACCATGAAAAAAGTTAAAGAGAGCACCCCCAGTAAAAGCAAATAAAATACATATAAATTCAGATGACATTACATGTATGGAGAATGCAAGAATTTGATTAAAAAATATATACAAAAGTATGAGGCTTGTCAATATTATTCTGTTTTTAGAGGTTTGATGGTTCTTGGTGTGTTCTATTTATAAGTATATATGTGGAAAACCTCTATGACTAACATTATTTACTAAAAGTTAAATCATGTATATTAAACATTTAAACTGAAAGTTTCTTCATAAATCAAGGGCATTTTAATTATCCAAAATTTGCTTAGGATAAAATATAAGGCAGAGTAAAAAAATAAAACTGCACCTAAATATCCAATTATTCAGTCTGATTTATGTGATACACAAAACAAAATACAAAACACAATTTTTGTAAAATAATAAGATGTATTTGTATTGAATATCTAGGTCTCTGTTTATATTATTCATCCGTTGTTCACCTATTTATTAGAACTCTTCAAATATTAATAATTGATATTTTAAATTCTTGATCTAATTTTTGTAACTTATCTGCCATATTGATTCTTGTTCGACTCCTCAATCTATCTCCATAGACTGTATTTTTGCCTTTTTGAATACCTTTTTATTTTTTTAATTGAAAAGCAGTCATGGTGTACAAAATAAAACACACAAAAGTACATAGTCTTCTAGTTTTATCTTAGTTTTCCAGTTCCTATGGCAATTTCCACAGCGATTGGTTTAACATCAGGAATTTATTGGCTCATGATTTCAGAGTCTAGAAGGTTTGCTACCTCTGAAGGCTGGTTGCATTTTTGACTGGCCAGCAATACCTAGGTCCCTTGGCTTGCCCAACAAATGGAAATTTCTCTTCCTTTCTCATCCAGGTACTATTGACAAGCACATCACTTCTTCATTTGGCTTTAATTTCATGAAACCTAATTCGGTTCAGCCACAGCTTAACTAAAAATAACATCATTAAAATGTCTTAATTACATACTCAGAGTAATGTGCAAAGAGTAAAACATATGTTTTATTTTTTTATGTTTTATTTTTCTTGAGTATATAATTCAACCTACCACAGCTTGCCCTCTGGATCTCCAAAACACATGTTTTTCTTATATGCAAAAGACAATCATTTCATCATATATGAATAGCATTAAGTCCTTTAAATAACAACTATGAGTCAAAATTATCATCAAAATCAGGAGATATTTTCCATTATAAGCCAAAATTCCTCTGCATCTAATGGACCTGTGAAATGAAAAAAAGAAAACAAGTTAGTTACTTCCACAATACAGTTGTGGGACAGATGTAGGTAAATTATTCCAATTTTTCAAAAAAGAAATTGGAAGGAAAATAGGCAATATGGATGCCAGAGCAAGTCAGAAACACAGCAAGAAAAATCCCATTAATTTAGAAAGTCATCTGTGCTTAATGCTTTGTCCTCCAGGACATATAGAGCAGGGGCCTATACTTTACAAGAATTTTTATAGAGGCTAAACTCTCCCAAAGTACAAGAATGTAGGCCACACCTTCTCTGAGCCTGGGAATGGCAGCCATACTCTGCCTGAATACAAGGGTTCAGGCCGCATCATGTCAGAGCACAGGGGTGGTGGTACTCTCCTTGAAATAAGGGCCTAAGGCCCACCCCTTCCAAGTACTAAGGTAAATGGCCTGTTCCCTTGAAACACAGGGATGGATCTGCCATTGACACAAACATGGGAGGGTATGTTTTTTTGACCTAATGAGATCTTTTTGTTCTACATGTTTCTCTCCTTGAAGTCCTTTTTCTTTCAATTTTTAAAAATTTTTATTTTATTTTTAAGGAATCTTTAGATATCATAAATGATATCTAAATGATATCATAAATGATATCAAAATAATAGGGTGATTTCCATATATCCCACATTCTTCCCCTCTCACACTTTTCCCCATTAACATCTTTCATTAGTGTGGTACATTTGTTACAATTAATGAAGACATATTGAAGCATTGCTCTTAACCATGGTCAATAGTTTACCTTATAGTTTATACTTTTAAAAGTTTTGACAAAATGCATAGTGGCCTATATCCATCATAGCAATGTCATTCAGAACAATTTCAATGTCCCAAAAATGCTCCTTTATACACTTTTTCTTCTCTTTCATTCCCCTCAGAAACTCTGACAATCATTGCCTTTATATCAGTGTTACAAGATCTTTCATTGCTAGAATAACAGTAAGTCTACTTTAGTCCATAGTTGCATTCCCCCTTATGTTTGTTCATTCCACAATCTTGAGAATTTTAGGATGGTGATAAGGATGGAACTGTCTTTCTTGCAGTTGTAGATACTCTTTCTTTTTGAGATGGGCTTTGTCCATTTTTATCATTTTGTTAGTTATCCTGGATGAGTCTGATGAACTGGAGAGTAGGTGTTACAACACAACTGAGATTCAGGGTTCAAGAGGCATAGGAATAGACTGAAGTTTTATGTCCCTGGTAAATATATTTAACCTGTTTGGTGCTAATAATAGGTTCAAATAAAAGGGGAAGAAGAGCCATGTATAGGGAAATTAAAAATGATTCTAACTCTGTTACTTTGGGAAACATATATTCCAAGGTAAGGCCCACTTACCTTGCCATATTCCTGAGATTGTTTGCCCTGCCTATAGGGTCTAGAAGTCTCTAGAGCCATCAGGATCACCCCTGCTTGAAGCACTGTTTACTGTGGCAGTCGATGAAATCCTGCTGAAATGTCCATAAGCATAACCTCTGTAATGACATCCCCACTCACTTTGAACTCTCTTAACCATAAAAAGATCATGTATATTCACCATTTCCCCCTTTTGGTCAAGGTATATTTACAAATGCATTGCTAGTTGGCACTTGGCAATAATCCCTCAGTGCCAGGGAGGGTCATTCCTGAGTGTCATGTCCCATACCAGGGGGAAGGCAGTGAGTTATCTAAGATCTAAAGATTTTGAATTAGAAAATTTATATATGTATGTATGTATGTAGCTACCATCAATTTTAAATATGGTTGAATTAGTTTTCTTTTTTTAAAACATACTTTTTAATTTTTAAAATAAATTTATATTACATAAATATTACACAAAATGTATAGGAGATTCCCATATGCCCCACTCCCTTGCCCTCCCACATTTTCCCACATCAACAATATCCTTCATTAGTGTGGTACATTTGCCACAATTGATAAACACACTTTGGAGCATTGCCATTAAGTGATGATTATAGTTTACATTGTAGTTTACACTTACTCCCACACATTTTTGCAAGTTATTACAATATATACAATGGCCTGTATCTGTAATTGCAATGTCATTCAGAATAATGCCCAAGAACTCAAAATGCCTCCAAATTACACCTATTTTTCCATCTCCCTCTCCTCAGAACCTCCAGTGGCCACTGCTTCCACATCTACATGATCCTGCAAGGATGTATCCAAAACATGCCATACTTCATCAAAATCTTTAAAAGTTTACAGTCCAAAATGTAAATGGCAAATTTCTTTTCAAACAATTTGAAGTGTTAAAAGTTTTAGACAAGTTGAATATTTCCCTATGAAGATAAATTTGGTACCTCTTGATTTGCTGAAGGTTTTAAAATATAAAAAGACCAGGGAAGGCAACACATCATCCTGACTTGAATATATGTCACTTCCTAGATTAGTAATTGTTGCTAGGAAGATGGAAAAAAAATGTTTGCCAGTCCTATATAACATTTTAATGAATGTCACGATGGGCTAGGAACCTGTTACTGACAGCCTTGCCAAATCCCACACAATGAAATGGAGGATAAGCAGTTTAAAAAGCTGAGGTATAGTTAGGAGAGATACAGCAACAATGGGTCATATTTTCATAAATAGCTAATTAGTCCATCTCATTTCACTTAAGTAGAGGACCAAGATATCCTTTAAGGTGAGTTAAAGATGTGTATATGGGGTGACAGAAAGAAGAATTGGGATATTAACCAACATCAGTTCATGTAATTTTGAGCTATTGGTACTAGAAGTACCTTACACTTTACATAAAATTTGGCTACCTGGTGAATGTGTGAGAAATGTGAAAAAATTACATACGTGAAGTGATAGGTGGTATGAAGAAAAGGAATAATGTTTACAGGAACAGATTTTTCACACATACTTAAACTTCTTTTAGCTCATATTTATTAACATCTTCTATCAGAATTATGTGCTGAAAGATCATTTCTCCAAAAAATTCCTATAGGGCAACTTATCATGCAATTAATACAACATAAGATGTTTGATAAAACATAATTCTGCATATAAGCAATACCAAAAATAGCAAATTATAAAACTTACAAATAAGTATATTTTTATTACTCAGCAGCATTTGTATAACTGTTCTTGTTATCGATCTTATGAGCCAATTATCTCTTACCAGTTAATCTTTTGAAAATTAGTGGCAATTTATTGAATACTAAATACACTTTATAACACAAAAGAGATGGGTATTTTGACATAGAATTTGTTCTGTAAAGGGGTTGAAGGTGGAATCTAAGTTGAATTTAAAAGGAAACTACAAAAACTATAAGGAAAAAATATAATTATAGAGCAAATAATGTGCAGTGATGAAGAATAACAAAATTGGAAAAAGTAAATTTACAGAAATTCATACATAGAACTGATGATAACATATTAAATTATAAGAGAAAAAATAATGGAATTCTTAGACCCATTATTTCCACTATTGAGTATTTACCAGGAAAAATTCCATTGAAACTGGATGTGCTATTCATAAATATATATAAACATACAGATATATATATATCCATTTATGTGCATCTACATATATTTGTATATAGATGATCTTTTTTAAATATATTTTTTTATTTTTTAGAGATAAGTAGATTACATAAATGTTACACAAAAAATATAAGGATGCTCATATGACCCGCTCCCCACACCTCCCACACCCTCCCACATAAACAACATCCTTCATCAGTGTGGTATATTCATTGCAATTGATAAATGAATCCTGTGGCATTGCCACTGAGCATGGACCATAGTCCACATTGTAGTTTATGCTCTCTCCCACACAATTCTGCAGGTTATGAGAAGATATATAATGGCCTATATCTTGCATTGCAATGTCATTCAAGATGATACCCAAGTCCCAAAAAAGTCCCCGTATTACACCTGTTTTTTCTCTCCCTGCCCCAAGAGCCTCCAGTGGTAACTGCCTCCACAACAATGTTCTATTTTCTCCCATTGCTAGATTCACAAAAAGTCTATAGTAGAATACCAGTAAGTCCACTGTAGCCCATAGTTCATTACCCAATCCTTAGGATTCTGGGATGGTGATGCCCACTACACGTCTCATTGAGAGGGGGCTTCAATCCCCTACAGCCGATGCTGGTTTCTGTGTGTGTTAAGTTTTCTCTTTGAAACTTTGTTCTTCTTGTTCTATTTCTTTGCTGTTTTCTATGTTCCCTTGAAATAAAAAGATTAGGGCCAGAGAAATCAAGAGGTAATAAAAGAAAAAGGATAATAGTAATAATAATAAAAGTTATAAGAGGTGCCATACAAGACTCAGTAAAATGAATATTTAAATCATGTAAGCAGTGTAGAGTAGTTGGAACAGAAAAGTGGAATACCTACAATGAAATGGGAAACTGAATAGAAAAAAATATATAGAATGATGTAAAAGGCCAGATTATGAGGAGAGAGAGTAAGAGGAAAGAAAGGACAGGAATAAAAAAGTTAATTAAAAAACAAAAACAAAAGAGACAAGATAGAATTCAAAACAAGTAAAGTAGAGGAGTAATTTTAAAAAGGTGAAATGTAAGAAACACAACATAAAGCAGAAGACAGAAATATGAAGGAACGAAAAGAAATAGTGTTGGTAGACAAAATCAGTGTACATAGAAAATGGGAAATCAAGGAAGCAGAAGCACAGAAAAGAAGAGAAAAACTAGCAGCACCTAATTTTCAAAAAAAGGGTGGAGAGGAATGTGGAAATAAAAACAAGAAACAAACAAAAACAAAAAACAAACACACAAGCAAGCAGTCAAACAAAGCTAAGGAAGAACAGTGTTCCTTCTTGGGACTTGTGGAACCTCTCAGGCTGCCTGTGTTCATCAATTACCCTGCAGGCTCCTCTCTACAAGTTTTGAGGCAGGTTTTAGCGAGTAAACTCAGTTTAATTTTTTATTTTAAGTAATCTTTTTTTTTTTTTGGAAAAATAAGGTACCTAAAAGAAGCTAGTAAAAAAATAATGTCTATGCTTTCCTTGTCCTATGGTATCATCTGGATGTTATATATCCCGAAGGATCACTACTCTTATAGGACATGGGAATCAAACTAGGGACCTAATATACTCAAGGCAGAAATTCTTCCACTGAGCTACATTTCTAATTGGGTCAGTTAGCTCTACAGAAACTTATTCAGTCACTTTCCCCTGGGTAGGTTTTACTATTCTAGCACAGCAGGATTCAGCAAGCTGTATGAACAGATCCCTCCTCCCCTCTCCTGGTCAGGTTGAGTTCCATTTTGAAATTCAAATGGGACCCTGATGACTGAGTACACAGCACATAGTGAAATGATTTTTGAGCCTCTTCGAAACCACCCCCTCCTTCCAGGGGACCCTAAATAGGCTCTTGAAAACTTATTAAGGGCTTCCCATTGCCTGACTCCCTTAGGGGAGTTGAAATTCTGATACTCCTCAGTGCAGAACTATTAAATTGGTTGACTGCCCTCTTTCAGACCAAGCCTTTTTATCCCAGGGCGGTTAGATAAATAAGGCTTCCTCAGCAGATTTGCCTCTTCCCTCAGCCTGGTGCCACTTTGAGCTGGCTGGTGTGCTCCCCAAAGCTCTAAGGGGGTCCAGGCAACCAAATCCACAAAAAGGAAACCCTTCCTCACCCTTTGCAGAACACTCCCACTCTCAGAGAATGCTCCCTCTTGCTGGTTGGTCAGGGGGAGTCGGGGCTTACCCTGGCCCCCTGCCCTGAGGGTGGGGTTTAGCCTTCCATGTTTTCCAGGAATGGGGCTAAAAACTAACAGTTTTGTCTTGAGCAATCAATCTCCCTGTCCAGCTCCCTCCAGATCGATGCCCCAAATGCTCCTGCTCTGTGAGTTCCCAGAACAGCTCACTTGGGAAGAATCTTGTCCCCAATCAGCTGTCTTTTGTGAGAGAGATGGTGAGTGTCCACTTAAACTGATACCATCTTGCCTTCTTCTCTCATTTGTTTTTACTTGTCTGCTCATTGTCTGCTCATTGTCTGTTCATTGATTTTGTTCTGTCTGCTCATTGCTTTTTGTTTCCTTTGTTGCCTGTTCATTGTCCATTTGCTGTATATTTGTTTTCTTTAGGAGACACCGGTACTAAACCCTGAACCTCACATGTGAGAGGTGGGTGCTCAATTTCTCATGCCATATCTGCTCCTTTTTTTTTTTTTTTAGTATAGGCATTTATGGCTATAAATTTTCTTCTCAACACTGCTTTTGTTGAACCCCATAGATTCTAATATGTTGTGTTGTCAATTTAATTATTTCAATGTAGTTACTGATTTATTTTATTTTGCAATTTCCTCCTTGACCCATTGATTGTCTGAGTATTTGTTTAATTTCCATATATTATCCCCCTTATTGATTTCCAACTTCATTCCATTGTGGTCAGAGAAATTAGCTTTATATAATTTCAATCTTTCTGAATTGGTTGAGCATTGGTATGTGACCTAGCATATGATCTATCCTGGAGAATGATCCATGTGTGCTCAAGAAGAATGTATACCCTGCTGCATTTGGGGGTAATGTTCTGTATATGTCTATTATTAGATTCTCTAATGTATTCATGGTCTCTGTTTCATTAAAGATGTTCTCTCTAATGGTGAAAATGGTATATTAATGTCCCCCACTATATTATAGAGGTATCTATTTCTCCACTTAGTTTTTCCAATGTTTTCCTCATTATATTGGGGCCCCCTAGTCAGGTGCATAAATGTTTATGATTGTTCTATTTTGTTGATAGGCTACCACTTTTACTGCTAGTCAGTGTCCTTCTTTGCTCTTACAATAGTTTTGCCTTTAAAGTCTATTTTTGTCCAATTTCAGTATAGTTATTCCTGCCCTTTTTTGGTTATTGTTTGCATGTAAAATCATTTTCCAACCATTCACTTGTAACCACATTATGTCCCTGGCCTAAGGTGAGTTTCTTGTAGACAGCATAAAGATTGTTTATATTTACTTATCCATTCTGCCAATCTGTGTCTTTTCAATGGAGAGTTTAATTCATTAACAATCAATGTCATTACTGTCAAGGCATTTTACACTATTAGCCATATATTCATTAGGTTTATATATGTCATTTTTTAATTTCTTATTTTATCTTTTTCATAATTCTTACTAATTATATACCTTTCCACACTCTCCTCCAACCCTCTCTCTCCCTTTATTCATTTCAATCTGGAGAACACCCTTTAGCCCCTAGGAAACATCTCAGACTGCCTCTGCTCATCAATCAATCACCTTGTAGTCTGCTCTCCTCAGGTAAGGTAACCAGTTTTAGCAAATAAAATAAAGAATGAAAAACAAAAAAGTAAAATAAAAATGAAGAATAAAAATAAAAAAACCTAAAACAAACAAAAATATCTTAGTTTATAATATCCTTGTTAAAGGGTGCCCACTGGCTACCTGACAATCCAATGGGCCTCTCTCTCTATTGCTTCTCTAAGGAGGTACTGGCAATTGAACCAGAGACCTAGTACATATGAGTCAGGAATTCCTCCACTGAGCCACAATCACTCCACAGGTCAGGAAGGCTTCTGAAAACCTATGTGGATCTCCCCATTGCATTTCACTCAGGAGAGTTGGATGTCTAACAGTTTGCCTGCTATATCTTCTGTCTTCCTTCTCTTCCAGGCTTCATAAGCACCTGTCTTCACCCAACCCATCACTAACCTAGTTCCTCTCTCTCCCAAGACAGTTGGGTGTGATTGCTTGACCAATCAAATGACCCCTTAATTCCCTCTGGGCTTGCTTCAATGCTAGTTAGGGTATTTTATGAGATTCAAAGGGGACTCAGCTGCCCAAAATCACTGAAAAGAAGCCACTCTCTGCCTTCAACCAGACGTCTCCTCCTCCAGGGTGGAAAATGTTCTTTCACACTCAGTTGGCTGTATTGAGCCAGGGGTTTTATCGAGGCTATTCAACTCAAAAGTGGGGTATATATTTGGTTTCCAGACACAGGGCTGAGTAACTCAAGGTATACATTTGACCTCTTTGTTCTTTTGTTCCTCTCTCTCCAGGATGATGCACAGCATTGTCCTTGTCAGCAGATTTCGAACACAATTCCCTCAGATACCCTTTTGCCTTTCCTTCTTTGTGTTTTTGAGAGAGTTGGGGGCTACTACTATGATGCCATCTTCCAGAAAGCCCTTGCCAATATTTTAATCAGGCAGTTTGTCTATTTATTAATGAGTTGTATGATCTCTTTATATATCATGTATATTAATCTTTATCGAATATGTGATTTCCAAATATTTTCTCCCATTGAATCAGCTGCCTTTTCATCCTTTGAGGTGCAAAAGTAGTGAATTTTGAGCAGGTCTCATTTATCAATTTTTTCTTTTGTTGCTTGTTCTTTTGGTGTAAGGTTTAAGAAACTACCTCTTGCAACAAGATTGTGAAGAGGTTTTCCTATATTTTGTTGTCTAGGAATTTTATGGTTGTTGCTTTTATGTTTAGGTCCTTGATCTATTTTGAGTTATTTTTTTATGAGGTGTGAGATAAGGATCCTCCTTCTTTCTTTTAGAGACTGCCATTCAATTCTCCCAGCACCACTTGACTAGGCTCTTCTGACCTGGCTGGGAGGACTTGACAGCTTTGTCAAAAATCAATTGACTGTAGATGTGAGGATATATTTCTGAGT
The DNA here is from genome assembly GCA_026826555.1 of Tolypeutes matacus. NCBI lineage: Eukaryota > Metazoa > Chordata > Mammalia > Cingulata > Chlamyphoridae > Tolypeutes > Tolypeutes matacus. The sequence continues at coordinate 759,272 of JAKSZT010054486.1, read as the reverse complement.
TCTCAATTTGGTTCCATTGGGTCAATATGCCTCTCTTTAGGCCAATACATGCTGTTTTTACCACTATAGCTAAGTAATATGCTTTAAAATCAGGAAGTGAGAGTCTTCCAATTTTGTTCTTATTTTTAAGATATTGTTGACTCTTCTGATCCCCTTAACCTTCCAAATAAATTTGAAAATTGGCTTTTCCATTTTTAGAAAAAAAATGCTTTGGGGATTTTTATTGGTATTGCATTGAATCTGTAAATTAAGCTAGGTAGAATTGACATCATAACTATATTTAGTATTCCAATCTATGAACAAGAAACATCCTTCCATTTATTTAATTCTTTTTCAGTTTCTTTTAGCAATGTTTTGTAGTTTTCTGAATACAGATCCTTATTTCCTTGGTTAAGTTTATTCCTAAATATGTCATTTTTTTAGTCACTATTATAATTTGATTTTTTTTTCTCATTTCCTCCTCAGAATCCAAATTAGTTCATAGAAACTCTATTGATTTTTGCATATTAATCTTCTATCTTGTCACTTTGCTGAACTTGGCTAATAGTTCCAGGAGCTTTGTAATGGATTTTTGAGGTTTTTCTAGTTATAGGATCATAACTTCAGTGAATGGTGAAAGTTTTTCTTTTTCTTTTCCTATTTGATGCCTTTTATTTCTTTATATAGCCTAATTGCTCTAGCTAGAACTTCTATCACAATGTAGAATAGCAGTGGTACAATGAGCATCCTTCTACCAGATCTCAGCGACAAATCTTTCATTCTTTCACTGTTGAATAAAATGCTAGCTGTAGGTTTTCCATCTATGTATTTTACCATCTTAAGAAAGCTTCCTTCTATTCCTATCTTTTTTATTGTTTTTATCAAAATATGGTTGCTGTATTTTGTCTGGTACCTTTTTTGCATCAATAAAGATCATTTGATATTTCTTCTTAAATTTATCACTGTGTTTTATCACACTAATTGCTTTTCTTGTGTTGATCCACCCTTAGATACCTGGGGAAAAAACCCACATCATCAGGGTGTATAATTCTTTTCATGTGCTTTTGGATTTGACCTTCAAGTATTTTGTTTTGGATTTTTGCATCCATATTCTTTAGAGATAGTAGTTTGCAATTTTTGTTGTTCATAGTATCTTTACCTGGCATTGATATTAGGGTGATGTTGGCTTCATAGAAAGTGTTTGGTAGTGTTCCTTCCTGTTCAATTTTTTGGTAGAGCTTGAGCAAGATTGGTATTAGATCACCTTTGAATGATTGGTAGAATTCACGTGTGAAGCCATCTGGTACTGGGCTTTTCATCTTTGCAAGGTTTTTGATGACCATTTTGATGCTTTGTTGATTGGTTTGTTGAGGTCTTCTATTTCTTCTAGGGTCAGTGTAGGTGGTTCATGTGTTTCTAGGAATTTGTCCATCTCATCTACCTTGTTTAGGTTGTTGGCTTAGAGTTGTTCATTGTATCCTCTTAGGATCTCTCTTATTTCTGTAGGGTCAGTGGTAATGACACCCTCTCATTTACATTTACTTGTGTCTTCTCTCTTTTTAAATTTGTCTGTCTAGCAAAGAATGTATCAAATTTGTTGATCTTCTCAAAGAACCAAATTGTTTCTTTCCATCTCTGCTATCCTTTGTTTTGTTCTGGCCAAAGCCAAGATTCAATGGTGGCTCTGCTGGCCAAATTCACTGAAGAGAATTTCCCTGACTCCTCCTTCCTTTTCCTTGTAATGGCTGACAAGGAGGAAGATGTCTGTTCTCCTTGCAATTGGCTGCAGTGAGCCATGGTTTACCCCAACTGAATACCTTGTGGGTAGGTGTGTGGGAAAGGGGAGCACTTCCCAGCCAACTAGGGGATTTAATAACTCTCACTTGTAGTTTCAGGTTATTTGTCTCTCTGTCTTTTGCCCTTCTAGTGGTTGTGTAGCACTGTCTGTCTGCTGATCCCCAAAACAAGTCCCTAGGACAGCTTTTGGTTATTTCTCCATTATTGTGTGTGTGTGTGTGTGTGTGTGTGTGTGAGAGAGAGAGAGAGAGAGAGAGAGAGAGAGAGAGAGAGAGAGAGAGTTGAACCCTGCCTGCCTACTCTGATGCCATCTTCCTGGAACTGTCCAGTTTTAGTCCTTCCCATAAGTTTTGATCAATCGTTTTCCATTTTCATTTATCTCATGATATTTACTGCTTTCCCTTGCAAGTTCTTCTTTGACCAATGATTGTTTAATTGAGTATTTATTAGCTTCAACACATTTGTGGATTTTCCAGTTCTCCACCTAATATTGATATTAAATTATTCTATAATGATCATAGAAAATGCTCTGAATGATTTCAATCTTTTAAAATTTATTATGACTTATTTTGTTATCCAAAATGTCAACTATCCTTGAAAATGATCCATTTTTACTTAAGAATATATATATTCTGCTGTTTTGAAGAGCAATACTCTGTATATTTCTGTTAGATCTAATCCACATATCACAGTACTGAAGTTCTCAGTTTTGTTATTGATTTTCAATTTAGATGCTCTATCTTTTGGAAATAATGGCATATTTAACCCTCATAATATTAATGTAGAGTGTCTCCATCCTCCTTCAGTTCTGTTGTTGTTGCTGTTGTTGTTGTTGTGTTGTTGTTGTTGTTGTTGTTTGAGCTACTGTGGCCAGGTATTGAGCCCAGGACCTTGTATATGGGAAATTGTTCCTCATCCACTGGGCCACATCAGCTCCACTGCTTTTTTGTTGTTGTTGTTATTTACTTGTTGTTTGTTTTTTATTTTCTTTTGTTTTTGAGGAGACACTGGGAACTGAACCTCCCATGTTGGAAGCAGGTGTTCAAACACTTGAGCCACATCCACTACCCTCCCTTCAGTTTTGAAAGTTTTTGCCCCATGTATTTTGGGGCACTGTGGTTAGGTGCATAAATGTTAATGGTTGTTATTTCTTCTTGGTGGATTGCCACTTTTATTAATATAGTGTCCTTCTTTGTCCCTTATACTAAGTTAAGACTTAAAATCTCTTTTCTACGATAATATAGCTATCCTAGTTTTTCTTTGATTATTATTTCCATGGAATATATTTTTCCATTCTTTTACTTTCAAAGTATTTATGTCTTTGGGTAAAAGGTGAGTGTCTTGTAAAGAATATATAGTAGGGCGAGAAGGGGCCAAGATGGCGTTAGTGAGGAGGGGACACACTGCAAGCTCCCAGAGCAAGGCGGATTGTGGACGGGGTCCTGCCCGGGAGTCTGTGCTGTGCACGCGTTGAGTGAGAAGCCTGGGACATCTATCTGTGCGGATCAACGGCGTGGATGGAACGGTAAAGATTTGTGATTTTTAACGCTGCCAGTGGTGGTTGGCACAGATGGTTGAGCCCCGCGGTTAGGGAGGAAAAATAAAATAAAATAAAATGGCCATTTGGAGCCATGAGCAGGGCAAAAAAGTTTTATTTTCTGGGGATCTGGCTGCCTGGTGCCCCTTGGAACTTGTGTGACCAGAACAACCAAGCTAATCAGTACCCGGTGAACAAGAGGGGGGATTCTGGTAGGGGAATGGAGCTGATTTCCCTAGTGACCTAGGGATAACACCTGGGCCGCTGCAGAGCCAGGAAGAAGGGACACTTCCCAAAAGAGGGAGGGTTCGGTTGGAAGACAGGGAAGGGTATTTTTTATTTTCAGACATCGATCTGGCTGTCTGAACTGCCCCATAGCTTTGGGGAGCAGATAAGCCGACCTGAAACAGCATCAGGCTGAGAGCAGATGCGAATCTACACTCAAACTGATTTACTTAGCAGCCTGGTGACGCTCGAGCTTGGTTCCAGAAGGGGCAGAATCGGCATTCTTTAGCACTCCTCACTGACTAACATCAGAGCTACAGCTATCCTGGGGAGTCCAGAAAGTGGGACATGCTTGATTAATTTCCACAGGCCCAGCTACGGTCCCTTCCGTAAGGGGGTTGGTCTAGAGGAGGAATTATTTTGGGTCCTGCATTTTGCTAAAAAAATAAAAATTAAAAAAAAAAAGTGAGGTCACTTCAATAAATGAAAAATAAATTCTTTTTAATTTAGTTTAATAACTAAAAGCTGCTTCAGGACCTGCATGTAGAACCCTGTGGGGAAACTGATTGATAAACACAAGTAGGCAGGAAGGATCCAAGTGGACCCTAGGGTAATCATTGAACCCCCTTAGCTCTGTTTGACTGTTTGCCTGTGTGGATCTTTGGTTTCTCTTGGTTTCTTTCTTGTCTCTTGCTATTCTTTCCTCTTTCCTCCCCCCTTTCTTTTTTCCTCTATTTTTTTTTAATTAGGTGCTGCCAGGTTGTCGCTTCTTTGCTGGGCTTCTTTTTCAGTAATTTCCCACTCGCTGTATATATTGATTCAGTATTACAAACTATAACTTATCCTTCCTGCATCTTTCTGCCTTATGTTTTCTGTTGTAGCTCTTAGAGACAACATTTTTTCATAGGCCCACAACTTAAGGGTGTCAATTTCTATTCCATCTATTTTGTTTTCTTCTTTTATTTTATTAGCATTAACTTTTTCCTCTCAGACCGTTCTTTACTATTTCTCTCCCTCCTCATAATTCTAGCCTTCTGAATCACTATATATATATTCCTCCATTTGTTTTCCCAGTCCATTGTAGGAACTCCATATTTTTTCCTAGTACTCTACACTGCCTACACAAGTTAAATATTCATCGCATTAAGTCTCATTTTGCCCCACTTCTAACTTTTATCAATGTTACTATTATCCTTCTGCCTTCCTTACATCTTTTGATTCCTCTGGCCCTTTTTGCCTTCAAGGAAACATAGAAAGAAGAAAGGAAATTAAATAAGAAGAAAAACTGCCAAAGAGAAACATTAACTCACATGCAGAACCAACAGTTAAATAAAATTCTAGAGCATAGAGAAAAGCTAATCAACTGAACAAACCCATCAAGATAATATGATGACCAGAGGGCAACAGAAAAATACAAATGACTCTGAAAAACTGGAAAACATGGACCAGTCCAATGCACAAAATAAAAACGAGGAAGCAATGCAGAACATCGAACAACTAATCAAGGTTATCCAAACAAATATCATGGACCAACTTAAAGAACTGAAGGAAGAGATAAGCATATAAAGAAGACACTGGGAAAACATACTGAAGAAATAGCAAACATGCCTAAAAAGGTAATGGATATGATGGTGAACAATGGTACAAGCCAAGAAATGAAAAAGACACTGGACTCACATGGAAGCAGATTTGAACAGGCAGAGGAAAGAATTAGTGATATGGAAGACAATACAGCTGAAATCAAAGAGATTGTAGAACAGATAAACAAAAAGATAGAAAAAATCCAGCATGGACTCAGAGAATTAAACGATAATACAAAACGCACAAACATATGCATTATGGGCATCCCAGAAGGAGAAGAGAACGGAAAGGGAACAGAAGGAGTGTTGAAGGAAGTTATGGCTGAAAACTTCCCAACTCTATTGAGAGAGATGGATGTGCAGATCCAGGAAGCACAGCACACCCCAAATAGTATAAATCCCAACAGGCCAACTCCAAGATATAATCTTGTCAAATTGTCCAATGCTCAAGACAAAGAGAAAATACTCAAGGCAGCAAGAGAAAAGAGAACCATCACATACAAGGGAAGCACAATAAGATAAGTGCTGATTTCTCAGCTGAAACCATGGAGGCAAGAAGACAGTGGTATGACATAGTCAAAACACTAAAACAAAAAAACTTCCAGCTACAAATTCTCTATCCAGCAAAATTGGCATTCAAAAATCATGGAGATTTCAAAATATTCACAGATAAACAGCAATTAAGAGAGTATGTCAAGAAGAAACCAGCACTTCAAGAAATACTAAAGGAATCTCTACAAGTTGAAAGGAAAAAACAAGGGTGAGAGAGTTGGAGGAGAGTTTAAAAACAACTGAAAAGACAAAAAGTGAAACAAAACAATTTATGACATACATTAACCCAAAGGAAAAATGGCTGAAGTAAGAAATTCATTACGACTAATAAAACTGAATGTTAATGGCTTAAATTCACCAATCAAAAGACACAGATTGGCAGAATGGATAAAAAAATATGATCCATCAATATGCTGTCTATAAGAAACCCACCTTCAGCCCAGGGATTCTAGGAGGCTGAAAGTGAATGGCTGGAAAAGCATTTTACAAGCTAACAATAGCCAAAAAAGGGCAGGAATAGCTATTATAATATCAGACAAAATAGACTTTAAATATAAAACTATTGTAAGAGACAAAGATGGTCACTACATATTAGTAAAAGGAGTAATCTTTCAAGAAGAGAAAACAATCATCAACATTTACGCACCTAATTGGGGTGCCTCAAAATATGTGCAGCAAACTCTGGAAAAACTAAGAGGAGAAATAAATACCTCTACATTTATAACAGGGGACTTCAACACACCACTATCATCATTAGACAGAACATCTGGACAGAGAATCAATAAAGAAATTAAGGCACTCAACAATACATTAGAAGATTTGGTCTTAATAGACATATACAGAACACTACACCCAAATACAGCGGGATTTACATTCTTCTCCAGTGCACATGGAACATACTCCAAAATAGACCACATGCTAGGCCACAGAACAACACTCAATGAATTCAGAAAGATTGAGATTATACAAAGTAATTTCTCTGACCACAACAGAATAAATTTGGAAATCACTAAGGGCCAGAGAAACAGGTTAGGCACAAGTATATGGAAGTTAAACAACACACTCAGACAAACAGTGGGTCAAAGAGGAAATTTCAAAAGAAATCAGTAACTACCTTGAAACTAATGAAAATGACAACACAACATATCAAAACCTTTGGGATGCAGCAAAAGCAGTCCTGAGAGGGAAGTTCATAGCCATAAATTCATATATAAAAAAAGAAGAAACAGCTAAAATTGAAGACCTAACTGTACACTTGGAGGAATGGGAAAAACAACAACAAACTAAACCAAAAGGAAGTAAAAAGAAGGAAATAACCAAGATTAGAGCAGAACTAAATGAAATATAGTATAAGAAAGCACTGGAAACAATAAACAAAAACAAAAGTTGTTTCTTTGAGAATATCAACAAAATTGAAAAACCCTAGCTAGACTAACTAAAAAAAAGAGAAAACAGATGCAAATACATAAAATAAGGAATGAGCAAGGTGATATCCCTACTGATCCCACAGAAATAAAGAGTATCATAAGAGGATACTTTGAAAAATTATATGCCAACAAGAATGACAATTTAGAGGAAATGGACAACTTTCTAAAAACCCACAAACAGCCGACATTGATGAAAGAAGAAATAGATGAACTCAGCAGTCCAATTACAAGTAAAGAGATAGACTCAGTCATCAAAAACCTCTCAACTAAGAAGAGTCCAGGACTAGATGGTTTCACAGCTGAATTCTACCAAACATTCTGGAAAGAGCTAACACCAATTCTACTTAAGCTCTTCCAAAAAATAGAAGTAGAAGGAATATTGCCTAACTCATTCTATGATGCCAACATTACCCTAATACCAAAACCAAATAAAGATACCACAAGAAAGGAAAATTACAGACCAATTTCTCTAATGAACCTAGATGCTAAAATCCTCAACAAAATACTCGCTAATTGCATTCAACAACATATCCAAAGGATTATACACCATGACCAAGTGGGTTTCATCCCGGGTATGCACGGATGGTTCAATATAAGAAAATCAATCAATGCAATACACCACATAAACAGATTGAAAGAAAAAAATCACATCATCATCTCTATAGATGAAGAAAAAGCATTTGACAAAATGCAGCACTCTTTCCTCATAAAAACACTACAAAAGATAGGAATAGATGGAAACTTTCTGAAAATGATAAAGGGTATATATGAAAAACCCAAAGCTAACATCATTTTCAAAGGTGAAATCCAAAAAGCCTTCCCTCTGAGATCGGGAACAAGACAAGGATGCCCACTATCACCACTCCTATTTAACATTGTCTTAGAAGTACTTGCATGAGGACTAAGACAAGAAAAGGACATAAAAGTCATCCAGATTGGAAAAGAAGAAGTAAAAATTTCATTATTTGCAGATGACATGATCCTATACATAGAAAGCCCTGAGAAATCTACAACAAGGCTTCTAGAACTTATAAAGGAGTTCAGTAATGTTGCAGGCTATAAGATCAATGCTCAAAAATCACTAGCATTTCTGTACACCAATAATGAGCAAACTGAGGAGGAAATCAGGAAAAAAATACCATTTACAATTGTAAATAAAAGAATCAAATACCTAGGAATAAATTTAACTAAAGATGTAAAGGATTTATATACAGAAAACTACACAACACTGTTAAAGGAAATCAAAGAAGACTTAAATAAATGGAAAAATATTCCCTGTTAATGGATAGGAAGACTAAACATCATCAAGATGTCTATACTACCCAAACTAATCTACAGATTTAATGCAATCCCAATAAAAGTCAACAATATATTCGTTAAGGAACTGGAAAAACTAAGCACAAAATATATTTGGAGAGGCAAAAGGCCCCGAATTGACAAAGATATATTGAAAAAGAAAAATCAAGTTGGAGGTTTCACACTACCTGACTTTAGAACATACTACAAAGCTACATTGATCGAAACTGTGTGGTATTGGCACAAGGAAAGTCTTACTGACCAATGGAACTGAATTGAGAGTTCTGATATAGATCCCTGCATATACAGTCATCTGATATTTGACAAGGCCACGAAGCCCACACAGCTGCGAAAGAATGGCCTCTTTAAAAAGTGGTGCTTGGAGAACTGGATATCCATATCCAAAAGAATGAGAGAAGAATACCATCTCAACCTTATGCAAAATCAACTCAAGATGGATCAAAGATCTAAATATAAGAGCCAAAACCATAAAGACCTTGGAAGATAATGTAGGAAAGCATCTACAAGACCTTGTAATAGGAAATGGTTTCATGAACCTCACATCCAAAGCATGAGCAGCAAGAGAAAAAATAGATAAATTGGATCTCATCAAAATTAAAAACTTCTGCACCTCAAAGGAGGTTATTAAGAAAATAAAAAGGCACCCTACCCAATGGGAAAAAATATTCGGCAACCATATATCTGATAGGAACCTAATATCCTGCATATATAAAGAAATCCTACACTTTGAAAATAAAAGGACAAACAGCCTATTTAAAAAATGGTCAAGTGACCTGAAAAGACACTTCTCCAAGGAAGAAATACAAATGGCTAAAAAGCACATGAAAAAATGCTCAACATCGCTTGCTATCAGGGAAATGCAAATCCAAACTACAATGAGATACCATCTTACACCCATCAGAATGGCGGCTATTAAAAAAACAGGAGACACTAAATGTTGGAGAGGATGTGGAGGAATAGGAACCCTCATCCACTGCTGGTGGGACTGTGGTATGGTCCAGCCACTGTGGAGGACAGTTTGGCGGTTCCTCAGAAAACTAACAATAGTTCTACTGTATGATCCAGCAATTCCACTGCTGGGTATATACCCAGAAGAACTGAAAGCAAAGACACAAATAGATATATGCACATCAATGTTCATAGCGGCAATGTTCACCATTGCCAAAAGTTGGAATCAGCCCCAGTGCCCATCAACAGATGAATGGATAAGCAAATGTGGTACATACATACAATGGAATATTACTCAGCTGTAAGAAGGAACAAAGTGCTAACACATGGAATAACGTGGATGAATCTTGAAGACCTTATGTTGAGAGAAGCAAGCCAGGCACTGAAGGATGAACATTATATGACCTCACTGATCTGAACTGAGAAAAGTGAGCAGTCTCTGAGAACCTTTGTCTGAAAGATAGGTTAACAAAGGAGAGTAAGAGAAGAGCAGGCTTTGAGCCATCACCCATATGGACATAATCTATGGTAAAGGGATAGAGTGTGGTTGCACGTTGTGGGATGGGGCAGATGAGTGTTGGTGTTCCTGGGTTTGCTGGTGCAGCACTGTTGGGTGGGTGGATTAGGAAAGGCAGGTTCAAATCCCCAGGGCATATAACTGTGAATCTTGACATTCCATGGGTCGGGAGAGGGTGGTTTCATGGGCCCTGATGGGCTGGGAGGAAGGGAACAGTCATGATCTAATGGGTTGTTTGGTGGTCATGGGGAAGGTTTTTCATTACCTTACAGTAATGGACACAGTACATGATAAATATCATCAAAATTATTAAACTGTATTATCTAAATTGTAAACTATACTGTAAATCATTGACAATATTTAGTTGCTATATTTTGCTATCGGTATAAAAGTTATAACAATGCTAACATCCAAAAAAGGGGGGGGGGATTTAATATGGGGTGGGGAAGGGGGAGGTGGTTTAGTATCTGGGAGTCCCCGGCACTCTGTGTGACTTTGCTGTGATCTAAAACTTCTTTGAAAATTAAATGAAAAATTGGGAGACAATGGGGATTGAGAGGGGGAAGGTGTCACAGCATCCCAGACATCTAATAACACAGTGATAAAAGGAAGGAAAGAAAACAAAAGAGAAAGGAAAAAAAATGAATATATATATATATATATATATATATATATGTATGTATATATTTTTAAAGGCATTTCCTTTGCTTTTTTGTCCATTTTTTGAATGTCCCAATCCACTAATTATATTTTATTTTGTTTTGTTTTTTGTTTGATTGTTTTTTTTTCCTTCTCTTTTCTTTTTTTTCCCCTGATTTTCCTTATGTTTATCTCTTGCATTTAAGCTTAACATACTTGTTTCTTTTTCCTAGTAAGTGTATTTGATTATTTTATGGACTACATGTTCATGGAGGATTTGGATCACAGAAGGTTTACAATGGGTACTGCAGGGGATTATTGGTGGGGGGTCTCTGGGTTGGGGGTTTCATGGGAATTAGTTCATCTGAATATACATGAAGATATACAAAATCATTCAAAAGATCAAAAGATGGGGCATGGTCACATTGGGAGGACAATCACACTATAAATGAGGGAATCTGAATTCCTAGCCTGGAGAGCTCTGCCACAATCTCCAAGGGAACAGCAATAGTCCTCTGAGTGCAGGGACAGTGTCTGTCAAAAGAGGATGACCCACTGATGTGTTCTTTTTATTGATGACTACCTTTGTGAGTCTTTGCTCTTGTAACTGAGACTTAGCCTGCAGTTGTGGGGTGCCTAAGGGTTACCACCTGAGAGCCTCCTTGTTGCTCAAATGTGGCCTCTCTCTAGCCAAACTCAGCATATGATTGCACTACCTTCCCCCCAACGTGGGACATGACTCCCGGGGATGAGCCTCCCTGGCAACGAGGGATTAATACCAAGTGCCAACTGGCAACACAACTGGAAAAAGACCTTGAATATAAGGGGGAAAATGTAAAGATAAATGAGTTCAAGTGGCTAAGAGACTTCAAAAAGAGTCGGGAGGTCATCCCAGAGGTAACTCTTATGCACAGCTCAGTAGGAGCTCATAGAACATCTAAGTGCCTATCTCCCCACACAGAGGGGCTCCTGAGAGCTCTGGAGACACCCAGGTCCTTTATAAGTGGGTATAGACCCAGAAACTGATGCCTTATCAGTGGGCTCTATTTTGGAATCTGTCCTCCTGAGAGTGACAAAATTGGACTCAAATAAGTCCTCCCTGCACATGGATCATCAGTCCCTTCTATTCAAACCTATATGTGATGCTGTAGTTTTTAGGTATACTTCCAGAGACTGGAGCCTCTGGCCTACCTATGTGCCACGTGTGCGTGGAATCTCGGTGGTGCTGCAACTCCTACCCTATATCTCAATGGACTCATCCAAGTCACCTGGCGAGGGATCAATGATGGGCAACGGCCAGCCCAGGGAATGAGAGGGCCTGCACCTGCTGGCAGGATCATCCCACCCCCTATATCCATGGGATATAAGCCCTCTCTCACTTGGAGGTGGAGTGGACATCACCATCCCAGTCCCTTCAGAATTGGGGGAGGAACTATGGACTAGAGTGGTCTTGATGGTATTCTGTTGTACACATATGGTGATTATAACAATGGAAGAAATTATAACAATGAGGTGGAGCCAGTGGCCACTTGATACTTTTGGGGCAGGGAGGGGATGAGCAGTTGAAATACAGGGGCTTCTTTAGGATTTGGAGGTTGTCTTAAGTACCGTTGTGGCAACGGATGTAGGCCATTTTAAATCAGCACACACCACTCAGAACTGTGTGGGAGAGAGTGTGGTCTACTATGTGAACTGTGGTCTATGGTTAGTGGCAAGGCCCCAGGATGTGTAAGTCCATTGGGGGCGGTGGGCCACACTTGTGGGAGATGTTTGTGTGGGATGTGGTGGGAGGTGTGGGAGGTGGGCAACATGGGAATCACGGTGGGGTCCGTGTAATATTTTGGGTAATCTAAGCACCTCTTATTTTATATATATATGTAAATAACATTTTTGTAAGCAAATGCACATATATTCATATATATTTATATATCATTTTGCAAATGTTGGTATGTATTGTGAAAATTTTGATTTTTACCCACAATAAAAAAAAAAATATATATATATATATAGTAGGACCATACTTTTTAAAAATCCATCTGCCAATCTGTCATTTGATTGGATAATCATTCCATTAACACTCTGTGTTATTGTTGTAAAGGCATTAATATCTTAAGACAGTTTTTCTTTAATGTTTATATGTCATGTCTTTTTTACTCTATTTTCTTTTATTGCAAAAATTTTTTACTAAATTTCATCTCTTACGATTTATCAGAACATTCATTTTCTCATTTCTGTTTTTGTATATTTTTAAAGTACTCTATTTGTGGTTACCCTGTGGTTTGTATTATCTAACCTGCATGTATAACCTACTAATTTGAAAAAGTATCTTCTTAGCCTCAGTACATACACACTCATTTTTCCCATATCCTTATGTTTCTGCTAATTTTGTACCAATTTACTGCTTTATAATTTTCATATCTGTTATCAGGTAAGTTGCCTTTTTGTTTGATTTTGCTCAGATTCTTATATCAATTAAAGTGTAAGGTTGTATACTGAGGACACAGTACTATTGCATTTTACATTTACTCTCTTGGGTACCTGTGCTGACTTTGATGATGAGGCTCATATGTCAACATTGTCAGGTAATGGTCCCAATTTTTTTGGTCAAGCAAACAGTGACCTGCTTGTTACTGTGAGGGAATTTCATGGACTTAAATGAAGAGTAAGTTGATTGCATCTAGGTCTGATTATATCTACAATCTACTAAGAGATTGCCTTCAGTAATGAGAGCTATCTCATCCAATCACATTTGGGGCTTTAAAAGCAGAAGTAATGATTTAGCAGTCAGAAGAGAAATTTTCATTTCTAATTCATTCAGTCAAGTCTCTACTGTGTATAGTCACAAATAACTGTAGCCCCTTCTATTTTGTTCTTTAATTAAATTCTTTTCAATAAATAAACCTCATATATATCTAAATATATCCATTTTTGTCAAAATATTTGTATTATTTCCAGATTTTTTTTCTATTATATGTAGTGTGGTTTTGAACATTCTTGTACAAGTTTCCTATTTCACATGTACAAGAGTTTATATTGGGTATATAAATATGACTGGAATTATCATGTCATAGGATAAGAAAAATTACCTGGGTGTATTAGTCAGCCAAAAGCATGCTGATGCAAAATACTGGAAATCTGTTGGCTTTTATAAAGGGTATTTATATGGGGTAGAAGCTCATAGTTACCAGGCCATAAAGCATAAGTTACTTCCCTTACCAAAGTCTGTTGCCATGTTTTGGAGCAAGATGGCTGCCGACTTTCAGCCTTTCTCTTCCTCTTAAGGCTCCATGGTCCCAGGTTCTTCCATTATTAGCTGTAGGCCATCAGGCTCTCTAGGATTTGTCTCTCTTGCTGGTGCTCAATTCTTTCCAGACTCAGGCTTGCTTCTCTCTACAAGGTCAGCTATAGACTATCAAGTGACTGGCTCATCTCTCTTCCCTGTACCTCTGCTATGTCTGTGGAGCTGTCTTTATTCCTCTGTGTTCTTCTCCTGTGTGTTTAATTCCCAGGGTTCCAGCTCAAAACTCTAACTCTTCTGCCATGTTGTTATCTCTATGAGTCCCTGCCCACCAAGGGAGCAGGGATTCAATGTCCTACTGATGTGGCCCAATCAAAGCCTTAGTCATTATTTAATCAAGTAAAAGTGAAACCTCTGAATCCAATATAATATAATATGCCCAGAGGGACAGACCAGTTTATAAAAATAATCTAATAGCTATTTTTGGAATTCATAAACAATATCAAACTGCTAAACCTGGTTACAGAAAAATATCCATTAACTTCTGTTATGGTTGCAACAGTGAACTTTCCCAAGAAGACTAAATAAAATCCTGTTCAATGAAATCTATTCTATCATCAAGATATGTTAGCTAAACCATGCTATTCTTGACAATTTAATGTTTCTAAAATAAGAATTTCATTTGGCACCGTTTTCTTCATATGAAATTTCTTGTCAGTATGAATCATTTGTCTCATACAAAACACTCATTGACATAATCAGTAGGGCATTGAGCCATGCCCCTTGGTGGGTGGGGTCTCAATGATAAAAGAAATGGCAAAGGACAGAGTTGTAGTAGTTTTGATGTTGGAGTTCTAATGAAGAAGGAGAGAAGGCTCCGGGAAAGAGGCGAGCCATTCACCTGACAGTTCACAGCTGGCATTGTGGAGAGGAGTAAAGCCTAGAAAGCCTCGTAGTCTACAGCTGACCTTGTGGAGGAACCAGAAGAGCTGAGCTTAGAGAGAAACAGAGCCCCAGGGGGAGAGAAACCCAAGAAGCCTGAACCCTGGCAAATATCAGCAGCTGTCTTGTTACAACATGTGACAACAGACTTTGGTGAAGGAAGAAACATATGCTTTATGACCTGGTAACTGTAAGCTTATACCCCAAATAATACCATTTATTTTATATATATATATCAAGCAGAGAAAATAAAATAAACATTTAAAGTTTAAATAACGTACAAGACATGGAAAGAAATAAAAAGCAATGATTATAATGTTTTCCACACTGTTTACTCCCAATTTATATATGTAGAACAGATACCTCCCCCAAAGATTAGCATTTTATGTACAATTGTTAGCTTTAACTCTCAGCCTGCAATTTTTGTTTCTTTTTTATTTAGATTTTGATCAAAGTGTTTCTTATATTTTGAACTTTCATTGAGATAAACATTTGAAAATTTCCTCGGCATTTTACAGGTGTTCCTCCACATATTAGAACAAGTTATATCATTAAAGCTTTATATCTGTGGTTAATTTGCTTACATACTTTAAATAGGCCATTGTATAAAGTCTAAGTTTAATAGATTTATTTAGAACAAATGACAAGTAAGTTCATCAATCATAAATTGTATTCTCACACAAGAAACACACCTGTTGGTATATAATAGCATATTTACAGAACCTTACTGTCCTATCCCATTCAATACCCATTCTTTGTCCCATTGGAAATAGTATAATTACTTGTACTTGGGTGATTGTGTGTGCATATTTTTATATATGTAATCATGTTGTATGTACCATTTCTATCTTGTAGCTTTCTATTTAATTATGCTTGTGAGAATGATCCATGTAGCTGTACTTGGCAATAGTGAATTCATTTGCATTGCTGTGTGGGATTCCATTATATTACTATGATATTTTTATTTAAGCACATTACTTTTGATGAATTTCAAAGTTATTAACTTTATGGTCTTTTGTGAAAAAATTTTGCTTTGAACATACTAGGCCTTGTTCTACACAGTTACATGCATTTATGGTGGGTATTTAACTAATAATGGAATACAGCACAAGGTCCATGAAAGCTGGGGTGAAAAAAGCCATCCAAGAATTTATAAAATTTATAAGTCATGAGTAAAGAAGAGATTTCAATGAAAATTAGAAAGCATAATTAATTAATTTTTATGCAGATAGGTGTGCTTAGCAGGAAGGTTGTATTCTTAGATACATCTATCAGAAAAAGAAACAAATGACAATAATTAAATTTAAATTGATTAAGTCAAATTACAAAGTCAATATTACATTTATATATTAGGAATGAAAGATTTATAAAATGAAATTTAAATTTGAAATCTCATTTATCTAAATCAAAGTAATTAAATTCCTATGAACAATATAAATATTGTGAGATGCCCATCAGACATATATTTTTTTCAGAAGATTGAATTGAGACATAAATAAATAGTGGAATGTAAAGTTTCTATGGATTAGATTAAAATTGCCAAAAAAAAATGAGTTCTCTTCAATTTGTTACATTAATTCAATGTAATCCATCCCAAAATTCTAGCAATATGTATGAACATTTTTGTGCGTGCATATAGTCCTAACCAGATTATGGAATGTGTAAAGATGCAAAAACAAAAAATCACTCAAAGATAATTTAATAACAAAATAGGTGCATTTACTCTATCACCTTCAAAACATTATAAAATTATAATAATATTATATTGGTGCATGTATTGACATTGAAGTCATTGATTTTTTTTTACAAAAAAAATTAGTATAGAGGCAATGCATGTTATTGCCAATACCTATTTATCATTCTTTGAGTAGAGTTCTTTTATCCTCATTGTTGTTTCTTCATGGTCACAAGAGACCTAATGCATCTCCATATTCCTATCAACATCATGTGAAAAAAGAGTGAGGGAGATGTAATGCTAATATGCAAAGGCACTGAGAAACTCCTTTTCAAAATACTTTCTGGCAAAGTTCATCCAATGCTACCTCGTTATATTTCATTGGTCACCTTTACTGAAAGAAATCCCTGAAGGTTAGCAATTTTAGCTAAATATATTGCAACTCCATTCATACTAAGATTCCATTAAGAAAGAGGATGTGTCTCCCACACACTCAGTTGTTATAGATTGGTATACTTGATAACCTTCCTTGGACAGGTGCCCTCATTAGCAATGGAAATTTATAGACCAATGGTTCTTTAAAAATTTTCAATTATAAATAACAAGAGGATCATTAAAAATATACTTTTGATGGAGTTCAAGCCAAAACTGATTAAATTAATGTCTCTGGTAGAGAGATCTATATTTTAGTTCTATCCATGCACATGGGTGGGCACATGATCAATTCTAGAAATTGATGGTGTGCTTAGGCAATTAAGAGGAGTTGAGAAGATATGATGGAGATGAGCTTGTCAGAAATTGATTATGAATTAACTATGGGAACTAATGGTTCAGTCAGTTGAACTTGAGAATATCACTTGCATTCTACAATTCTAAGTTCTCTATAACAGAAAGGAATAATAGTAACTCATTTAACTTTCTAGTATATATTTTGGGACATATTCCTACATGCAATATTTTTATTTTCATAGAACCTATGATTTATGTTTATTTATTCATCTATCACAAATGGTATACCTTTGTCTGAGAGACAATATGTGCTTACACATTTCAAACAATGAGAGAATTGGGATTGAATTCTTTATTCTGTTTTCCAGTTCATTATTCTTTCCATGAGATGAAGATAATTTACTGAGAATAACTTTTCATGCAAATAAAGAAAATGATGATTATTACATATACAGGAATTTACATTATCTTTCTTAAAATATCAATGTTAAAGGAAAAGAATATTCTTATATATGTTCCCTAAAAAGTCACCAATTAACATCAATCAGAGTTATAAAACTCTTTATATGGACAAGAACTTTGGTACAATATGGCATATATTTTGTAAATACATCCTCATATTTAAACAGATACTATTAAATGTCAATACTTTGAAATGTTTCCAAATCCTAAAATGACAGGGTTTTTTTTTTTTTTGTTTTGTTTTTTAAATCCCAAGGGGATTGAACAGTGTCCTGGTAGCTTATTTTTTTTAATATACTTTTTAAGTTTTTTTTTTTTAAAAAACTTAGATTACATACATGTTACACAAAAAAATATAGGGGATTCCCATATGCCCCACTCCCTAGTCCTTCCACATTTTCCCACATCAATAACATCCCTCTTGAGTGTGGAATATTTGCCACAGTTGATGGACACATCTTGTATCAGTGCCATGAAGTGATGATTATAGTTTACAATGGAGTTTCCACTCTCTCCTGCACATTTTTGCAAGTCATTACAAGATATACATTGGCCTGTGTCTGTCATTACAATGTCATTCAAAATAATACCCAAGTCCTGAAAATGCCCTCAAATTACACATATTTTTCCCTCTCCCTCCCCTCAGAACCTCCACTGGCCACTGCCACCACATCCATGACAAAAGTCCTTCCATTGTTAAGATCACAAGTCTACAGCAACTGTAAGTCTACTCTCATCCATCTTCTATTCCCCAATCCTGAGGATTCTGTGATAGTGATGCTTTCTCAACCTCTAATTGAGATGAGGCTTATGTCCCATGGAACAAATGGATGAGACTTTCTTGCTTGCAGTTGCAGACTCTCTCTGTTCCTTGAGATGGTCATTGTCAATCATCATCTCCTTGTTACTTCTCCTGGGTGAGTCCAATGAACTGGAGGGTAGGTGTTGCAACTCTTTTGAGATTCAGGGACCAATTGGCACATGGACAGAACAAATATTTAAGTCTCTTGGACACAGACCTATCAACTCTAGTAGTAACTATAGGTTCAAATAGAGGGATAGCAGAGCCATGGGTAAGGAAAACACAACTGAGTCCAACTCTATCACACTGGGAAGCATAAATTCCAAAATAGGGCCCACTGGCAGGGTGCCAAACTCCTGAGCTGTCTGCCCTGGCTATAGTGTCTGGATGTCTCCAGAGCCCTCAGGAGCCCTGCTATTTGTAGTTAATTTACATTGGGAGTCAATGAAGTCCTACTGATAGGTGCATAAGCATAACCTTTGAAATGACCTCCTGACTCACTTTGAAGTCTCTTAGCCATATACTCATTTTTCTTTACCCTTTCCACCTTTTGTTCATGGTCTTTTTCCAGTTTGTTAGTGGTGGTTGGTAGTAATCCCTTGGTGCCAGGGATACTCATCCCCAGGGGTCATGTCCCATAATGGGAGGAAGGTAAAACATTTATGTGCTGCGTTTGGCTTAGTGAGAGGCCACATTTGAGCAACAAGGAGGCTCTCAAGATGTAACACTTAGGCTCCCAATAATACTATGCTAAATTTCAATTTCAAAAGTAAAGGTTTAAGTATAGTCATCACAACCAAGGGCATGCATGTGGTCCATCCTCCTTCACTAGTCATTGCTCCTGTACTCAGGCAATACTTGCTGTACTGTGAGAGAATGTGGCAGAGATCTCCAGGATGGGAATTTGATATACTTTTGGTTATGGTGTGAATGTCCACCCACAGTGACAATGCCCCATGAACACTTGAACTCATTCATGTGCCTTATAGGTATTAGTAACTTCGCTGTTGGATGAGCTGAATCTTGTAGCTCCTTACTCTGCCACCATCTTTTCCCTCCCCATTAATAATCTTTTAAATATGCTTTTAGATTCTGTTTGCTAGAAAAATATACAAGATTTTTGCATCTACATCTGTTTTAGTTCCTTAAGCTGCTGAAAGCACATACCATGAAACATGTTGGCTTAACAGTGGGAATTTATTAGCTTACAGTTTTGAGGCTGAGAAAAATGTTCAAACCAAACCATCATCAAGACAATGCTTCCTCCCCATGTATAGAATATAGGTGATTCTTGTAAACCCAACATTCTCTCCCTTTTCCCCTTTCCCTTATTAATAACATTTTACATATGGATGGTACATTTGTTACAATTGATGTGCAAATACCAAAATATTGCACTAACCATGGTCAATGACTTACACTGTGGTTTACATTTTGGACCATACATCATTACTGACCTTTAGAATTGATAAAATACCTTCTTTGCTATTGCTGTAAAATTATCACTGTTGTATAATATTACCATTAACTATTGTCTATAAATTAAATTAGTTTTATTTTCCATGAATATCCATAGTCTTAACATTGAAATAGAGGAACATTCTTGTGTTTGTACTATTAACTACAATCAACATACACCACCAAATTCACTATGTTGTGCCATCCTTATATTATCCTCCAGTTTTCTTTCAATATGTGTTATTCTCTTTAGGTTACTCCCATTAAAGTCACTATAAAGTGCTGCCATAAACTCTATCCATTTCCCCTATTTTGCAATTGATCTTATTAAAGAGTCTACATACATTCAGCATGGGGTCTTTTATGTCCAGGCAATCTTGTATCTTGTCTGTGTCCCATTTGTGAGTTTCCTGTCTTGCTTTGAAAACTTAAACTGGGCAATTGTAAAAATTTTGAAAATGGAGAATGAAACATCAAAGAAGCACTATGAAACAAAACTACTAGGCAAGAGAGATAAATTGACTGTCAGAGGAATTTCATCAACATAATTAGATGCCTAGACACCAGCAAAATATTAAAAACCATACTAAGAAATAAGAAAATATGGCCCAGCCAAAAGAATAAATAAAAAATCCAGAAGAAGAAGAGATTGGAAAAGAAGAAAGAATATTTGAGGAAACAATGACTGAAAACAACCCAACCCATATGAAAGACATACATATCAATATACACAAAGGTTGATGCTCCACAAACACAATAATTCTGAAAAGATCTATTCCAAGAAACCTACTATTCAGAATGTTAAATGCCAGGGAGTGAAAGAGGATTCTGAAAGCAGCAAGAGACAAGCAATGCATCATACAATAGACGCTCAAGAAGACTAAGTGCAAATCGCTCATCAGAAACCATGGAGGCGAGAAGGCAGTAGTATGATATATTAATGTTTCTGAAAGAGAAAACTGCCAGCCAATAATTAATTGTCTGAAAAAACTGCCTTGGAGAAATGGGGCTGAATTAAAACTCTTCCCAGAAAAACAAAATCTAAAAGAGATTCTTACCAAAAGACCAGTTCTACAAGAGATACTAAAGGGAGTTCTTTAGCCTGAAAAGAAAAGACAAATGTGAGAGACATGGAGAAAAGTGCAGAAATTAAGATTATTAGTAAAACAGTAAAATGATAGCAAATGCTAAGATACAACAACTGAAAACTAATGGATAAAAATGGATGGAGTAAATAAGGCATTTACAGTAATAACATTGAACCTTAGTGGATTGAATTCCCATTCAAAAATATAGACTGAACAAATGGATTAAAAAATATGTGTTATCTATATGCTTTCTACAAGAGACCCCCCTTAGATGCATGAGCACAATCGGGCTGAAAGTTTAAGTTGGAAAAAGATACTTCCTGCAAATAGTAATCGAAAAATATCTGAAGTAATGTTACTAGTATCATTAAATAGACCTTAAATGCAAACCTACTATAAGAGATGAAGAAGGTCATTATATATTAATAAAATGGACAATTCACTAAGAGGAAATAATGATCATAATATTTATGCACATAACTTGTGTCCCACAAAGTATATGAGACACACACTGGAAAAAGTTAAGGTAGAAATAGATTTATCTACAATAATATTTGTAGACATCATTCACCATTCTCAACATTGGATAGAACATCTGGACAGAGGATAAAAAAAGAAAAAGAGGGTTTGAAATATATGATAAATTAAATAGGTCTATCAGATATTTATAGAATATTAAACATAAAACAGCAAGATATATATTTCTTTCAAGTGCTCATGGGTCTTTCTCCAGGATACACCATGCTTGTTCACAAGACAGGTCTCAGTAAAAACAAACATTGAAATTATACAAAGCACTTCTGCTGATCAGAAGAGAATGAAGAAAGAAATCACTAAGGGGCAGAAAAAGGAAACATTAACAAATATATGGAGATTAAACAACACACTCAAATAATAAGGGGGTCAAAGAAGAAATTGCAAGAGAAATCAGTAAATAACTTGAGATGAATGAAAATAAGAATACAACATATCAAAATCTATTGGATACAGTGAAGCCAGTGCTTAGGGGTAAATTTATAGCACACAAAACTTACATTAAAAAAGGAGAAAGAGCTAAATTCAAACACCTAACTTCACTCCTGGAAAAACTAGGAAAAAAAAAACAAAGCAAACTAATCCAAAAGCAAGCAGAAGTAAAGAAATGACAAATATTAGAACAGAAATAAATGAAAATGAGTATAAATAACAATAGAAAGAATTAACAAAACCTAAATGTGGTTCTCTTAAAAGATAAATAAAATTGACAAACACTTAGCTAGCCTGATAAAGAAAAAAATTGAGAAGATGCAAATAAACATAATCAGAAATGAGGTGGCTCATTACTCCTGACTGCACAAAAATAAAATGGATCAAAGAGGATCCTATGAACCACTGTATTACAATAAATTAGACAAACTAGATTTAATGGACAATTTCTGAGAAAAATTTTCTACTTGACATTCTATTTCATCCGGTACAAATTTTGTATAATTCAATATGTCCTAGATTTATGAAGCAGTTTCTAGTACGAATGTTCAATATATTTCAAGATTTATCTTTTAGTAAAAATGTTATTCATATACATATATATAAATAGAACACATGAAGATATATCAAACCACATAAACATGAATAATATTAACAAGCCTTGTACTTTCATATATTTCTTCTTGTTCAAAAATCTCCCCCATCCATAGATATAAATGACATCTGAATTTATGTATTTTTATGTTTTTTTAAATGAAGTGCTCTCTTTTACTTTTATTAATTTTTTAATCACATACCATATACAACAAATGTACATTCCCTCCTCCCCTTCAGGCTCAAATCATAGTAACCTCTATACTAATTCCTGTATCAGTGGATTTGCTATATATATTATATTTGATATATATAAACTTGTTATGTGATTTTATGAATCAACCATAAATAAAATACAGTATTCCCATATATCAGCACACCACTACCAACCTGCACTATTGTGGAATACTTATTTTAAAATTGATGACAACACTTTTTTATAATTGTACTATTTTTTAACATTAATCAAATTTATTGTACTTGAAGAAAGATTATTAAAATCATACTATGATCTATTCATCCATAAATTACGTTGGGTATTTTTTCCTTAGACCACCCTATTATTAATACCATATATTAGTACAGTACATTTGTTATACTTCATTAAAGAATATTCTTATACTTGTATTATTACCCATAGTCTATCTTCTATAATAAAATTCATTGTGATTTACAGTCCTATCTTTTAGCTTTTAATTTTTATTATAGTAATATATATCTCCTAATGTTTTCCCTTCCAACCATATTCACCTCTATAATTCAATGCTGTTCATTATACTCACAATGTGCTCTGATCCCCACAATCCACTTCCAAGACTTTAGCATCAACCCTAACAGAATCTTATAAATAATGTCATGTAACATTTTACTTTAGATATCCTGTTGATTTCACAGTGCACAATATTTTCAAGGTTCTTCCTGGTTTCAATACTTCTTAGGACTTCATGTTAAAGCTGAATAATATTGCATTGTATGTAGGTAATACATTTTTAAAAATTTATTAAAGTATATCATCATATATAAACATACATAATAAGTGTATAATAAAAGTTGTGAACTTACAAAATAAACATGCATAACATCATACAGAGCTCTCCTACCTCACCCTACCACCAATACCTTTCATTGATGTGAAACATTTTTAACAAATGAGGAAAGAGAATACTCAAAATATTACTACTAGACAAAGTATCTTAAATTTGGTGTATATTCCCCAACCCTCATTATTATTATTTTTTCTATCATTCATACATTAACATTCATATTAAGTGTATAATAAAAGTTGTGAACTTACAAAGCAAACATGCATAACATATACAGGGATCCTGTACACAAACTCACCACCAACACCTTGCATTGTTGTGAGACATTTGTTACAAATTATGAAAAAATGTTTTCAAAATCTTACTGCTAACTATAGTCCATATCTTGCATTTGGTGTATTTTTCCCCACCCACCTATTATTATTTTTAAGTTTTCTTTTATTCCAGAAGTTGTGAACTTACAAGACAATCATGCTCATATGCAGAATTCCCATACAATATACCTCCATCAACACACCACACTGTGGTGGAACATTTCTTACAGATAGTGAGATAATATCATCAGACTATTATCACTAACTGTGATCTACAGCATACATTTGGCACACACCTTTTCCATACTCTTCCATTATCAACACAGTACATCTTTGGCATAGATGCATGAACATTACAATATTGTTGTCCAGCACACTCCATAGGTCACTCCAGTTGTATTTTTCCCATGCTTCTCCACATTCCTACCACCCTGCAATGGTGATGTACATCCGCTCTAGCTGAAAAGGGTACTCTTACATCTGTACTATCAACCACAATTCTCAACCGTCTCTGAGTTTACTGTGTTATTCAGTCCCTAGATTATTCTCTAGATTTCTTTTCATTGACATTTACATCCCTTGACTACACTTTCCAGTCAAATTCCCATTTATAAACCAGCTATTTCTCACTATAATGTGTTACCATCAACACTATACATTTCCATCTTTTTACAGTAAAGTTAATTAAAATATCTACATACATTAAACATCAGTTGTCCATCTCAGTCCTCCTCTTATCTTCTTTCAGAATCCACCACCTAATACCAGGTCATGAAGATGTTTTCCTACATTTTCTTCAGAAGATTTATGGTTCCTGCTTTATATTTAGTTCTTTGAGTTAATTTTTGTATAAAGTGTGAGATAGGGGTCTTCTTTCTTTTGGCTATGGATATCTGTTCTCCCAGAACATTTGTTGAATGGACCGTTCTGCCATATTGGGTGGTTTGACAGCCTTGTGAAAAATCACTTGACCATAGATGTGAGGGTCTGTTTCTGAAACATCAAGTTGGTTCCATTAGTCTATGTGTCTCTCTTTATGCCAGCACCATGCTGTTTTTACCACTATAGGTAGGTAATATAATTTAAATCCAGAAGTGAGAGTCCTCCAACTTTGCTTTACCTTTTTAAGATTTTTTTCTGGCTATTCTGGACCACTTACTCTTCCGATAAATTTGATAATTGTGTTTTCCATTTATTTAAAAAGTACTGGTGGAATTTTTATTGGGATTGCATTGAATCTGTATATAAATTTGGGTAGAATTTACATCTTAATGATATTTAGTCTTCCAATCCGTGAGCATGGAATCTTCTTCCAATTATTTAGGTCTTTTTTTATTTCTTTGAACAAAGCATTGTACTTTTCTGAATAAAAGTGCTGTAGATCATTGGTTAAGTTTATTATTAAATATTTGATTCTTTCAGTCATTATTTTAAATGGAATTTTTTTCATGACTTTCTCCTCAGATTGTGAATTATTAGTGTCTTTTAAAGTCTATTTTATCTGATATAAGCATAGATATTCCAGTGTGTTTTTTTGTTTGTTTGGTTTTGGTTTTGGTTACTGCATGCAGAGAATATCTTTTCCAGACTTTTACTTTCAATCTATTGGTATCCTTGTTTCTAAGGTTTGTCTCTTGAAGACAGCATATAGATGGCTCATATTTTCTTATCCATTCTGCCAGTCTGTGTCTTTTGATAAGGGAGTTTAATCCATTAACAATTAATGTTATTAATGTAGTTTTTATTTCACTCATTTTGGCCTTTATTTTTTTCCAGTCATATTTTATTTTCACCACTCTTGAACCTTTTAGTTACTTTTGCTGATATAATTTTCATTTCTAGACTATTTTCCCAATCTCTCTCTCCCTTTTTTTCTTTTAAGACTCTAGCACACCCTTTAGTAGTTCCTGCAAGGCTAGTCCCTTTGTTATTAACTTTCTCAATTTCTATTTTCTGTGAATATTCTAAACTCACTCTCATTTTTGAAAGACAATCATGCTGGATATAAGATTCTTGTCTGGAAGTGTTTCTCTTGCAGTATCATAAATATATCATACCATTGTCATCTTGCCTCTATGGTTTCTGATGAGAAATCGAAATTAATATAATTAGGTATCTTGCTGCTCTCAGAATTCTATCATTTTCTTTGGCATTTGACTTTCTGTTTAGTATGTGTTTCAGGGTTGGTCTATTTGGATTTATTCAGTTGGGAGTACATTGTCCTTTTTGGACATGGATATCTTTGTCCTTCAATAGAGTTGAGAAATTTTCTAACATTATTTCTTCAGATATTCCTTCTGCCATTTTCCTTTCTCTTCTCCTTTTGGGACACCGATGACACATATGTTTGCACATCTCTTGCTGTCATTTATCTCTCTGAGACCCTGTTCAACACTTGCCATTCTTTTCTTCATATGTTTTTTTGTATGTTCACTTTGAGAGAGGCCATGTTTTCAAGCACACTAGTCCTTTCTTCTGCCTCCTCATATCTACTGATATATGACTCCAGTGTATTTTTAATTTCATTTATTGTGCCTTTCATCCCCATAAGATCTGCTATTTTTCGATGTATGATTTCAAATTCTTCTTTGTTTCATCCAAAATCTTCTTAATATCCTGAATCTCTTTAGCCACCTCATTGAATTCATTAAGGAGATTTGTTTGAACGTCTATGATTAGTTGTCTCAACTACTTTATGTCATCTAGAGGCTTATCTTTTTCCTTTTACTGAGCCAAATCTTCCTGTTTCTTGGTATGGATTGTAGTTTTTTGTTGGTGTCTTGGCATCTGGTTCACTAGATGAATTTATTCAGGGTGGAGTTTCTCTCTGTAGTTTAGGACTTTCTTGCCCTTTCTCCATTTCTGGTGGTGTAGTAGGAGCCAAGGATATAGTTGGTACTATAAGCTATGGAGGATGAAGCTCTCCACATTGCCCCAGGGACTGATGAAGTTTCTCCCACCCTTCACCTTTGCCAGGGTAGGGACAGAACCACAGCTGTGTGCAATAATCCAAGTCATTGAAGCCTAAGCTGTAGTTGCCCAAGGAGAGTGTTGAAGGCATGCTCTTCCTCCCCTGACTGGGGCAAGGATGGAGCTGCAAGTGTGGCAGCAACCAATGCCATGTAGGTCCAAAATGACCACAGCTGCCTTGGTAGACTTCTGGCTATTCAGTTTGTGCCAGCCAAATGTACCTGCAGTTATGTGGAGAGGCTGGTGCAGGTCCCATTACATTAATCTCTGATAGAGGTGGGGCTGAAGGCTTGGCTAGGGCTACAGTTCAATCTGATTTAAGAAGCCAGTCTCTAATGTCACTGTGATTTTCAAACAGCCCAGCTTACTTTCAGGCCAGGAGTGGAGTCAAAATGGCAGCTACCAGCCTTTTTCTGACTTGGACAGTTTCAATCTTTAGCTGTTCTTAGGGTTATATTTTAGCCAGTTGAAATTACTAATCAGTAGGTAAAGTCAGTGGCCAACTGTCTCTTCCTCTGGTTTTGGGGAAATGAAGCTTCCAACTTCAGCCACACAATAGCTCCCGAGGCTGCTTGCACTGCCAAACAAGTATGAGTGCCAGCCTCTGTATTGTGGCCTGTAATTTCCCATAGAGACTGGCACAGTTCCCCCAGCTTCCTCCCTGCCAGAGGTATAGCTGGACTTAGGGTAAAACTGCAATCCAATATGCATGGAAAGAAGCCAGTTCATACCAGCACTGTGATTTTCAGTCCATCCCACTTCCCCTCATGCTAGGGGCAGAGTTAAAGTGGCAGTCTCCAGCCTCTTTCTGATGTGGGCAAATTCAAACTTTAGCTGTCCTCAGGATTATACTTGAGCCAGCCAAATTTACTAACCAGTAGCTGAAGTTGGTGTCCAGCTGTCTCTTCCTCCCCAGTTTTTGGGAAATGGAGCTTCCAATGCCAGCCATGGAATAATTCCTGAGGTGGCTTGTGCAGCCAGTGGAGGATGGACACCAGCCTCTGTAGCATGGAGTACTCTACTTATGGCTCTTCTCTGCAAATTGGAAGTCTCCTGCTTCCATTCTTTCAAGGGTGCTGCAGGATGTCCCCAAATAGGTTTTTTAGATAGTTCTGGGTGATTACTAACATCCCTGTAGTACCATCTGACTCTAGGAGCGCCTTAATTTGCCACCATCTTGCTTGTTGTCTCCTGTTCTTTCTGATTGTCAAGTCTGCCGGTTTGATTAGTATGAAGCTCTTTGTACTTGTGGTTTTACTTTGTCTTTCCTAGATGAATAATGAGGATTTTCAAATATTCACATTTTTCAGTCATTTTATTTCATCATTTTTTTTTTTTTTTGCCATATTTCCTATAGGCTCCTGGCTATGTTACATAAATGAATTTAAAAGCATGCCAGTTTATTAAGGTCAGTAGTTTATTAAAGAAATTAGGGAAGAGAAGAGAAACTGGAGAAAATAACAGATTACAGGTCCCCAGGTATAATTAAATGCTGAGTAGAGAGAGGATAAAAGGGATGATTTAACTTCTGTGCTTGCTTTTTAAACCATCAATTATTCCTCCCACTTTCTAATGTTCACTGGAGGGGTTCCAGTTGTTTGCTGTTTTGATTGATTAGCCTAACAGTCAATTCCCCCAGGGGGGGCCAATGACAAAGCCCGTTGATAATATCCAGAGCTTTTCCTTGATCCCAGATGATCTCATTCCAAATAGGGACTTCTTGCATTGTGCTTCCAGGGAGGGTTCCAGGCAGGTTCCATGGCCAAGTGTTTCAGAACAGTGGCTTTTTCCAGGTCCCAGATTCATCTTTTCTTTCCCTAAACTAGCCTTTCTCAAGTCCCCCCTCAGAGGGTTTACACTCTTATTCCTAAAAGGTGCTGTAATTCTTCTGTAATTACTTCTTGCTGGTTAGGGGCAGTAGGCTCTACCTAACAAGGTGTAAAACCCTTTTGCTGTTCTACTGCATTTGGGGGAAGATGAATCTGGCACTGTTTGGTGAAGCTGGATGAACTCTCCATTTGGCTAACAAGGTGCTGATTCTAGAAGAAATTAATTAGAATTTTGAAGGTGTTTATTTCCACTAAAAGGATACTGGACAAGAAAAGTAGAAACTGTCTGGTGCCTGCAAAAGCTGCATCTTCCCAAAGTTAGTAGGCTTTATTTTGCAGGTTTTGAATGCTGTTTAGGACTATTTCCAGAGTGATTTACATAGAGACAGCATTTCTCTTTAAGGAACAGACAAGTTCCTCCTTGTACTCCGCTGCTGTTAACTAGTTAAGTGATCTACTATTTTGCAGCAATACAGCAGCAAGAAAGTCCATTTGCAGTCTTAGAGCTTCTAAGTCATGACTAGTTTCCTCTATGCTGTTACTTAGCTCTATGGAGTGATTTTCATAGACAATGAGGTTTTGTATAAATTGACAATCCCAGTTTTCCATGGTGGTGATTATGCCCAAGACTGCTAAGAGGGGGATGAGAAGAGACATTGCTCTTATTGTATAGGGAGAAATTACAGGAAATGAAAACAGAAAAGGTTTCTTAAGGGGAGTCTCACTTGCCTGCTCCACAGCAATAGGCATTTGATCTATAGTTAGTGGGAACAGCTAGATTTGACACAGACACTACTTAGCTTTGTCTCTTGCAGAGGTATTCCAGGCTGTCCAATGACTGACACTCATATGTCCCATCAGGTATTTCTGGTGAACTGGAACTTCCTTGGGCAGCTAGCTTCACTCAGGATAAGTGAACCCAGCTGGTAATTCCTTTAACAGCTGTGAGACTGATCAGACTCACAGAGTAAGGCCCCTTCTATTTTAGCTATAATTGAGAGTGAGGCCTGTTCTCCTGCCATGCTTTGATCAGAACCTGGTTTCCAGTTCCTGGGTTAGGAAAGTCTGCCATAGACCACCTTGAATGGGATAAGCTGAAGTGGCTACTAGATACCTCATTTGTTTTTTCCATCCTGGTGGGAAAATGCTTAGCCTTGGCAGTATGGCATGTGGGTCTGCAAGTCCTCACCAGGGTATGAGTGGGACAGGTTCTGGAATAAGTGTTAAGAAGGAGAACTGGGTTAAGTATGTTCATTAACTACTTAGAAAATGAAGTTTACCAGAACTTTGTAACATGTTCAGTATCCCTCTGCATAAGATCTAAAATAGAAAATATTACACAATAAACATACACATATATCTAGAATAGGAGAGATATAGGTACAGTAATTAATACTAATTAATGCACTAACCAATGCATAAGTTTCTTTTTGAGCAGCAATTTAATAGGTCTAAGCCCCATATTTGCAATACCATACATGTTATCTCTCCATGGGACCAGGTCATAATGCCAATTGTGTTTAAGTTCTACATACATCACTCTGGTAATCAATGTTCCATTTTATATGCCCTTCACACAGCCAGCATGCTGCAATACCATTGACCCTAAAGAAGAACTAAGAAGGTGGTCCCCAGTATTTCACCAGCCTGATGCATAGTGCCCTCCAGCACTGTGAAACAGTGCCAGTCTGGAGGCAATGTCCATTGGACATTTGGCCATATCGAGCCATCGCTGGCTGCTGCAGAAGTTTCAAACCGCATTATGCTTTCCAACCACTTCAGGAGCATAACCAGAAATCTAGTAGATACTTTCATTGATTTAGGGGTCATTGATTGTCCTAGTCAATAACTCAAACGGAGAGGCAACATGTAGTGTATTTGGATCTGGTCTGAATATACAAGAGATTTTGGAAACACTAAAATATATCTCTTTTGATTCTTATACACTTTCTAATATATCAACTGAACTTAACTATTTTAGTACTTTGCTTTTTACTTAGCCAGTTTAGATATTTAAAGATTCATTTTTGGTTACCTTTCATGATTATTAAATTTGTAACAGGTGAACCCCAAATTTGAGTTCCTAGACACAAGCAGACTGACAAAGTTAAACACATATTTAAAAGTTAAACACAAAGGTAAGCACAAATATATACATTTCTCAATTAAATGTAATGGATTCATATAAATTTTTTTTGAATCAAACAATATGTTATACAATATAATTTGGTTGTATATTTATTCATCTGTGTTTACTTTTTAGTTTTTAATTTTTTATATTTTCAATTATTAAATGTAAAAAATAAAGTTAAAAAAAAAGAAGGTAAGCACAGATTAAAACAGAAGAGAGAACGTTATACCCTTAGGATTTTCTAGGCAATTTTTAAATATTAATTGATGGCATATGAGGGGTTTAGTAAATGGCCTAGATCTTTATCCTTACTTACTCCCTTTATTAGGAACAACTGAGTTTGAGGAGGTTGTATCTAAAGGGAGTTAATGGAAGTTTGAGGTGCATTTCCTCATCTCTTTAAGGAGACATGACCACATGTTTTCTGACCCTCAGATCTGCCTGTCCTCTTCTTTTCTCTTATACAGTTTCATCTGGAATTCAGGGTCTCATACAGAGGCTACTCTCAGCTCTACTGTGGCCACATAGACCATCAGTAGGCAAATTTTCCTTATCCCTGAGAAGACACCCCTATGGGAAGTCTGCTGGTAGGCTAGAGACCATGCTCATTATTCTAGAAAGAAGGAAGAAGCACTTTTATTAACCAAGCAACTAAAACAATTTTATTAGTTAGCTGATCTGGTGTCCCAGAGTCCAAATCTGACTAAAATTTTCACCTCTCCAAACCAAAGCCCCCCACATAGATGCCAAACACTTGAGGGATGCATAAATTTTTAGAGAGGTTTGGAGCTGCTGCTCTGATCTTAACACTCTGAGAATTCAGAGCCCTGCCAACAGGCATCGCCATAGCTAAAGTAGGTCTTGGGAGTTGTCTGAACCTGGAATTCAGACCAAAGTCCCCAAGCCAGGTTTGTTGGAGAGGTTGGGAGCATTTACTTGCTAACCAGATTCCCCAGAGCATGATAGTCTTAGGTGTTCAGAGATGACAAAACCCAGAGTTTAGACAAAGCCCCCAAGCCAGGTTTGTGGGAGCCACTGGGAGCAGTTATTTGTCAAAGGAAGCCCCCAGACTACATGAATTTTCGTAGGAAAAGAGGCTTGAAACCTCTTTTTTCTACCTATTCTTACAGAGGTCTTAAGAAGCAGTCTCATTTTATGGCTCTATCTGGGAGTTTCACAGCTAAACCGGACATCAGAAAGTCAATTAAGAGATTAGTGATCAATTGTTTCAGCTAACAGGCCTCGGGGCCCTGAGACAATAATTAAATATCCATCATCTCTATTGAACTAATCAGAATAGTGGTTTGGGGATAAATTGCCACCCCAATATATATGTGGGCAGTAAAATACACAAAATTATACCTATTATATTACCTGTAATAGAAGCTGTGGAACCATACATTTGTAGAAGAACCTACATAGTAATTAAAAATCAATTGCTGTACGTGAACATGGGATATATTTTGAATGACATATAGATGGGGATGATATCTTTGGGGTCTCCAACACTACTGTGCTTATTACTAATAGGAATCCTATCATATGCTCAGAGAGAAACATTGAGAGCTATTGTAGTACACACTCAGATGTTTTTTCTGTAACCAAGGTATACTCCAGTGAAATAAAAAGAGAATCAAAATTAAAACTTTATTAACAATTATTCCCACATAAAATAGTCTTTACCCAATTCCACCACCTCTAGCCTCATCTATTTATAAACAAATAATCAATTGTGATTCAGTATAGCAATAGTTGATTACTGCTGAAATATATGTAAGACACAGTTTTATCTCAGAAGTTCTTAGAAAGCTCAAGCTAGCATTGGAGACAAAAACAAGAGATTTATAGTAAATTGAAGTCTCTGGCATAAACAATTACAGGAAACCTAACACAAGCCCAACTTACAAAAAGATTAACATAAAATATCTTTTTATTTATTTATTTATTTATTTTTTATTATGGGTAAAAATCAAAATTCTCACAATACATACAAACATTTGCAAAATGATATAAAAATATATATGCATATATGTGTATTTGCTTACAAAAATGTTATTTTATATATATATATTTTAAGAGGTGCTTAGATTACCCAAAATATTACACGGAACACACTGGAATTCCCACGTTGCCCACCTCCCACACCTCCCACCACATCCCACACAAACATCTCCCACAAGTGTGGCCCACCACCCTCAATGAACTTACACATCCTGGAGCCTTGCCACCAACCATAGACCACAGTTCACACTGTAGACCACACTCTCTCCCACACAGTTCTGAGTGGTGTGTGCTGATTTAAAATGGCCTACATCCATTGCCACAACAGTACTCAGGACAACCTCCAACTCCCAAAGAAGCCACTGTATTTCAACTGCTCATCCCCTCCCTACCCCAAAAGGGTCAAGAGGCCACTGGCTCCACCTCATTGTTATAATTTCTTGCATTGCTAGAATCACCATATGTGAACAAGAGAATACCATTAAGTCCACTCTAGTCCATAGTTCTTCCCCCAATCCTGAGGGGACTGGGATGGTGATGTCAACTTCAACTCCAAGTGAGAGAGGGTTTATATCCCATAGATATGGTGGATGGGATGATCCTGCCTGAAGATGCAGGCCCTCTCCATTCCCTGGGATGGCCATTGCCCATCGTTGTCTCCTCGTCAGGTGACTTGGATGAGTCCATTGAGCTGTTGGGTAGGAGTTGCAGCTCCACCAAGATTTCATGCACACCTGGCACATAGGTAGGTGGGAGGCTCCAGTCTCTGGAAGTATACATAAAACCTCCAGCACCACATATAGATTTGAATAGAAGGGACTGGTGAACCATGTGCAGGGAGGACTTATTTGAGTCTAATTCTGTCACTCTCAGGAGCACAGATTCCAAAATAGAACCCACTAATAAGGCATCAGTCTCTGGGGCTATCCCCCCTTTTATAGGACCATGGTGTCTCCGGAGCTCTCAGGAACCCCACTGAGTGGGGTGATAGGCACTTAGATGTTCTATGAGCTCCTACTGAGGTGTGTGTAAGAATTACCTCTGGGATGACCTCCCGACTCTCTTTGAAGTCTCTTAGACACTTGAACTCATTTGTCTTTACCATTTCCCCCTTTTATTCAAGGTCTTTTTCCAGTTGTGTTGCCAGTTGGCACTTGGTATTAATCCCTCATTGCCAGGGAGGCTCATCCCCGGGAGTCATGTCCCACATTGGGGGGAAGGTAATGCAATCATATGCTGAGTTTGGCTTAGAGAGAGGCCACATTTGAGCAACAAGGAGACTCTCAGGTGGCAACCCTTAGGCACCCCACAACTGCAGGCTAAGTCTCATTTACAAGAGCACAGACTCACAAGGGTAGTCATCAATAAAAAAAAACACATCAATGGGTCATCCTAATTTGACAGGCACTGTCCCTACACTCAGAGGACTATTGCTGCTCCCTTGGAGACTGTGGCAGAGCTCTCCAGGCTAGGAATTCAAATTCCCTCATTTATTGTGTGATTATCCACCCATCGTGACCATGCCCCATCCCCAGATCCTTTGAATGATTTTGTATATCTTTCATGTATATTCGGATGGACCAATACCCATGAAACACCCCCAGACACACACCCCCATTAATCCCTCAATGTACCCATTGTAAACCTTCTGTGATCCAAATCCTCCATGAACATTTAGTCCATAAAATAATCAAATACACTTACTAGGAAAAAGAAACAAGTGTGATAAGCTTACATGCAAGAGACAAACATAAGGAAACACAGGGGAAAAAGAAAAGAGAGAAGGAAAAAAAAACAAATAATCAAACAAAGAACAAAACAAATAAAATATAATTAGTGGATTGGGACATTAAAAAATTGGCAAAAAAGCAAAGGAAATGCCTTTAAAAAATATATATATATATATTCATTTTTTTTCCTTTATCTTTTCTTTTTTCCCTTTTTTCCTTCCCTTTATCACTGTGTTAACAAATGTCTGGTGTGCCATGTCACCTTCCTCCTCTCAATCCCCATTGTCTCCCAATTTTTCATTGAATTTTCAAAGAAGTTTTTGGTCACAGCAAAGTCACACACGGAGTGCCTGAGACTCCCAGATACCAAATCACCCCCCCTTCCCCACCCCATATTAACTCCCCCCCCCCTTTTTTTTGGTTGTTAGCATTGTTATAACTGTTATGCAGATAGCAAAATATAGCAACTAAACATTGTCAGTGATTTACAGTATAGTTTACCATTTAGATGATACAGTTTAATAATTTTGATGACATTTACCATGTCCTGTGTCCTTTACTGTAAGGTAATGAAAAACCTTCCCCATGACCACCAAACAAACCATTAGATCTTGACTGTTCCCTTCTCCCCAGCCCCCCAGGGCCCGTGATACCCCCCTCTCCCAACCCAGGGAATGTCAAGATTCACAGTTACATGCCCTGGGGATTTGAACCAGCCCTTCCTAACCCACCCACCCACTAATGCTGCACCACCAAACCCAGGAACACCACCACTCATCTGACCCATCCCCCAACATGCAATCACACTCTATCCCTTTACGATAGATTATGTCCATATGGGTGATAGCTCAAAGCCTGCTCTTCTCTTACTCTCCTTTATTAACCTATCTTTCAGACAATGGTTCTCAGAGACTGCTCACTTTCCTCAGTTCAGATCAGTGAGGTCATATACTGTTCATCTTTCAGTGCCTGGCTTGCTTCACTCAACATAAGGTCTTCAAGATTCATCCAAATTATTCCATGTGTTAGCACTGTGTTGCTTCTTACAGCTGAGTAATATTCCATTGTATGTATGTACCACATTTTGCTTATCCATTCGTCTGTTGATGGGCACCGGGGTTGATTCCAACTTTTGGCAATGGTGAACAATGCTGCTATGAACATTGGTGTCCATATATCTGTTTGTATTTTTGTTTTCAGTTCTTCTGGGTATATACCCAGCAGTGGAATTGCTGGATCATA
>JAKSZT010054486.1:696477-723530 GCA_026826555.1 Tolypeutes matacus | reverse complement strand
TGAGATGGTATTCTTCTCTCATTCTTTTGGATATGGATATCCAGTTCTCCAAGCACCACTTGTTAAAGAGGCCACTCTCTCCCAACTGAGTGGGCTTCGTGGCCTTGTCAAATATCAGATGACTGTATATGCGAGGATCTATATCAGAACTCTCAATCCGGTTCCATTGGTCAGTAGGTCTATCCTTGTGCCAATACCACGCAGTTTTGATCATGTAGCTTTGTAGTATGTTTTAAAGTCAGGTAATGTGATACATCCATCTTCATTTTTCTTTTTCAATATATCTTTGGCAATTCGGGGCCTCTTAACTCTCCAAATATATTTTGTCGTTAGTTTTTCCAGTTCCTTAAAGGATATAGTGTTGACTTTTATTGGGATTGAATTAAATCTGTAGATTAGTTTGGGTAGGATAGACATCTTGGTGATGTTTGGTCTTCCCATCCATGAACAGGGAATATTTTTCCATTTATTTAAGTCTTCTTTGATTTCCTTTAACAGTGTTGTGTAGTTTTCTGTATATAAGTCCTTTACATCTTTAGTTAAATTTATCCCTAGGTATTTGATTCTTTTATTAACTATTGTAAATGGTATTTTTTTCCTGATTTCCTCCTCAGTTTGCTGGTTATTGGTGTACAGAAATGCTACTGATTTTTGAGCATTGATCTTATAGCCTGCAACATTACTGAACTCCTTTATAAGTTCTAGAAGCCTTGTTTTCGTTTTCTCAGGGCTTTCTATGTATAGGATCATGTCATCTGCAAATAATGAAATTTTTACTTCTTTTCCAATCAGGATGCCTTTTATGTCCTTTTCTTGTCTCAGTGCTCGTGCAAGTACTTCTAAGACAATGTGGTGATAGTGGGCATCCTTGTCTTGTTCCCGATATCAGAGGGAAGGCTTTTAGGATTTCACCATTGAAAATGATGTCAGCTTTGGTTATTTCATATATACCCTTTATCATTTTCAGAAAGTTTCCATCTATTCCTATCTTTTGTAATGTTTTTATGAGGAAAGAATGCTGCACTTTGTCAAATGCTTTTTCTTCATCTATAGAGATGATCATGTGATTTTTTTCTTTCAATCTGTTTATGTGGTGTATTACATTGATTGATTTTCTTATATTGAACCATCCTTGCATACCCGGGATGAAACCAATTTGGTCATGGTGTATAATCCTTTGGATATGTTGTTGAATGCGATTAGCGAGTATTTTGTTGAGGATTTTAGCATCTACGTTCATTAGAGAAATGGGTCTGTAATTTTCCTTTCTTGTGGTATCTTTATTTGGTTTTGGTATTAGGGTAATGTTGGCATCATAGAATGAGTTAGGCAATATTCCTTCTACTTCTATTTTTTGGAAGAGCTTAAGTAGAATTGGTGTTAGCTCTTTCCAGAATGTTTGGTAGAACTCAGCTGTGAAACCATCTGGTCCTGGACTCTTCTTAGTTGAGAGGTTTTTGATGACTGAGTCTATCTCTTTACTTGTATTTGGGCTGTTGAGTTCATCTATTTCTTCTTTCATCAATGTTGGCTGTTTGTGGGTTTCTAGAAACTTGTCCATTTCCTCTAAATTGTCATTCTTGTTGGCATATAATTTTTCAAAGTATCCTCTTATGATACTCTTTATTTCTGTGAGGTTAGAAGTGATATCACCTTGCCCATTCCTTATTTTATGTATTTGCATTGGTTCTTTCTTTTTCTTTGTTAGTCAGGCTAAGGGTTTTTCAATTTTGTTGATATTCTCAAAGAACCAGCTTTTGGTTTTGTTTATTGTTTCCAGTGCTTTCTTATTTTCTATTTCATTTAGTTCTGCTCTAATCTTGGTTATTTCCTGTTTTTTACTTCCTGTAGGTTTAGTTTGTTGTTGTTTTTCCAATTCCTCCAAGTGTGCAGTTAGGTCTTCAATTTTAGCTGTTTCTTCTTTTGTAATATATGAATTTATGGCTATGAACTTCCCTCTCAGGACTGCTTTCGCTGCATCCCATAGGCTTTGATATGTTGTGTTCTTGCTTTCATTAGTTTCAAGGTAGTTACTGATTTCTTTTGAAATTTCCTCTTTGAACCACTGTTTGTCTAAGAGTGTTTTGTTTAACTTCAATATCCTTGTGCCTAACCTGTTTCTCTGGCCCTTATTGATTTCCAACTTAATTCCGTTGTGGTCAGAGAAATTACTTTGTATAATCTCAATCTTTCTGAATTCATTGAGTGTTGTTTTGTGGCCTAGCATGTGGTCTATTTTGGAGTATGTTCCATGAGCACTGGAGAAGAATGTAAATCCCGCTGTATTTGGGTGTAGTGTTCCGTATATATCTATTAAGTCCAAATCTTCTAATGTATTTTTGAGGCCTTCGTTTCTTTATTGATTCTCTGCCTAGATTTTCTGTCTAATGATGATAGTGGTGTGTTGAAGTCCCCTGCTATAATTGTAGAGGCATTTATTTCTCCTCTTAGTTTTTCCAGAGTTTGCTGCACGAATTTTGAGGCACCTCGATTAGGTGCGTAAATGTTGATGATTGTTCTCTCTTCTTGAGAGAATACTCCTTTTACTAATATGTAGTGTCCATCTTTGTCTCTTACAATAGATTTGCATTTAAAGTCTATTTTGTCTGATATTAGAATAGCTACTCCTGCCCTTTTTTGACTATTGTTAGCTTGTAAAATTGTTTTCCAGCCATTCACTTTCAGCTTCCTTGAATCCCAGTGTCGAAGTTAGGTTCCTTATAGACGGCATATTGTTGGATCATATTTTTTTATCCATT
The DNA here is from genome assembly GCA_026826555.1 of Tolypeutes matacus. Lineage (NCBI taxonomy): Eukaryota > Metazoa > Chordata > Mammalia > Cingulata > Chlamyphoridae > Tolypeutes > Tolypeutes matacus. Next base: position 720,771 of record JAKSZT010054486.1, on the reverse strand, counting down.
CTGCCAATCTGCGTCTTTTGATTGGTGAATTTAATCCATTAATATTCAGTGTTATTACTCTTAAAGAATCTCCTACTTCAGTCATTTTTCTTTGGGTTAATGTAAGTCATATGTTGTTTTGTTTCTCTTTTTGAGTTTTCAGTTGTTTTTTAAACTTTCCTCCAACTCTCTCTCCTTTGTTTTTTCCTTTCAACTTGTAGAGATTCCTTTAGTATTTCTTGAATTGCTGGTTTCTTCTTAACATACTCTCTTAATTTCTGTATATCTGTGAATATTTTGAACTCTCCATCATTTTTGAATGCCAATTTCGCTGGATAGATAATTAGTGGCTGGAAGGTTTTTTTTTTTAGTGTTTTGACTATGTCATACCACTGTCTTCTTGCCTCCATGGTTTCAGCTGAGAAATCAGCACTTAATCTTATTGTGCTTCCCCTGTATGTGATGGTTCTCTTTTCTCTTGCTGCCTTGAATATTTTCTCTTTGTCTTGAGCATTGAACAGTTTGACAAGTATATGTCTTGGAGTTGGGCTGTTGGGATTTATACTATTTGGGGTGTGCTGTGCTTCCTGGATCTGCACATCCATCTCTCTCAATAGAATTGGGAAGTTTTCAGCCATAACTTCCTTCAACACTCCTTCTGTTCCCTTTCCCTTCCCTTCTCCTTCTGGGATGCCCATAATGCGTATGTTTGTGCGTCTTGCATTATCGGTTAATTCCCGGAGACCATACTGGATTTTTTCTATCTTTTTGTCTATCTTTTCTACAATCTCTTTGATTTCAACTGTATTGTCTTCCATATCACTAATTCTTTCCTCTGCCTGTTCAATTCTGCTGCCATGTGAGTCCAGCGTCTTTTTCATTTCTTGACTTGTGTCTTTGTTCGCCATCATATCCATTACCTTTTTAGGTGTGTTAGCTATTTCTTCAGTATGTTCTCCCAGTGTCTTCTTTATATCCTTAATCTCTTCCTTCAGTTCTTTAAGTTGGTCCATGATATTTGTTTGGATAGCTTTGATTAGTTGTTCGATGTACTGTATTGCTTCCTGGTTTTTATTTTGTGCATTGGACTGGTCCATGTTTTCCAGTTTCTCAGAGTCATTTGTATTTTTATGTTGCCCTCTGGTCATCATATTATCTTGATGGGTTTGTTCAGTTGATTAGCTTTTCTCTATGCTCTAGAATTTTATTTAGCTGTTGGTTCTGCGTGTGAGTTAAGTTTTCTCTTTGGCAGTTTTTCTTCTTATTTTATTTCCTTACTTCTTTCTATGTTCCCTTGAAGGCAAAAGGTTAGGGCCAGAGGAATCAAAAGATGTAAGGAAGGCAGAAGGATAATAGAAATATTGATAAAAGTTAGAAGAGGGGCAAAATGAGACTTAATGAGATGAATATTTATCTTGTGCAGGCAGTGTAGAGTACTAGGAAAAAATATGGAATTCGTACAATGGACTGGGAAAACAAATGGAGGAATATATATATATAGTGATTTAGAAGGCTAGAATTATGAGGAGGGAGAGAAATAGTAGAGAAAGGTCTGAAAGGAAAAAGTTAATACTAATTTTAAAAAAAAGAAAAAAGAAGAAGAAGAAAACAAAATAGATGGGATAGAAATTGACACCCTTAAGTTGTGGGCCTATGAAAAAATGTTGTCTCTTAGAGCCACAACAGAAAATAGAAGGCAGAAAGATGCAGGAAGAATAAGCGATAGTTTGTAATACAGAATCAATATGTACAGCGAGTGGGAAATTACTGAATAAGAAGCCCAGCAAAGAAGCGTCCAGCTGGCAGCACCTATTTAAAAAAAAATAGAAGGAAAAAGGAAGGGGGGAGGAAAACAGGAATAATAGCAATAGACCAGAAAGTAACAGAGAGAATCCAAAGATCCACACAGGCAAGCAGTCAAACAGAGCTAAGGGGGGTCAATGATTCCCCTAGTGTCCACGTGGATCCTTCCTGCCTACTTGTGTTTATCAATGAATTTCCCCACAGGGTTCTCTATGCAGGTCCTGAAGCAGCTTTTAGCTATTAAACTAAATTCTAAATTAAAAAGAATTTATTTTTCATTTGTTGAGGTGACCTCACTTTTTTTTTTTTTTTTAGCCAAATGCAGGACCCAAAATAATTCCTCCTCTAGACCAACCCCCTTTCAGAAGGGACCCTAGCTCGGCCCGTGGAAATTAATCAAGCACGTCCCACTTACCGGACTCCCCAGGTTAGCTGAAGCTCTGATGTTAGTCAGTGAGGAGTGCTAAAGACGGTGGATTCCGCCCCTTCTGGCGCCAAGCTCCAGCGTCACTGGGCTGCTCAGTAAATCAGTTTAAGTGCAGGTTCGTGTCTGCTCTCAGCCTAATGGTGCTTCAGGTCAGCTTATCTGCTTCCCAAAGCTATGGGGTGGTGCAGGCAGCCAGATCAATATCTTAAAATGTAAAATACCCTTCCCTGTCTTCCAACCGAACCCTCCCTTTTTTGGGAAGTGTCCCTTCCTCCTGGCTCAGCAGCAGCCTGGGTCTTATCCCTGGGTGGCTAGGGAAATCAGCAGCGTTTCCCGACCAAAATTTCCCCTCCGGTTCACCAGGTGCTGATTAGCTCGTTTGCTCTGTTCACACAAGGTCCAAGGGGCGCCAGGCCGCCAGATCCCCAGAAAATAAAACTTTTTCACCCCACCCGTGGCTCCAAATGGCCGTTTTATTTAATTTTATTTTTTTTTCCTTAACTGTGGGGCTCAGCCGCCTGTGCCAACCTCCACCGGCAGCCTCAAAACTCACAAATCTCCACTGTTCCGTCCACGCCACCGATCAACGCAGATAGATGTCCCAAGCTTCTCACTCCACGCGTGCACAGCACAGACCCCCGGGCAGGACCCCGTCCGCAATCCGCCTTGCTCTGGGAGCTTGCAGTGTGCGCCCTCCTACACTAACTCCATCTTGGCCCCTCTCCAAAATATCTTTTTAAATGTCTATTTAACTCAGTAGCTCTTTTCCAATATGTCATGATTGGCTTTGTCTCAGTTTTCTAGAGTTGCTACAACAATGCTACAAAATGGGAAGACTTAAAAAAAATAATTTATTGGCTCACAGTTTCAGAGTCCAGAAGTCTCAGATCAAGGGGTTAATAAGGTTATGCTTTGTCTCAGAAACTATAGTATTCTGGCGCTACCTTACCACAATTCTTGCTTTTTCCTTGACTTATGCCTCCTGTCTCATGGCAATCTCTCTCTCTTTGATGTTGCTTTTCTGCTTTGCAAGGAATTCCATTTTCTGTCTTTAAAGATTCTTATACTATGGTTTAAGACCCACGTTGAATCATTTCACCACAACAGAATAAGATATCAGAAGGTCATATTTAAAAATGAATCCACATCATTGCTTACTTTAATATATTAAAAATATTATTTACAAATGGGTTCATGAACACTGGAATACATATTAAGATTAAGGACATGTCATTTGTTGGGGTATTTCTTTCAATCTATTGCAGTCCATTTCATGAATCAAAAGGGCATGTTTTCCAGATGCAAAATTCATACACCTCTTCCCAACAGCAGTAACCTTAAGTCACTTCAGTAAAACTCTGAGTCCAAAGTCTCCTCAAAATAGGTTATGGTTTTGAATTGTCCTGGGGAAAAATCATCTCCATCAATGGACTTGTTAAACCTATTTGATAAATTCTTTGAATTCCAAATAAATTGGTTGTTCAGGTGTAAGACAGATATTCCCATTACAGATGGAATTAGGTGGAAGGAAAACAGAAGTGATATTTTTGATGTAACATTTATGTTATCTGAAGCTTCCTTAAAAATTACTGTATCCTTTGAGAATCACCTAAGGGACATGTGGATTCTCCTTCCCAAAATGAATGAAAATATTTCCTTTCTGCCTCCTTTCCAAACATACAAACTCACTTTTGGAAGAGTTCCAAAGGTAAAAACACCATGGTAAAGCCATTAAAATAAACATATGGACCAGTGGAACCAAATTGATTGTTCAGAAACAGGACCTCAAATCTATGTTCAAGAAATATTTAACAAGTCTGTAAAACTACCCAGCTGGAGCATAAAGTTCTATTCAACAAGTGGGGCTGGAAGAACTGAATATTCATATACAAAAGATAGAAAGAAGACCCTCATCTCACACATTATACAAAAATTAACTCAAAATGTGTGAAAGACCTAATATAAAAGCTATAACCATAAAACTTCTAATAGAAAATGTAGGGAAACTTCTTCAAGAACTGGTGGTAGGGGGTGATTTCTTAAATCTTACACCTAAAGCACAGGCAATGAAAGAAAACATGGATAAATGGGACCTCCAAAAAATTAAACAGTTGTGCTTCAAAGGACTTTCCCAAGGAGGTGAAAATGCAGCCCACTTAATGTGAGAATATATATTCAGTAAGGATTTGATTTCCATCCTATATTTGATACAAATAAATGATAAAAGGAAAAGCAATCCAATTTTTAAAAATGGGTGAAGAACTTAAATAGACATTGTTCCAAGGATGAAATCCAAATGGCAAAAACCCTCATGAAAAAAGTTCAATATCAATAGGAATTAAGGAAATGCCAATCAAAAGTACAATGAGATATCATGGCACACCTTATAGAATGACTATTATTAAAAAAAAAAACAAAAAAAAACAGAAAACTACAAGTTCTGGAGAAGATGTGGAAAGATTGGAACATCCTTTCATTCATCCCTCCCATTCATTGGGGATGTAGAATCATACAACCTCTGTGGAAAATAGTTTGGTGATTTCTCAGGAAACTATATATAGAATTGTCATATGATTCAGCTATCCCTCTACTAGAAATATATCCAGAAGAACTGAAAACAAGGGTACAAATATACATTTACATACCCATGTTCATAGCAGCATTATTCACAACCCTAATATGGAAAAAAAACAAATGTTCATCATCCATTTAATGGATAAACAATGTAATATTATGCTGCTGTTAGAAAAAATGAAGTTGGGGCGTATATAACAGCATATATGAACCTTGCAGACATTATGCTGAGTGAAATAAGCCAGAAACAAAAGGAAAGACAAATACTGTATAGTCTCACAAAGAAAAGAAAACCATGGTAGTCTAGGAATATAAATGTCAATTGAAAGAAAGGTAGAGAATAACCTCAGGGACTGAATAACACACTGAACCTGAGAAGTGAATGAGAATTGTTAATAGTAAAAATGCAAGAACTAAACCTATGTATGTCCCTATTGCAAGGTGGTGGGAATGTGGAGAATCATGGGAAAACTATAATTACTGTAAACTATTGACTATAGTTAAAAGTAACAAAGTAATATTCTTTCAACAATGCCAAAGATGTACTGTGTTAATAATAGGAGGAGTATGGAAATAATATGCCAGATTAACACTATTAACCATAGCTAATAATTGATGATATTATCTCATTACCTATAACAAGTGTTCCACAACAGTGTGGTCTGTTGTTAAAGAGGTGTTGTATGGGAATTCTACACATGTGCATGATTTATTTGAAAGTTCACAACTTCTATAGTAAAAATATATTTTAAAAACATGGAGTTAAAATCTAAGGAACAGGTACTAAGAGATAAAATGAGGAATGAGAATGGGTACTGATGTTTAAGGTAGGTAAAATTCTTAATTAGATTGATACAAGAGTGTGGAAATGGATAAAGTTGATGGTGACACATTATAGTGAATAAAACTAACATGGCTGATTGATAATGTGATTGTGCCTGAATGGAGTAGTTTAGAGATACAAATGTCAATTGAAAGAAAGCTTGTCAAGAATCAAGGGACTGAGTACTGTTGTGGCAACGGATGTAGGCCATTTTAAATCAGCACACATCACTCAGAACTGAGTGGGAGAGAGTGTGGTCTACAGTGTGAACTGTGGTCTATGGTTGGTGGCAAGGTTCCAGGATGTGTAAGTTCATTGAGGGTGGTGGGCCACACTTGTGGGAGATGTTTGTGTGGGATGTGGTGGGAGGTGTGGGAGGTGGGCAACGTGGGAATTCCAGTGTGTTCCGTGTAATATTTTGGGTAATCTAAGCACCTCTTAAAATATATGTATATATATATATATAAATAACATTTTTGTAAGCAAATACACATATATGCATATATATTTATATATCATTTTGCAAATGTTTGTATGTATTGTGAGAATTTTGATTTTTACCAACAATAAAAAATAAATTAAAAAAAAAAAGAATCAAGGGACTGTATAACAGTGAATTTAGGTTTGGATGAGGATTGTGCTTAATAGTACAAATACAAGAATGTTCTTCTATGAACTAGAACAAATGCACATTACTATTATAAAGTGCTAAGAATATAGGGATGCATGGGAAAATACAGTTAATGTAACTTAAGGACTGTACTTAACAGCAATATTGTAATATTCTTGTATCAATTTCAAAGAAGAAAGAATATCAATACTAAATTTTGATAACAGGGGATGTGTGAATTTTTCTATTGGACTAAGGAAAATTTCTACACTTCACTGAGGTGAAGAATGCACAACTCTGTTATGAAACTAAGAGCCACTGAATGTACTTTGGTTGTCTTGTACAAGGCATGGGACTATATAACACAGTGAACCCTGTGGTGTATGATGGATTGTGATTAACAGTACAAAGATGAGAATGTTCTATCATGAACTATTACAAATGTACAATGCTAATATATGGTGTTAATAATAGTGTATGGAAAGAATAAACCAAATATAAGTTATGGGCCATAGATATCAGTAATATGTTGATGGTGTTCTTTCATAATTTTTAACAAAAGTTCTGTAACATTTAAAGTTGTTGGAGGAATAGTACGTATGGAAATTCTGCATGTTATGCATGATTGTTTTGTAAGCTGGCATCTCTAATAAAAAAAAATACAAAATGTGAGAACTTCAAATGAAAATAATTTACAATAAATATGTTGAGGAATAGCAGCTTTTATGGTAATTTATCCAAAACAAATAACAATTTCTATCTCTAAAATTCTATAATTATAAAGCACCTCCAATGCAGTAGGTAAAGTCCTTAAATATGAGTGAAGTATATTTGAAATAACATACACACAAAATATACTACAATTGGTTCAACCAAACCCTCTCACCCTACTCCTCCTCTCAGACCAGCACAATTGAACCCAATCACATTACTGCACCACTGTCAAGTTAATTCACTGCACAAATACATTCTTCCACCTTATTGTCCATTTTGTCCAAAAGGACATCATCTCACAACTCTTTACTCCATTTCTGTCTCCAGTAAACCTATTTTCCAGACTCCAGCTCTGTGTGTCTGCTCAATTTGCTTAATTCATATCAGTGAGGTTATGTAATATTTGTCCTTCAATGCCTGTCTTTCTTCACTCAACAAAAGGTCTTCAAGATTCATCCATGTTGTCATTAGTGTTAATACTGCATTCTTTCTTACAGCTGAGTAATATTCAATTGTATGTATATACCAAGTTTGTTTATCCATTCATCTGTTGATGGACATTTGTGTTGCTTCCAACTTTTGGCAAGAGTGAATAATGTTGCTATGAACATTGGTGTGCATATATCTGTTTGAGACCATGATTTCAATTCTTCTGGGCATATATCCAGCTGTGGGATTGCTGGATCACATGGCAGTTCTATATTTAGCTTCCTGAGGAACTGCCAAACTGTCCTCACAATGGCTATACCATTATACATTCCCACCAGCAGTGGATAAGTGTTAGATTTCCTCCACCACCTCCAACACTTGTGATCTTCTGTTTTTGTTTTTTTTTTAAATAGCCACCAGTCTAACAGATGTAAGATGACATCTCATTATAGTTTTGATTTGCCTTTTGCTAATAGCTAGTGATATAGGACATCTTTTCACGTATTTTTAAGCCATTTGTATTCTTTGGAGAAGTGTCTATTCAAATCACTTGCCCATTTTTAAAATGGGTTTTCTGTCTATTCAAATCATTTGCCCATTTTTAAAATGGGTTTTCTGTCTTTTTATTTTCAAGATGTAGGATTTCTTTATATATGCTGGATATTAGGCCCCTATCAAATAGATGGTTCCCAAATATTTTCTCCCATTGAGTAGGCTGCTTTTTCACATTCTTGACAAACTCCTTCAAAAGCACAAAAGTTTTTAATTTTGAGGAGAATCCATTTATCTCTTTTTTTCATTGTTCATGCTTTGGGTGTAGAGCTTATGAAAACATCTCCTACTACAAGATCTTGTAGAAGCTTCCATATATTATCCTGCAGTAGTTTTATGGTCTTGGTTCTTATATTTAGATCTTTGATCCATCTTGAGATAATTTTTGTATAATGTGTGAGATGGTGTTACTCTCATTATTTTGGATATGGATATCTAGTTCTCCAAGCACCATTCATTGAAGAAGGCATTCCTTCTTAGCTGAGTGGGCTTGGTGGCCTTGTCAGATATCAGTTGACCATATATGCAAGGATCTATATCAGACCCCTCAGTTCTGTTCCATTGGTCAGTATGTCTGTCCCTGTGTCAATACCATGCATTTTTGACCACTGTAGATGATATTATGTTTTAAAGTCAGGTAGTATGATTCCTCCAGTTTCAATTTTATTTTTTAATATGTCTTTGGTTTTTGGGGCTCCTTGCCCTTCCAAATAAATTTCATTGTAAATTTTCCAATTCAGCAAAAAATGCTGTTGTAATTTTTTGGATTGCATTAAATCTGTAAATCAGTTTGGGTAGGATAGACAGCTTAATGATGTTTAGTCTTTCTTTCCATGAACAGGAAATATTCTTCCATTTAGTTAGGTCTTCTTTGATTTCCTTAAACAATATTGTGTGGTTTTCTGCATATGAGTCTTTACTTCTTTAGTTAAGTTTATTCCTAGGTATTTGATTCTTTTAGTTGCTATTGTAAATTGATTTTTTTCAAGATATTCTCCTCACATTGCTCATTATTGGTGTACAGAAATGCTACTGAGTTGGTTTTTTTTTTTACATAATAATTTTTTTATTTTTAAAATGATGCTTAGGTTACATTAAATGTTACACAAAAATTGTAGGGATTCCCATATGTCCCACCTCCCACTCCTCCCACAACCTCCCACATAAGCATCCTTCATTTATGTGAGAACATGTCTTGGGGCTTTGCCACTAAGCATGGGCCACAGTTCACATTGTAGACCACACTCTCTCACACACAGTTCTGCATATTATATGATGATATAAAATGGCCTATATCTGTCATTGCAATGTCACTCAAGATAATTCCCAAGTCCCAAAAAAGCTCCTGTATTACAACTGCTTTTCCCTTTCCCTGCCCCTAAAGCATCTGGGGACCACTGGCTTCACATTAATGTAATTACTTCTCTTGTGTGAATCACAATATGTCTATAACAGAATACTGGTAAGTCCACTCTAGTCCATAGCTCTTTCCCCAATCCTGAGGAGTCTGAGATGGTGATGCCCACTCCACCACCAAGTGAGAGGGGCTTATATCTCATGGATAAGATGGATGGGATTATCCTCCCTGCAGCTGCAGACTCTCTCCATTCCCTGGGATGGCTGTTGTCCATCATTATTTCCCCACCAGGTGTCCAGGATGAGTCTATTGAGCTGTAGAGTAGGAGTTACAGCTCCACCGAGATTCTGGGCCCAGCTGGCACATGGACAGCCCAAAGATTCTGGTCTCTGGAACTACACCTACAACCTCTGGCACCACATATAGGGTTGAATAGAAGGGACAGATGGACCATGTGCAGGAAAGACATATTTGGGTCCAGCTTTGTCACTCTCAGGAACAAGGATTCCAAAGTAGGGTTCACTGATAAGACAAAAACCTCTGGGGCTATCTGCCCTGATATAGGACCTGGGTGTCTCCAGAGCCCTCAGAATCCCCTTTGTTTGGGGTGTATCCACATTGGAAGCCTATGAGGTCCTACGAGATGTGCATAAGCATTATCTCTGGGATGACCTGCTGACTCACTTTGAAGTCTCTTAGGCTTATGAAATCATTCGTCTTTATCTTTTCCCCCTTTTATTTGAGGTCTTTTTCCAGTTGTATGGCCTGTTGGCACTTGTTAGTAATCCTCATTGCCAGGGAGGCTTATCCCCGGGAGTCATGTCCCATGCTGGGAGGAAGGTAATGCATTCATAAGCTGAGTTTGACTTAGAGAGAGGCCACATTTGAGTAACAAGGAGGCTCTCAGGAGGCAACTTTTGGGCACCCTATAACAATAGTCTAAGTTTCAATTTAAAGAGCAAAGACTCTTAAGGCTAGTCATCAATAACAAGAGCCCATCAGTGGACCATCCTCCTTTGCCAGACACTGGCCCTGCACTTGGGGGACTGTTCCTACTCCCTTGGAGGATATGGCAGAGCTCTCCAGGATGGGAATTCAGTATTCTCTCATTAATTGAGTGGTTCACCCACTGTGACCATGTCCCGTGAGCATTTGAATAATTCTATATACCTTTTATGTATGTTCAGGTGAACTTCCTCCCAAGCAACCCCCATCCCTGACACTCCCCATCAACGATCTTCTCCCACCCCAGTTGTAACTCTTCTATGATCCAAAGCTTTTTGAAAGATAAAGCCAATACAATAGCCAAATACAATTAATAGGAAAATGAAATAATAATGATGTTTAAATGTAAGAGATAAAATACATGAAAACTTAAAAAAAAAAACTAAAACTAAAATAAAATTAAAGGATTAGGTTGTTCAAAAAATGAGAAAAAAATTTTAAAAATTTTTTTGACATTTTGCCTTTTATCACTGCAATATCTGGTGTCCAGTCTGTACTGTGGCACCTTCCCCCTCTCACTCCCCAGTGCCTCACTATTTTTCATTTAATTTTCAAAGAAGTTTTAAGTCACAGCAAAGTTCCACACTGAATACAAGACACTCTCATATACCCAACCTCCTCCCCCATTACTCACCTCATACTAAAACCTTTTTGTATATGGATGGTAGCATTGTTATAACTGATATACAGATAGTGAAACATAGCTACTAAACATTGTAAATTGTTTACAGTATGGTTTACATTTTAGATCATATACTTTTATAAATTTTGATGATTTACCATGTCCTGTGTCCGTCCATCACTGTAAGGAAATGAAAAACATTTCCACTGACCATTAAATACCACCTGTTGATCAATTCTGTTCCTCCTTCCCCACCCCACCGGGGCCCATGACATCCCCCTGTCTTGACTCATTGGATGACAAGATTCATTGTTACATGCAACAAGAGGTCATGACATACTGGTTTGTCCTCCACTATTAGGAACCGCCCTTACTCTTAAGAGATGCCCACTTGTCTATTTCTGTTCTCCCCTCAGTATCCTGGGTATTCTAATCCACCCTTCCCAATCTACCCACCTGTCAACCCTGCACCACCCAACCCAATATATCACTACCCTCCTGTCCTATCCCTCCAATACATAACTACATTCTATCACTTTACCATAGGTTACATCCATATGGGTGATGGCTCACAATTTTCTTTTTTCTTACTCTTTCTTATACACCTATCTTTCAGACAATAGTTCTCAGAGACTGATCAATTTCCTTAATTCATATCAGTGAGGTCATATACTGTTCATCCTTCAATACCTGGCTTGCTTCACTCTTCATAAGGTCTTCCAGATTCATCCATGTTATCCCATGTATTAGCACTTTATTCCTTCTTACAGCTGAGTAATATCCCATTGTATTATGTGCCACATTTTGTTTATCCATCAGTTCATCTGTTGATGGGCACCTGGGTAGATTCCAACTTTTGGCAATAGTGAACAATGCTGCTATGAACATTGGTGTGTATATATCGTGTCTTTGCTTTCAGTTCTTCTGGGTATATACCCAGCAGTGGAATCACTGGATCATATGAAATATCTATAGTTAGTTTTTTGATGAACCACCAAACTGTCCTCTAGAGTGGCTGGACCGTTCCAGAATCCCACCAGCAGTGGATGAGTGTTTCCATTCCTCCACATCCTCCCCAAAACTTATAGTCTGCTGTTTTTTTTAATAGCCGCCATTCTAATTAGTATAAGATGGTATCTAAATGTGATTTTGATTTGCATTTCTCTAATAGCTGTAGATGTCGAGCATTGTTTCATGTGCTTTTTAGCCATTTGTATTTCTTCCTTGGAGAAGTTACTTTTCAGGTCACTTGCCCAATTTTAAAAGAGTTTTTAGTCTTTTTATTTTCGAGTTGTAGGATTTCTTTATATATGCAGGATATTCGGCTCCTATCCGATATATGGCTGCCAAATACTTTCATTGGGTAGACTACCTTTTAATTTTCTTAATAAAATCCTTTGAGGTGCAAAAGTTTTTAATATTGGGGAAATCATTTATCTATTTTTTTCTTTTGCTGCTTATGCTTTTGGTGTGAAGTTCATTAAACCATTTCCTATTACAAGGTCCTGTAGATGATGCCCTACATTATCTTACAAGGTCTGTATGGTCTTGGCTCTTATATTTAGATCTTTGATCCATCTTGAGTTGATTTTCATATAAAGTGTGAGATGGTGTTCCTCTCTCATTCTTTTGGGTATGGATATCCAGTTCTCCATGCACAACTTGTTGAAGAGGCAATTCTCTCCCAACTGAGTGGGCTTGGTGTCCTTGTCTACTATCAGATGACAGTATATGCAGGGATTTATATCAGTACTCTCAATTCGCTTCCATTGGTCAATGTGTCTATCCTTGTGCCAATGCCATGCGATTTTCACACTGCAGCTTTGTAGTATGTTTTAAAGTCAGGTAGTGTGATACCTCCAACTTCATTTTTCTTTTTCAATATGTCTTTGGCAATTTGGCACCTCTTATATTTTCAAATTACTTTCTAGTTAATTTTGAGAATTCCTTAAAAAATACTGTGTTGAATTTTATTGGGATTGAATTAAATCTGTAGATTAGTTTGTGTAGGAAAGACATCTTGATGATGTGTAGTCTTCCTATCCATGTACAGGGAATAGTCTTCCATTTAAGTCTTCTTTGATTTCCTTTAACAGTGTTGTGTAGTTTTCTGAATATAAGTCCTCTACATCTTTAGTTAAATTTATTCCTAGGTATTTGATTCTTTTATTTACTATTGAAATGGTATTTTTTTCTTGATTTCCTCCTCAGATTGTTTGTTATTGGTGTACAGACATTCTACTGATTTTTGAGCATTGATCTTATAGCCTGCAATGGTATAGAACTCCTTTATACTTTTTAGAAGCTTTGTTGTAGATTTCACAGGGCTTTCTAAGTATAGGATCATGTCATCTGAAAATAATGACATTTTTACTTCTTCTTTTCCAATTTGGATGCATTTTATATCTTTTTCTTGCCTCAGTGCTGGGGCAAGTACTTCTAAGACAATGTTAAATAAGAGTGGTGATAGTGGACATCCTTGTCTTATTCCCGATCTGAGAGGGAAGGCTTTTAGAATTTTACTGTTGAAGACGATGTTAGCTTTGTGTTTTTCATATATACACTTTATCATATTCAGAAAGTTTCCTTCTATTCCCATCTTTTGCAATGTTTTTATCAGAAAAGGGTGCTGTATTTTGTCAAATGCTTTTTGGGCATCTATAGAGATGATTATGTGATTTTTTTTTCTTTCAATCTGTTTATGTGGTGTATTCCATTGATTGGTTTTCTTATGTTGAACCTTCCTTACATATCTGGGATGAAACTGCACTTGGTCATGGTGTATAATTTTTTTAATATGTTGTTGAATGCAATTAGCAATAATTTTGTTGAGGATTTTAGCATCTAGGTTCATTATAGAAATTGGTCTGTAATTTTCCTTTCTTGTGGTATCTTTGTTTGATTTTGGTATTAGGGTAATGTTGGCATTGTAGAATGAATAAGGCAATATTCCTTCTACTTCTATTTTTTGGAAGAGCTTAAGCAGTATTGGTGTTAGCTATTTCTGGAATATTTGGTAGAATTCATCTGTGAAGTCATCTGGTCATGGGCTCTTCTTATTTGGGAGGTTTTTGATGACTGAGCCTATCTTTTTACTTGTAATTGGACTGTTGAGTTCATCAATTTCTTCTTTCATCAATGTAGGCTGTTTGTGAGTTTCTAGGAATTTTTCCATTCCTCTAAATCATCATTCTTGTTGGCATATAATTTTTCAAAAATTCCTTTCACAATACTCTTTATTTCTGTGGGGTCAGTAGTGATATCCTCTTCTTCATTCCTTATTTTTTGTATTTGCATCTGTTCTCTCTTTTTCTTTGTTAGTGTGGCTAAGGGTTTCTCAATTTTATTGATCTTCTCAACAAACCAGCTTTTGGTTTTGTTTATTTTTGGGGGTGCTTTCTTATTTTCTATTCCATTTAGTTCTGCTGTAATCTTTGTTATTTCTTTCTTTCTACTTCCTTTAGGGATAATTTGTTGTTGTTTTTCCAATTCCTCCAGGTGTGCAGCTACGTCTTCAGTTTTAGCTCTTTCTTCTTTTTTAATATATGCATTTATGGATATGAATTTCCCTCTCAGTACAGCTTTCACTGCATTCCATAGGTTTTCATATGTTGTGTTGTCATTTTCATTCTATTCAAGGTGCTGATTTTTTTTTAGATTTCCTTCTTGACCCACTGTTTGCCTAAAAGTGTGTTGTTTAGCTTCCATATCTTTGTGCATAAACTGGTTCTCTGGCCCTTAGTGATTTCCAATTTCATTCCATTGTTGTCAGAGAAATTACTTTGCACAATCTCAATCTTTCAGAATTCATTGAGAGCTGTTCTGTGGTCTAGCATGTGGTCTATCTTGGAGTATGATCCATTTGCACTTGAGCAGAATGTATATCCCACTGTATTTGGGTGTAGTGTTCTGTATATGTCTATTAGGTCTAGGTCCTCTCATGTATTATTCAGATTCTTTGTTTCTACATTGATTTTCTGCCTAGATGTTCTGTCAAATGTGATAATGGTGTATTAAAGTCTCCACTATAAGTGTAGATGCATTTATTTCTCCACTTAATTTTTCCAATGTTTGCCTCATGTACTTTGAGGTATCTGAGTAGGTGCATAAATATTTATGATTGTTCTCTCTTCTTGGAATATTACCCCTTTTACTAATATATAGTGTCCATCTTTTTCTCTTACAATAGTTTTGCATTTAAAGTCTATTTTGTCCAATATTAGAATACCTACTCCTACCCTTTTTTTTGGTTATTGTTTGCTTCTATAATTGTTTTCCAGCCATTCATTTTCAGCCTTCTTGAATACCTGGGTCTAAGGTGGGTTTCTTGTAGAGAACATATAGGTGGGTCATATTTCCTTACTCATTCTGCCAAACTGTGTCTCTTGACTGGTGACTTTAATCAATTAACATTCTGTGTTATTACTCTCAATGAATTTCTTACCTCAGCCATATGTTCTTTGGGTTTATATATGTCATATGTTGCTTTTATTTCTCTTTTTGTCTCTTTATTTGTTCTTACACTCTCCTCCAACTTGCTCTTTCCTGTATTTTCCTTTCACCCTGTAGAACTTCCTTTAATATTTCTTGAAGTGCAGATTACTTATTGGCATATTCTCTTAATGTCTGCTTATCTGTGAATATTTTGAACTCTCCATTATTTTTGAATGCCAACTTTGCTGGATAGAGAATTTGTGGCTGGAATTTATTTTCTTTTAGTACCTTGACTATGTCATACCACTGTTCTCTTGCCTCCATGGTTTCAGATGAGAAATCAGCACTTAATCTTATTGTGCTTCCCTTTTCTATGATGATTCTTTTTTCTCTTGCTGCCTTGAGTATTTTCTCTTTGTCTTGAGCATTGGACATTTTGATAATTATATGTCTTGAAGTAGGCCTGTTGGGATTTATACTCTTTGGGGTGTGCTGTGCTTCCTGGACATGTACATCCATCTCCCTCAATAGGTTGGGAAGTTTTCAGCCATTATTTCCTTCAACACTGCTTCTGTTCCCTTTCTCTTCTCTTCTCCTTTTGGGATGCCTATAGTGCATATGTTTGTGCATTTTATGTTGTAGTTAAATCCCTAAGTCCATGCTAGATTTTTTCTATTTTTTTATCTACCTGTTCTATTATCTATTTGATATCAGATATACTTTCTTCCACATCACTAATTCTTTCTTCTGCCTGTTCAAATCTGCTGTTATATGAATCCAGCAACTTTTTGATTTCTTGAATTGTGCCATTCATCACCATCATATCTGTTATCTTTTTACGTATGTTTACAATTTCTTCAATATATTCTCCCAGTGTCTTCTTAATATCCTTAATCTCTTCCTTCACTTCATTAAGTTTTTCTGTGATATTTTTGGACAGCTTTGATTAGTTTTTCAATGTTCTGCATCTCTTTCTGGTTTTCAGTTTGATCATTGGAATGGTCCATGTCTTCCTGTTCTCAGTATGGTTTGTAATTTTTCTTGCCCTCTTGTCATCATTTTATCTAGATGGATTTATTCAGTTGATTAGCTTCTCTCTCAGCTCTAGAGTTTTATTTGGCTGGTGGTTCTCTGTGTGTGTTAAGTTTTCTATTTGACACTTTGTTCTTCTTGTATTTCCTTACTTTTTTCTATGTTTTCTAGAAAGAAAAATATTAGGGCCAGAGGAATCAAAAAGGGTAAGAAAGGAAAAAAGTATCATAGTAATATTGATAAAAGTTAGAAGAGTGGCTATATCAGACTTATTAAAATGAATATTTAACTCATGTAGTCAGTGTAGGGTAATAGGGAAAATAAAGTGGAGTACTTACAATGGAATGGGAAAACAAATAGAGAAAAATATATAGAATGATTTAAAAGGCCAGAATGATAAGGAGAGAGGAAAAGAGTGAAGAAATGGCTGAAAGGAAAAAGTTAATAATAAAAAAAGGAAAACAGAATACACAAGATTGAAATTGACACCTGTGAAGCTGAGGACTAATGAAAATAGGTGGAATGTAAGAACCACGACAGAAAGCAGAAGGTGGAAAGATGAAGGAAGGAAAAATGATATTGTTGGTAGTCAAAAATCACTATAAACCGAGAATGGAAAATCAAGGAAGAAACAGCAGAGCTAAGGAGAAAAAAGCTAGCAGCACCTAATTTTAAAAAAAGGGGGGGTGGGGTGGGGAGGAAAGAGGAAAGAAAAGCAAAAAACAAACAAACAATGAAAAACCAAACAAACACATAAGCATGCAGTCAAACAAAGCTAAAGAAGAAGAGCATTCCTTCTTGGGCCCTTGTGGAGTCTCCCTGAGTTCATCAATCAATTACCCTGCAGCGTTCTCTCAGCAAGTTTTGAGGCAGATTTTAGTGATTAAATTAAGTTAAAAAAATTTTTGAAGAAATAAGGGACCCAAAAGAAGGTCTTTTCTGGTCCACCCTCTCCACCACAGGGACCCTAAATAGGCACATGGAAACTTACCAAACACTTACCAATGCCTGACCCGCCCCCCTGCCCCCCCAGGGGAGCTGAGGTTCTGATTCTCAGCATGGAACTATAAAATTGGCTTGCTCTGTCCTCTCCCGAGCCAAGCCTCTATCCCACAGCTGTTAGGTAAATCAGGCTTCTCCCCTCAACCTGGCACCACTTCTAGCTGGCTGGTTTGCTCCCAAAAAGCTGCAAGGGGATCCAGGCAGCCAAACTGACAGAAAAAAACGCTCTCACCCTTTGCCAGGACACCCCCACTCTTGAAGAGTGCTCCCTTTCACCGGGCTGCCAGGAAGGTGGGGCTTAGCTTTCTGTATCCATGATTTCCAGCTGGGGAAAAAACTCACGATTTTATATTGAGCAGTCCACCTCGCTGTCCAGCTCCCTCCAGATCGATGTCCCCAAGGTTCTTGCTCTGCAGGCTTCCAGAACAGACCACCCGGGAAGGGTTCTTTCTTCAATCAGCCGTCCTCCATGAGAGAAAGTGTGAGTGCCCACCTAAATCGACGCCATCTTCCACCTCTCCTCGCTACTGAGTTTTTCACATTGATGTTAGATCTGCCAATTTACTGAACTCATTTATCAGCTCTAAATGCTTTATTGTGGATTTCTCAGGGCTTTCTATGTATAGGAACATGTCATATTCCAATAATGAAGTTTATTCTTCCTTTACAATTTGGATGCCTTTTATATCTTTTTCTTGCTTAAGTGTTTGAGTAATACTTCTAAAATAATGTTAACTAAGAGCAGTGACAGTGGGCATCCTTGTATTTTTCCAGGTCATAGAGGGAAAGCTTTAACATTTCACCACTAAATATTATGTTAGTTGTGAGTTTTCATATATACGCTTTATCATGTTGAGGAAGTTTTCTTCTAGTCCTATCTTTTGAAGTATTTTTATCAGGAAAATGTGATGTATTTTGTCAAATGTTTTAACAGAGTTTCAACACTTTTTCTAGAGTTCATTGGACACACCCAGAACAAATAACAAGGAGATGGACAATGCCCACTGCAAACACACATTCTAAGGAACAGAGAGTATTTGCAAATGCAAAGCAATAAACTTCCATCCATCTGCCCCATGGTATCTAAGCTGCTTCTCAATTAGAAGCGGAGTGAGAATCACCATCCCAATATCCTCAAGACTGGGGAATGAACAATGGACTAAAGTAGACATTATTAATATACTATAGGCTTATTGTTCTAGCAATGTAAGAACTCTTATCATTGATAGAAAGTCAGTGGCTACCAAAGATTCTGAGGATGGGAGAGGGAAGAATAGGTGTTACATTTTTGGGACATTGGATTTGTCCTGCATGACATTGCAGTGACAGATACAGGCCGTTTTATATTTTGACATAACCCACAAAATTGTGCGGGACAGAGTGTAAACTATAGTCCATGGATAGTAGCAATTCTTTAATATGTGTTCAGCAATTTTAACAAATGTACCACTCTAATGAGGGATGGTGTTGACATGAGAAAGTGTGGGAATGGGGGGCAGTGGGGAATATGGAAATCCCTTATATAATTTGTGTAACATTAATGTAATCTAAATATTCTTTAAAAATAAAAAATAATTTAAAAAACTGTATTTAGAGGCAATATAATTGTATATATAGAAAGTCCTGAGGAATTTCCCCAAAAATTCCTAGAATTAATGTGAATTGAGTGTGATCACAGGACAAAGGTAAATATTCAAAAATTATTTCTATTTTTATATACTATAGAAAACAAATTTTACAACATTCCATTTATAATAGCATCAAAAACATAAAATACATGGGGATAATTTAATAACAATAT
This sequence comes from Tolypeutes matacus, assembly GCA_026826555.1. Taxonomy (NCBI): domain Eukaryota; kingdom Metazoa; phylum Chordata; class Mammalia; order Cingulata; family Chlamyphoridae; genus Tolypeutes; species Tolypeutes matacus. The sequence goes on along the minus strand of JAKSZT010054486.1, from coordinate 701,607 downwards.
AATTATAAGATTTGTATACTGAAAACTACAAAATATTGTGAGATACATTAAAGAAGATTTAAATGGAAATACCAAGTTCACAGACTAAAAGACTTGATATTATTAAAATGTAAACTCAACATAATCCCAATCAATGTACCAGCAGCCTATTTTAAATGGAATCTGAAAAGCTAATTAAAATCTTTATGTGGTAATTCAAAGCATCTAAATTAAGCAAAATAATTTTGAAAAAAAAAACAAAGTTGGAGAACTCATACTACCTGACTTCAAGATTTAGCTTCAGTAATCAAGACTAAAGGTAGACATATTCATCAACAGAAAAGCATAGAGTACTGATACATGCTGCAACATGGGTGATCCTTGAAAACATACTGCGTGAAAGAGGCCAGACAGAAACGTATGATTCCATTTATATGAAATGTTCAGAACAGGCAAATCCATCGAGACAGAATGTAGGTGAATGGCCTCCAGAGACAAAAAGGAGGGGAGAATGGGGAGTGACTGCCAATTGGTACAGGATTTCTTTTTGGGGTGGTAATATATTCTGGAATTTGATAGTAGTGATGGTTGTATAACCTCATGAATATATATATATTTAAAAACACTGAATTTTAAACTTTAAAAGTGTGAATTTTATAATATGGGAATTATGTCTTAATAAAATGGTTAATTTAAAAGAATAAAGAGCCTGGAAATAGAAAAAGATGTGCTGCAAAACAATCCCAGAAAATTTGGTAGATTGAGACCTAATTATATAATTCAATTCATAGTTATTTCCATCCTAATTATCTTCTTCTAGTTCATATCATCTACACATATTTTTGGGTTATGGCAATTCAAATTTCCCATTTATAAAATATCTTGGTCAAAAGTTGATTTAGAAAACATATGAAGACCTAAGAAACTGTAGAAGATTGGTGAGGTTAACATGTGAGGGATTTTACACCCACACCTTTTTCCTTCCTCTAAGTAATTGCTGTCAGTAAGCAGTTATTAGCTGAAAAGTCCAGCAACTTGCCTGGATCCCAACTAATAATTTGAGCAACAGGAGCACATGGTAATGGTTGAGTCATAATTGCCAATCTCTTATTATGGCAAGGAAACTATGAATCACTTCTTCTGGACTCCAATCAGGTTACAGCAGGGATACTTAACAAAGGGTCTGTGAGCTTGAATTGAAATTCAAATAAATATTATTCTTGTGGGGGTCATATTTCTCCAGGTGTGATATATTTATTAAATAACACACAGTATAGTGTAGACTTAGTAGGAGTCTGTGGTTTTCACCTGACTGGAAAAGGGGTCCCTGGAACAAAAAAGGTTAAGAGCCCCTGGGTTAGAGCAACTTAAATATTGGAGGGCATTTCAAAAGGAGAATTTACAAAGCATTTTTTACACAACATAGCTGTTCAAATTCAGCCTTTCTACTGTCTCCAACTTTTTTTTGTTTTAATCTTCTAAAATATTTGATTGACAATGTTACATGTTTTCATTTAGTAAGTTATAAATAATCAGTTTTTCATACTAGAATTAAATATGTTAAATATGCATATTTAAAAAAATATTTTAAAGCAGCTACATTAAATTCTCACTAAGTATTTGAATTTTTGAAATATATTACATGAATCAACTCAAGATGGATCAAAGATCTAACTATAAGAGCCAAAACCATAAAGACCTTGGAAGATAATTTAGGAAAGCATCTACAGGGCCTTGTAATAGGAAATGGTTTCATGAACTTCACAGCCAAAGCACGAGCACCAAGAGAAAAAATAGATAAATGGAATCTCATCAAAATTAAAAAACTTCTGCACCTCAAAGGAGGTTATTAAGAAAATAAAAAGGCAGCCTACCCAATGGGAGAAAATATTTGGCAACTATATATCTGATAAGAGCCTAATATCCTGCATATATAAAGAAATCATACACCTCGAAAATAAAAACGCAAACAACCCATTTAAAAAATGGAAAAGTGAACTGAAAAGACACTTCTCCAAGGAAGAAATACAAATGGCTAAAAAGCACATGATAAAATGCTCGACATTGCTTGCTATAAGGGAAATGGAAATCAAAACCACAATGAGATACCATCTTACACCCATCAGAAAGGCAGCTATTAAAAAAACAGCAGACTCTAAGTGTTGGAGAAGATGTGGAGGAATAGGAACACTCATCTACTGCTGGTGGGACTGTGGTATGGTCCAGCCACTGTGGAGGACAGTTTGGCAGTTCCTCAGAAAACTAACAATAGATCTTCCATATGATCCAGCAATTCCACTGCTGGGTATATACCCAGAAGAACTGAAAGCAAAGACACAAACAGATATATGCACACCAATGTTCATAGCGGCATTGTTCACCATTGCCAAAAGTTGGAATCAGCCCCGGTGCCCATCAACAGATGAACGGATAAGCAAAATGTGGTACATACATACAATGGAATATTACTCAGCTGTGAGAAGGAATAAAGTACTAACACATGGAATAACATGGATGAATCTTGAAGACCTTTTGTTGAGTGAAGCAAGCCAGGTATTGAAGGATAAACAGTATAAGACCTCACTGATTTGAATTAAGGAAAGTGAGCAGTATCTGAGAACCATTGTCTGAAAGATAGGTTACCAAGGGAGAGAAAGAGAAGAGTAGGCTGTGAGCCATCACTCATATGGACATAATCTATGGTAAAGGGATAGAGTATGGTTGCATATTGAAGATAGGTCAGATGGGTAGTGATATTACTGGGTTTAGTGGTGCAGGGTTGACAGGTGGATAGATTAGGAAGGGCAGGGTGGAATATCCAGAGCATGTAACTATGAATCTTGTCATTCCATGAGTCAAGACAAAGGAGTGTCATATGCCCCAGGAGGGTGGGGAGGAAGGAACAGTTAAGATCAAATGGGGTATTTAGTGGTCATGGGAAAGGTTTTTCATAACCTTACAGTAATGGATACAGGACATGGTAAATATCATGAAAAATTATTAAACTGTACTGTCTAAAATGTAAACTATACTGTAACCATTGACAATGTTTAGTTGCTATATTTTACTAACTATATAACAGTTATAACAATGCTAACATCCATTAAGAAAAAAAAGGTTTTAATATGGGGTGAGGAAGGGGGAGGGAGGTTGGGTATGTGGGAGTCTCTAGTATTCCATGTGTGACTTTGCTGTGACCTAAAACTTCTTTGAAAATTAAATTAAAATTTGGGAGACAGTGGGGAATGAGAGGGGGAAGGTGTCACGATACACTGGACATCCGATAATACAGTGATAAAAGGAAAAAAGAATATTTTTTAAATAAAGGGATTTTTTTGTTTGTTTTTCCCATTTTTTTTGAATGTCCCAATCCACTAATTATATTTTATTTTTAGTTTAGTTTTTTTTTTCTTCTGAGTTTCCTTGTACTTGTCTCTTGCGTTTAAGCTTATCATTATTATTTCTTTTTCCTATTAATTGTATTTGGTTATTATATGGGCTTCATGTTCAAGGAAGGTTTAGATCACAGAAGGGTTACAATGGGGGCTGCAGAGGATCATTGGTAGGGGGTCTCTGGGATGGGGGATTCATGGGAGTAAGTTCATTTGAATATACATGAAAGATATATAAAATTGTTCAAATGATCAAGTGATGGGGTATGGTCACGGTGTGTAGACAATCACTCAATAATTGAGGGAATCTGAATTCCCAGCCTGGAGAGCTCTGCCACATTCCTCAAGGGAGCAGCAACAGTCCCCTGAGTGCAGGGGCAGTGTCTGGCAACAGAGGATGGCCCACTGATGGATTCTTGTTATTGATGACTAGCCTTATGAGTCTTTGCTCTTGTAATTGAAACTTAGCCTACTGTCATGGGTTGCCTAAGGGTTACCACCTGAAAGCCTCCTTATTGCTCAAATTTGGCCTCTCTCTAAGCCAAACTCAGCATATGAATGCATTACCTTACCCCCAACGTGGGACATGACTCCCGGGGATGAGCCTCCCTGGCAATGAGGGATTAATACCAAGTGCAACTGGCAGCACGATTGGAAAAAGTTCTTGAATAAAAGTGGGAAAAGGTAAAGAGAAATGTGTTCATGAGGCTAAGAGACGTCAAAGAGAGTCGGGAGGTCATCACAGAGGTAACGCTTACGCACACCACAGTAGGATCTCATAGAACACCAAAGTGGATATCACCCTATACAGAGGGGCTCCTGAGGTCTCTGGAGACACCCAGGTCCTATATAAGGGTGGATAGCCCCAGAGATTGATGCCCTATTAGTGGGCTCTACTTTGGAATCTGTGCTCCTGAGAGTGACAGAGTGGGACTCAAATAAGTCCTCCCTGCACATGGTCCAACAGTCCCTTCTATTCAAACCTATATGTGATGCTGGAGATTTTTAGGTGTAGTTCCAGAGAGTGGAGCCTCTGGCCTACCTATGTGCCAGCTGTGTCTGGAATCTTGGTGGAGCTGCAAATCCTACCCTACAGCTCAATGGACCATCCAAGTCACCTGGGGAGGAGACGACGATGGCCAACGGCCATCCCAGGGAATGGAAAGGGCCTGCAGCTGCAGGCAGGATAATCCCATGCACTGTATCCATGGGATATAAGCCCTCTCTCACTTGGAGGTGGAGTGGACGTCACCATCCCAGTCCCCTCAGGATTGGGGGAAGAACTATGGACTAGCGTGGACTTAATGGTATTGTGTTGTAAACATATTGTGATTCAAGCAATGGAAGAAATTATAGCAGTGAGGTGGAGCTGGTGGCCACTGGACGCTCTCGGTGCAGCGAGGGGAAGGGCAGGTGAAATACAGGGGCTTTTTCGGGACTTGGGGGTTGTCCTGAGTCACATTTTGGCGACAGATGTAGGCCATTTTACATCAGCATATACCATGCAGAACTGTGTGGGAGAGAGTGTGGTCTACGATGTGAACTGTGGTCTTTGCTTGGTGGCAAGGCCCCAGGATGTGTATATCCATTGAGGATGATGTGCCACACTGATGAAGGATGTTTGTGTGGGATGTTGTGGGAGGTGTGGGAGGTGGAGAACATGGGAATCCCTGTAATTTCTGTGTAATAGCTAGGTAATCTAAGCACCTTTAATATATATATATATATATATATATATATATATATATATATATATATA
>JAKSZT010054486.1:633585-696467 GCA_026826555.1 Tolypeutes matacus | reverse complement strand
ATATATATATATATATATATATATATATATATATATATATATATATAATAAAAAAGAAATATATTACATGTTTTACGAACTTGCAGCATTCCAAAATTATTGTTGAACATTATGATGTGCTAGGCATAATTAAAAATTAAGGTTAAAATAAAAAAGAATCACATTTCCTACCACAATCATAATACAAGTGATTACTCCAGAGTCATTTTCATTCAGGGATCTGTGGTATTAGACTGTAATCATGACCCTCTTTCACTGTAGTAATGTGCTCTCTTGGCCTTTTGTCTTTGGAATCGTGAAAACTTTCTATTTCAACTTAATACCAAGTAAATCTCAAATATGTACCTTCATATTCTTGTAGAAATCATTCCAACAAAATCTGAATAATGCAGTCAGCCCATAAATAGCCTAAATCAAGAATATGAGCATGCAGTAAAATAATACAAATCATTAAACATTATTTAGCAAGTAAATTACAATTACTCAAATAGTATATCTGAAACTATTTGCATATTGATAGTCTGGCAGGAATTGAGGAAAACTCTTCAAGAGACTACAATTTCTTCTTATTTGATTCAGGGTAATCAGGATGTTAACCATCTGTTTGATACCAGAATGATTATTAAAATGAACAAGATTTCTTTTGTCCAGCTGGCCATATCTCTGGATCTGAGAAAGTACTTCCTTAAGAAACACATTTAATCATTAGATATGCAGATATGTCTACTGTTTTATATATTAAGTACTTTAAGAATTCTTTTCAATAGATGATGTATAGCCTCCTATATATATTTTTTATTCTCCAGGGATTTTTTTCATATAATTTTTTTTCCTTGAATAATTTTCCATTTAAATAAACTTTAAAAAAATAGTGGGGACAGAACTGAAATATTATGTATAAGAAGGATCCACTACCACCAGACCATTCCACTTTTCTAATCTTATTTATCTGTACTTCTTACTCATCTTAATTTTTCAATTTCCTAAGTTTGTATGGTGCTAAAAGAAAGAAAAAAAAAAAAAACTTCCAGCTAAGAATTCTTTATCCAGCAAACCTGGCATTAAAAAATGAGGGAGAGCTCAAAATATTCAAAGATAAACAGAAATTAAGAGAATATGCCTATAAGAAAGCTTCACTACAAGAAATACTAAAGGGAGTTCTGCAAATGGAAAGAAAAAAAAAAAAAAACAGGAGAGAGAGAGGTGGAGGAGAGTGTAAGAACAACCAAAAAGATAAAAAGAGAAATAAAAACAACATATAGCATACATAAACCTAAAGGAAATATGGTGAATGTAAGTAATTCACTGACAGTAATAACATTGAGTGTTAATGGATTATATTCACCAGTCAGGAGACACAGATTGGCAGAATGGATAAGGAAATATGACCCATCTATACGCTGTCTATAAGAAACTCACCTTACACCCAGGAATGCAAGGAGGCTGAAAGTGAATGGTTGGATAACAATTTTACAAGCAAACAATAACCAATAAAGGGAAGGAGTAGCTATACTGATATCAGAAAAAATAGACTCTAGATGCAAAAGTATTGTAAGAGACAAAGAAGGATACTGTATATTAATAAAAAGGGGCTTTCCTAAAAAAATAAAAATAAAAAATAAAAAGGGAAATCTACCAATAAAAAAGAACAATCATGAACATTTATGCACCTAACGAGGGTGTCTCAAAATGCACAAGGCAAACACTGGAAAAACTAAATGGAGAAATAGATGCCTCTACAATTATAGTGGGGGCTTTAATACACCAATATCACCATTAGACAGAACACCTTGACAGAGAATCATTGAAAAACAAAGACTTTGAAAAATAAATTAGAGGACCTTGACCTAATAGACATATAGAGAATGAAATAACAAAGATTAGAGGAGAACTAAATAAAATTGGGGGGGGGGGGAACACTACAAAAAATAAACAAAACCAAAAGCTGGTTCTTCATGAAGATTAATAAAATTGACAAACGCTATGCTAGAATAATAAACAAAAAAAGAGAGAAGATGCAAATACATAAAATAAGAAATGAGGAAGGGTATATCAACACTGACTCCACAGAAATAAAGAGAATCATATGGGGATATTTTGAAAAATTGTATGCCATCAAGATGGATAATTTAAAGGAAATGGGCAAGTTCCTAGAAACACACAAGAAGCCTACATTGTTAAAAACAGCAATTGATTAACTTAACATACCAATAAAAAGTAACAAGATAGAATTCATCATCAAAAGGCTCCCAACTAATAAGAGCCTAGGGCTGGGCTGCTTCAGAAGTGAATTCTACCAAACATTCCAGAAAGAACTAACACCAATACTGCTTAAAATATTTCAAAAAATAAAAGTGGATTGAATATTGCCTAATTCATTCTATGATGCCAACATCACCCTAATACCAAAGCCAAACAAAGACAGCACAAGAAAGGAGAACTAGAGGCCAATTTCTAATGGAACTAGATGCTAAAACCCTCAATAAAATACTTGCTAATCATATTCAACAACACATCAAATAAATTACACACCATAACCAAGTGGATTTCATCCCTGGTATGCAAGGATGTTTCAACATAGAAAAACCAATCATTGTAATAAACCAAATAAAGAGATCAAAAGATTTTAAAAAACCATGATCATCTCTATAGATGCAGATAAAGCATTTGGCAAAATACAGCACCCTTTCCTGATAAAAACACTACAAAAGATAGGAATAGGGAAGCAGCTGTGGCTCAATCAGTAGGGCTCCCGTTTACCATATGGGAGGCCCCGGGTTCAGTTCCTGGGGCCTCCTGGTGAAGGCAAGCCCGCCCACACGGCGTGGTTAGCTGACCCAGCGAGCACGAGCAGCAGGGGGGGAGGGTTAAATGAATAAATAAATAAAATCTTTAAAAAAAAAAAAGATAGGAATAGAAGGAAACTTCCTCAACATAATAAAATGTGTATTTGAAAAACTCACAGCTAACATCATATTCAATGGCAAAATTTTAAAAGCATTCCCTCTAAGATCAGAAACAAGACAAGGATGGCTACTTCCACTGATTCTATTTAAAATTGTGTCAGATGTACTTGCTTGAGCATTTAGGGAAGAAAAAGATATAAAAGATATTCAAATTGGAAAGGAAGACGTAACAATTTCACTATTTTCAGACAACATGATCTGATACATAGAAAATGCTGAGAAATCTACAACTAAGTTTTTAGAATCAATAAATGTGTTCAGTAAAGTTGCAGGATATAAGATCAATATGCATAAATCAATAACATTTCTGTACACCAATAATGAGCAATCTGAGGAGGAAATCACACACACAAAAAATTCCAGATACAATAGCAACTAAAAGAATCAAATATCTAGGGAGAAATTTATCTAAAGATGTAAATGACTTATATGAAAAAAACTATACCCCACTGTTAAAGGAATTCAAAGAAGAGTTAAATAAATGGAAGAAGATTCTCTGTTCATGGATAGGAAGACAAAATAGCATTATGATGTTTACCCTGCATGAACTGATCTACAGATTTATTAAAATCCCTATAAAAATCACCACAGCATTTTTAACTGAATTGGAAAAACTAACTATGAAATTTGTTTGGAAGGGCAAGTGGCCCTGAATAGCCAAAGACATATTCAAAAAAGAAAATGAATCACGGAATCACACTACCTGACTGCCAAAGTAGATACTACCCCAAATAGTGGGCTCCCTGACTGCCAAAGTAGATACTGCCCCAAATAGTGGGCTCCCTGAGTGCTCTGGAGACATCCAGACACTATAGGCAGGGCAGACAGCTCACGAGATTGGTACCCTGTCAGTGCAACCATTTTGGAATTTATGCTCCCCAGAGTGACAAAGTTGGATTCTGTTGTGGTTTCCCTACACATGGCTCTTCTGTCCTTCTATTTTGACCTATAATTAATACTTGAATTTTTAGATGTACATCCAAAAGACTTAAATCTTTGGGCTGCCCATGTGACAAATGGGACTTGAATCTCATTGTTGTTGCAATTCCTACTTTCCACTTCATTGGTCTCACCCAGGACAAATAACATGGAAGTGATGATGGACAACTACCATGCCAAGGAACTGAGAGAGTTTACAACTGCAAGCAAGTGAGTCCCATCCATTGGCAATATGGGAACACAGCCACTTTTCAATTAGAAGTGAAGTGGACACCATCATCCCAGAACTTCAGGATTGAGAAATGAACTATGGACTAAAGTAGACTTACTGGTATTCTACTATAGATTTATTGTGATTCTAGCAATTGAAGAAATTATATCATTGATGTGGAGGCAGTGGCCATTGGAAGTTCTGAGGACAGGGAGAGAAAAAAGCTGGTGTAATATGGGGGCACTTTTGGGACTTGGGTATTGAATGACAGTGCAATGACAGATACAGACCAATCTGTCATAACCTACGTAATTGTGTGGGAGAGAGTGAAAACTACAATGTAAACTTTAATCCATGCTTAGTGGCAATGCTCTAAAATTTGTTCATCAATTGCAATGAATGTTCCTCACTAACGAAAGATGTTGTTAATGTGGGAAAATGTGGGAGGTGTGGGGAGTGGGACATATGGGAACCCCCTATATTTTTATGTGACATCCTCTCCAGCAATTTTGGTTTCTATTTTTTGTTTATTTGTTTGCTTGTTTTTTCTTTCTAGTAATGGCGATTCTGAGCATTGTAAGTTGATATCTCACTGTTGTTTTGATTTGCATTTCCCTAATAGCTAGTTGAATATATTGAATATATTTTCAGGTACTTTTTGGCCATTTGGATTTCCTCTGTAGAGAAATGCATATTAAAGGTGCTTACCCATATTTTATTTGGATTGCTTGTTCTTTTGTTGTTGAGTTGTATGATCTCTTTATATAGAATGGAAATCATGAGATTTGTGGTTTCCAAATATTTTCTCTCATTGAGTGGGCTGTCTTTTCACCTTCTTGACTTTGAATCACAAAATTGATTAATTTTGAGGAGGTCCCTTTTATCCATGTTTTCTTTCACTGCTCATGCTTTCCATGTAAGGTTTTTGAATCCACCACCTACCAACAGGTATTGCAGATTGTGGGAACATGGCCAGTGGGTTAGGCAGGTAAGACTTAGCTCTCACTAAAACAGCAAAGAAAAAGCCAGAGGCTTCCTTGGGGACCTGCTTTGGGGTAAAGCAAATCAGAACACTGCTTACCAACTCCAAGGGTAGTGTAGATCAGAGAGATGAAGAAGCCAAATCAAGTAATTTTGAGTTTTTGAACCTCCCAGCTGCCAGGAAGGGTTCCCCTTCACCACCCCTGAGATATTAAGTGAGGGTAAAACTCCTAGCAAATTGTTTCTAACTTAGAGTAGAGCAGAATTCTACCTTCACAGGAAGGTGCTCTGAGTCATATAGGAGGGTATGGACAGATAGGGAAGCCAAGAATAATCATGCGTTGCTTACCTCAGTGGCTGGAAGTAGCACGCATGGCCGGCCTCAGGATTGGGAAATGAACTATGGACTAGAGTGGATTTAGTGGTATTCTACTATAAACTTATTGTGATTCTAGCAATGAAAGAAATTACAACATTGAGGTGGAGGCTCTGGGGACAGGGAGAGGGAAAAACAGGTGTTATACAGGGGCTATTTGGGGACTTGGAAATCATCCTGAATGACATTGTAATGACAGATATAGGCCATTTTATAACTTCCATAACCTGCAGAACTGTGTGGAAAAGAGTTTTAACTATGGTCCATGCTCATTGGCAATGCCCCAGGATGCATTTATCAATTGCAATGAATTTTGCCACACTAATGAATGATGTTTATATGGGAGGGTGTGGAGGTTTGGGGAGTGAGGCATGTGGGAATCCCTATATTTTTGTATAACATTATGTAATCTAAGTCTCTCTTAAAAAACCCAGGTATTGCAGATGTTTCCTTGCATTTTTTCCTAAGAACTTTATCGTTCTATCTTTTATATTTAGATCTTTGATTCAATTTGAGTTTCTTTTTGTATAAGGTATGATACAGAGGTCCTCTTTCTTTCTTTTTTTTTTTCTTTCTTACATATGAATATCCAGTTCTCCCAGCCACATTTGTTGAATAGACTATTCTGTCCCAGCTGGGTGGGATCAACATCCTTGTCCATAGATGTCAGGGACTATTTCTGAACAATCAATTCAGTTTCATTGGTCTATGTAGCTAGGTAACATAATTAAAACTCTGGAAGTAAGAGTCCTCATACTTTTCTCTTCCTTTTTAAGATGCTTTTAACTACTCAGGGCCCCTTAACCTTCCAAAAATTTTTGTTAATTGTGCTTTCCATTTTGTTAAAAATGCTGGTGGAATTTTTGTCAGGTTAGATTGAATCTGTTTACCAATTTGGATAGAATTGACATCTTAACAATGTTTAGTCTTCCAATCCATTAGCATGGAATGCTTTTCAATTTATTTAGGTCTTTTAAAATTTCCTTTAGCAATATATTGCAGTTTTCTGAATACAAGTGTTTTACATCCTTGGTTAAGTTTATTTCTAATTATTTGATTATTTTAGTCACTATTGTAAATGGAATTTTTTGCCTGACTTCCTCTTCAGATTACACATTGCTAGTGTATAGAAACATTACTGATTTTTGCATATTAATATTGCATCTTGTCACTCTGTTGAAACAGTTTTTTACTGTTAGCAGCTTTGTTGTAAATTTCTTTGGGACTTTTTAAGTTTAGGATCATGTCATCTGTGAATAGCAGAAGTTTTGCTCCTTTTTTCCTATTTTGATGCATTTTTTTTTTGCCTGATTCCTCTAACTAGAAACTCTAGCACTATTTGAGCAATAGTAGTGACAGTGGGTATCCTTGTCTTGTTCCTGATTTCAGCAGGAAAACTCTCCATCTTTCATCACTGAGTACAATGTTAGCTGTGGGTTTTTCATATAGCCTTTATCATGTAGAGAAAGTTTCCTTCAATTCATATTTTTTTAGTATTTTTGTCAAGAAAGGATGCTGTATTTTGTCAAATGTCTCTTCTGCATCAATTAAAAGGATTATGTGTTTTTTCTTCTTTGTTTTATTAATGTGGTGTATTACGATGAATGATTTTCTTGTGCTGAAATACCCTGGAATGTTTCATATAAAACCTACTTGATCATGATGAAGAATTATCTTAATGTGTTGTTAGATTTGATTAGCAGGGATTTTATTGAGGATTTTTGTTTCTATATTTGTTAGGGAAATGAGTTTATAATTTTCTTTTTCATAATATCTTTGTCTGGCATTGGTATTAATGTGATATTCACTTCATAGAATGTGTTTGGTAGTGTTCCTTCTCAATCAATTTTTTTGAAAGAGTTTCAATAGGATTAGTATTAAATGCTCTTTGAATACTTGGTAGAACTGACTTTTGGGATCATCTTATCCTGGGCTTTTCATTTTGGAGAGTTGTTTGATGACAGCTTCCATCACTTTAATTGCAATTGCTTTGTTAAGGACTTCTATTTCTTCTAATGTCAGCATAGGTTGTTCAAATGTTACTAGGAATTTTTCCATTTCATCTGCATTGTCTAGTTTGTTGGTGTATATTATCATTTTATGATCTCTTTTATTTTGTAGGGTCAGTAGTAATGATCCCATTTTCTTATTTTGTTTTATTTTTTCAATCTTTTTTTTCTTCGTCTGTTTAGCTAAAGGTTTGTTGACTTTTTAGTCTTCTTCAAGAGCCAAATTTTGGTTTTCTTAATTCTCTTTGTTTATTTTTTCTCATTTCATTTATTTCTGCTCTGAACTTTATTACTCATTCCTTCTGTTTAATTTGGAAATAGTATGTTGTTCTTTTTCTAGTTCTTCCAACTTCATAGTTAGGTTATTGATTTTAGCTCTCTCCTCTTTTTTAATATAAGCATTTACAGCTGTAAATTTCCCTCTTACCTCTGACTTCACTGTATCCCACTGGTTCTGATATGTTGTGTTTTCATTTTCTTTTATCTTGAGATATTTATTAATTTCTCTCACAATTCTTTGACCACTGATTATTTAGGAGTGTGTTGTTTAATAGCCATATATTTGTGAATTTTCCCTTTTTCCACCTATTGTTGAGTTCCAACTTTTTTCAATTATGACCAGGGAAAATGTTTTGTATAATTTTGCTCTTGTTGAATTTATAGAGATCTGTTTTGTGACCCAACATATGGTCTATCCTGGAGAAACATTCATGAGTATTTGTGAAGAAAGTATATCCTGCTTATTTTGGGTGCACTGTTCTGTATGTGTTTATTTGGTTTAGTCCATTTATCATATTATTCAAGCTCTTTTTTTATTGATCCCCTGTTAAAATGTTCTGTCCAAGGCTGATAGTGGTGTATTGAAGTCTCCAGCTAATACTGTAGAGATATTTATTTCTACCTTCAGTTTTGTCAGTTTTGGCCTCATATAATTTGTGGCATCCTGGGTAGGTGCATAAGTTTATGATTGTTATTTATTTCTGGTAAATTTCCCCTTTTATGAATATGTAATAAAATCTATAAAATTCTAAATTTCATTCTCATATTGGGAAGCATCTAGCATCTCTAATGCACCTGACACTGATTTGTTTTAAGCAATTCACTTTATTAAAAAAAAAAATCCTATAACATGCATGTTCTTACCATCCTCAATTTTACCATGATGGAACAGACTAAAGAAAAGTTAAGTAAAATATCTGAAATAATAAAAAATGGTGAAGTTGGGAAGGAATCCTACTCCCTCTGGATCAAAGGACACAGCTGCTGAATTCTTCCTTGGGATTTCTCCACTTCCATTTTCCAGTTCTCAGATGGAGTCAGCTGGGCCTGGTAAATGAATGCTCATGAGATGATTGAAGTTTTTCTCTGGATCTTTCCAAGGAAACATACTTGCTTGATTTGAACATTTGATGACAAATGAAATAATTATTCCTGGCCTACATAAGGGAAAGACAGACAGAAAAGGGACATTTTCAATGAGGACAGTGCAGGTAGAATTTTAAATTGGCCAAATTTCTGTGGTAGAGATTTTGTTGTATTTTTAACCTCTTTGGTTCATTGGTAATATAGAGCCCTGACACAAAAGACAATGAATCTCTCCGTTTGCATTTCTGTGCAACTCTTTCTTTTTACATAAATTGATTTCTGGTGTTATCTTGTGGAAAACTATAAAAGGTAATTTGGTCTTTGGATTTACTTTTAAACCAAATAAAGTTTCAATTGAATAATAGATATGATTATAATATTATTTTGTGATTAGTTAGCTCATTCAATATTATCATCCTTGCCTTTTCAGCAGTAGAAAAGCAATATTACATGATTATTTATTCTAATTTCTTAGTAAAATATAATTGAAATTGCATAGATATTAAGTAAGTTTTTATTTACTTATCATATGTGTCTGATGCCATACACCTTTTGCAGGTTCTTCAAACACAGGAGAAACATTGTCTCAAACAATATTTGATTTACAAAAATATATATTTTTAATACATAGTGATAGAATACATTTTTAAAATGGACAGTTATAAATATTTTTATTACTGTACCTTTATTAAATTTTAAAATTGCATAACAAATTGATATATTTACATGTAAAAAAGGTTAACTGTTTGATATGAGGGTAGATGGGCCTTTCAACCCTTCATATTTTAAAATCTTACTAGTTATTTCAAATGGATATTTTGACTCAATATTAAAATATAGATTGTTTTATAAGGTATTAAAAAGTACTAATTACATATTAATATATTGATGAAAATAAACTTTCCACCAAATTATGGAGAAATATATGAAACATCATTTGTGAAAATCACTTGAAAAATGTATAGTAACACTTAGGATAAAACTGAAACCACAATATGTGATTTGTTTAATTCTATACATATGGATTTGCACTTTGGCATTCATTGACAAGAACAAAATGTTCATTTATTAAAAGTTTGCCATTTTAGACAACCATATATTATTTACTAGTAAAGAAGGAAACATAGGCCATCAGAATTAATCCAAAATTAAAGTTTCTTATAGACTATCAAAGTCTCCTGATGGTTCTATAAAACCTTTGTGTAGGAGGGAGAACATCAAACTAAGAAATGATTAAGAATATAGCAAGAAAGCTTTTTAAAATATTCTGTATTCTTTATATATTACCTAATATATATCTGCTTTTCTCTAGTTGGCACTGGTACCACTGATTTAGAATGACCAACTCTATTGAATATATCTATGTACATATATGTATATACATATATATACATACACTCAATAAAGAAAATATATTTAGAGACAAAAAATAATTCAGTCTCAGGAATCCAACTGTTTTGTTTGATTATTGTTTTCATTTTTACTTGCATATAGATATATTTACCCTCTTTATTTTGAGACCAAAAACATGCATTTTCACAAACATTGTTAGTAAAGACATTCTAAGTACAAATTCCAGTTGAATATAGAATCAAGGATATCTTTCCTCTTTAACAAAATTGACTTATTTGAATAAAATACATCAGTAGATTAAATAAGTACTCAATTTTGAAATAATCAACTGAAAATAAAACTTAAACATCATGCTTATTTTCATATTTTAAAAACTATATATTTTACTTTATAATTATATTTTTATAGTCTTCTAATATGAATTTATAAAACCCATTTTTGAAGTAAACATTACATTAATGAAATATAATATAAAACATATATTTTTAGCAGTTTAGAACTTCCCTGATTTTAACTAAAATAATGGGACCACATTGTTTTGAACTACTCTCTAAAGATCGGTTATTTTGTACTTCTCTCCATATTTGATGGAGAAACAGAACTGATATATAAGCATACTTGTTGATGCAAACATAATTAATATAATGCAGTATTCCTATATATGAAAATATCATATTTGTTAATGCGTTCATATCAATGATGTGGATTTTAATGAATTTCCTAGATAGCACATAATAATAAATAGGCATGACTCCACCTATAAAAAGCAAGTCACTATAGACTGTGACAACCAGAGACTGACTACACTTTTCCAAAAAGAGACCATTTCTTTTCTATTTTGAATGAAATTAATTTTTAATGTATTCATAGATATAGTGTTTTATAATGATCCAAATGTTGAGGAGTATTTTGAACAAAATAATGCCAGTACATTAGCAAAATTAAACAATCAAGTTTATTTCCACAAAATAGCAAATGAGTTAATCAAGATTCTCTCCACCTACACTGCTTTAGATTACATTATTGCTGTTTTGGACTAGGTAACACTTTGATTCCCTTCAAACAGAGCTCTACTGGATTAAGCACCATGACCTCTGACCAAATTATATTACAAATAGCCATTTTTGACTCTTCATTTGTTTGTATTGTTTTTGTACCTTGTCATATCCTCAACAATCTTTTGTGTATGTGAAGACAAATTACTGAATTGCAACAAGCAAGTATATTGGTTGATAGTGGACTTCTTCTCATCCTCTTTGGAAGTTCTAACATTTTCAGCTCTCAAATTACATAAAAGTAAAGATAAACTTATCCATCTTGTTTCAGAAAAAGAACTCTTAAGATAATTTTTTAGAGGACATATCTAAAATTAAAAAGAATAAAAAACATGGAACATTTAGACGTGATTATGGGCCTAGTTCTTTAAGTGCTGTCTAAATATGCAAAATGATTTGGTCTGTCTGGAAACCAAATGTCTTTTGAAAACAAGAAAAGTAACCCCTTGCATAATTGTAAAGTGTTAAAATGCCATATATAAAACTGCTAACATATTTCACACAGGTGTATAGCAGATTACTTTTGACTGTTTTCTTATTTACACAGTCCTTACCCATTCCAAATCAGGACAAAGCAAAACCATAAGCTGTCTTTCAGTATCTGTGTTGGATATATCCATATATGGAGATAAAATATAGGTAAATAAAATAAATGGAGGTAGAGAGATAGAGAGATTGAAAGATAGAGAGTACAGGGGCAGAGAAATGCACAGTACAGAAATTAAGAGAGAGATCAGAAAAACGGGGAAAGATAACATAGAAATGCATGAATTCTTTATATTCTTTATATTCAGTGAAATCTTACTTACTACAATTATAAAATTTCAAGGAACTGAAATGTATTTCCTTAAAATACTGAGAATGTAATAATTTGTCAATTTTGGATAAATGCTTTTAATTCATTATGCAATAATAATCAGAATTATTGTTTTAAAGAGATAGTGTTAAAATATTTGAAACGTAATATATATATAATTGTAAGAGTAGGAGAAAGAATGAGGTTGACATATTTTAAAATGGGGGTGGGACCAATTTGAGTTGGAAATAAAGGTCTTTTTTCTAATCTATCCAGGAAAATGAATAAGGAAGCAGAAAATGGGGATATGTACTAATCAGACAACTGGAAGTGATTTTTTTTCTCCTGGGGGTGTTTCCTCATATTCAAGCTTCCATTCTTCTCTTTCCTCTTATTTTCTTGGTGTTTCTTATGACCCTTGCTGGCAATATTATGATGATGATTCTCATTTGGTTGGACTCTCAACTCCATACCCCTATGTACTTCCTTTTCAGTCAACTTTCCATCATGGACCTTTTGTATAGCTCCACTTTTTTCTCCAGGATAGCCACCAAATTCCTTTATGGGAAGAATACCATTTGCTTTATATACTGTGGAATTTAGCTCATTCTGTTGATGACATTTTGTGGAGCAGACTGCCTTCTCCTTGCACTCATGGCTTAAAACAGCTATGTGACTATATGCCAACCTTTGTGTTACTCACTTCTCTTGAGCCCTAAAACTTGTGCCTTCAGGTGGCTGTCTCCTGGCTGGGTTCTCTGTTCAATGCCTTGGTCCATGGTGTATACCCTCTGAATCTCCCTTATTGTGTCTCCTGGGAAATCCATCATTTCTTTTGTGAGTTCCCAGCTCTCCTGAAACTTGTTTGTGCTGATACATCTCTTTATGAAAAATGGATTTATGTTGGTGGTGGTGTGTTCTTCCTCATTCCAATATCAGCCATTTTGGCCTCATATGGACAGATACTTTCTACTCTTATGAGATTAGGATCAAACTTAGGGATGTGAAAAGCTTTTGCAACCTATTCTTCCCATATAATTTTGCTGTTTCTTTTCTATGTACCTGCCATAATCAAGTACTGTCTCCCAAAAACCTATCATACTGCTAAGCTAGATGAAGTAGTGTCTGTCTTCTACAGTATTCTTTCTCATGCTCAAGCCCCGCATCTACAGTCTTCAAAACACAGATGAGGCTACAGACCTCAGGAAGTTCTGGGAAGGCAGAACTGCTTTAAAAAATGATATCTATTGAGAACAAGAGACAAGAGGATGTAGCTCTTATAGAGAAGTGTATTATTATAAGAGATAGACAACAGAAAACAACAAAACTCTTATTCTTCTGGATACAACTCATGAACAAATTCCTTCAACCTATTGTTGGTAAAATCATAAAGGTGCAAGTACTTTTTCTTGTTGAGCATCTTTTGAGTTTCAAAGAACTATTAAGCAGAATTCTCTAATTTAAAAGGCACCTCAATTTCAGGTCCATGAAACAATAGAAAGCACAAATGTCTTTTGATATTAGCAAAGAAAAAATATTCAAAACCTCAGCAATGTAGATTTTATGCTGAATTTTATACTCATCTCCCTAAGTAGCAGTATTATAATATTGCAACATCATGTAAAAATAAATATTAGTAAAATTTGCTCATAACTTAAATTTTGCAAGTCTATAGGTAACATTTAGTCATGAATATAAAATCTTAATGTGTAACAAAAGTATACATTTTTCTTCTGCCCTTACCACATTATTTTTCAAGTGATATTATGCTTTATAACTAACAGAGGTATACATATGCTTATTTTATTTAATAATTACTAAAAAAATATATTAATTTAGCATACTAAATATAGTAATCTACCAAATATTACCCATTATTATGTCATTGCCTCTCTCTATATATATATGTATAATTTCTTTCCAACAAATAAATATATACACACATATATACTATATGAGTGTATTCAGATATATATGTATATTTGTATATGTATCTGTGATAATTTGGAACTGTATGTACCCCAATACATATTTTCTTAAACTTGATCCATTCTTGTGTGTATCAACCATTTGTAAATAGGAGCAATTGATGAGATTGCTTCAGTTAATTTCTATACCAAATCAATAATAATGAATCATATTCTTATGCCTGGAATCCTGTAAAAGAGAATGAGTTTAAGAAAGAGAGACAGAAATCCACAGACCAAGTAGCTAGAACATCATACCAATGAAACCTGCAATAGTAGGAAGAGACATTAAGCTGCCACCATGTGCCTTGCCATAATGACAAACTAAGATGAAAGGATTGTAAGAAGGTAACATCTGGACATCACAGTCTTTGGGATGAAGGCATTACCTTGATGATTCCTTGATTTGTTCATATTCCAGATCCCAAAATTTTGAGCAAATACATTCCCAGTGTTTATGTTGAAACTCTTCATGGTAATTGTGTAAGCATCTTATGAAACAAAAAGAGCATACAGATATATGTGTGTATATATGAATATATATATATATGTATACATATACACATATGCACATATATATATATACATGAATAGCATTATTATTTATGCTAAGGAATCTTTTCCTGATATTAATTCAAAAGTGAAAATAATGGTTCCAAGGATATCATTAATTTTTCTTGATATATATTTCATAAATAAATCTATGTGTATTTGACAATAAAATAGGTTATTTAAATATGCACGTTTATATAAAGTCATGTGTATTTGACTCAGTTAACAACACAATTTAATACATACATTTTTAATATAATATTTTAAAAGTAATTTTGTAAGTGAAAACAGACCTCTCTAGAATTGTTATAAATATTACTTATTTAATTAGGTACAATTAAATTTGTGTGTTTACCTTCTAATGTTATTATTTGAACATCATTTCAAAATGACTTTCAAACTTTTATTAGTTCTGTATCATTAAATACAATATTGGCTGAGGGTTTTTTTATATATGCCCTATACCATGTTAAAGAACTTTCATGCTATTCCTGTCTTTTGAAGTGGCTTCATCAAGAAAGTATGCTGGATTTGTCAAATGCTTTTTCTTTATCAATTGAGATGATCATGTGGTGTAGTTTTTTTTTTTTTTTGCTCCATTTTTAATGTGCTGTATCACATTAATTTTCTTGTGCTGAACCACCTTTTCAAACCTGAGAGAAAACCCACTTGGCCATGGCGTGTAATTTTATTGTGCAGTTTTAACAAATTTATAATTTTTTGAGGATATACCCATGAAAATTCACAAGAAAAAATTATCTGCAATTTTCTTTTCTTTTTTTATTTTTATCTGTCTTTGGTTTTAATGTGATATTGGCCTCAGAGTTAGGAAAAGTTCCTCTTAAATTTCTTGGAAGGCTTGAGCAGGAGTAATGTTAATTTTTCTGGGGATTATTGGTAGAATTCACCTGTGAAGACATCTAGCCATGGATTTTCCCCAGTATGAGGTTAGTGATGATGGATTCCATCATTTTTTTGCAATTTATTGAAGATGTCTGTTTTTCTAGAGTCAGTGTACATTGTTAATGTGTTTTAAAAAGCTTAAATTATCTAATGAATAAGTCAGCATTAAATGATACACAAATTAGAAAACATAATTTTCATAAAATAATAAGAGATAGTGAGAATATCCAGCTCTCTTTTTATATTAATCATCAATTTTTGTGTATTGTCCACCTTTTCATTATAACTCTTAGCATATTAATCAAAGCTATTTTAAATTACTAATCTTATATTTTTAAGTACCTGCCACATTGATTCTTTTTTAAAAATAACATTTTTTTTTCAAATTCAAAAAATAAAACAAATCAAAGACAGCTTAACAAAAGTTATGGAAGCATCACCCAAAAAAATTCTGTCCAGACACATTTACCTAAAAATATACTCAATTATATCTCCAGTATTCAAAAAGATACACACATGAGTACAGATTAGTTAAATGACATGATTAAAGTCTCCTTGTTAATGAAGAAATGAATAAGAAAAAAAATCATTAATCATATTCATAGGTCATAAAACTAAACATCATATTCATTTTCTTTACCTTTAACATTGATATAGTTCCTTCCTTATTTTTGTGAAAAATATTACAATATTATTGTTAACAATATTCTATAAGTTACATTCATTGTAATCTTCCTGTGTATCATCATATTGTTAACACTTTGTGAAAGAACATTCTTATATCTATATTATTATCCCCAATCTTCATCCACCACTGAAATCATTGCAATTTACATCCCCTAGATTATTTTCTAGTTTCTTTTCAATTGACATTTATATCCGTAGACTTCCTTTTTCAGACACAATCACATCTACAAATTAGCAGTGTTATTTATACTATCATGTGTTACCATCAACTCTATTCATCTCTACACTCTTATAGTAAACCTTCTTAAATATTCAACATAGATTAAGCATCAGCTCCCATTTTCAAGCTACATTCTATCTCACAATAATCTAGACTGTAGAGTTTACCTGTTAGTTTATTTATCATATTGTGTTTATATCCGTGAAAACCATACAAAATGTGTCCTTTTGTGTTTGCCTTACTTCCCTCTACAGTGTGTCTTCATGATTCAGCCATGTTGTAATATGCATCCCAATTTTATGTATATGCCACATTTTATCAGTTCATCAGTTGATGGACACTTGAGCTGGTTCCTTATTTTAGCAATTGTAAATAATGCTACTGTGAGTATCAGTGTGCAAATGTCAGTTCACATCCTTGCTTTTAGTTCTTCTGAATATATTCATTGTAACAGGATTGCTGGATCATACGGCAAGTCTATATTCAGCTTCATGAGGTACACAAATTGGCTTCCACAGAAAGTGCACCATTCTACATTTCCACCAACAGTGAAGGAGTGTCTTTATTGCTCCATATCCCCTCTAGAACTAGTAGTTTTCTGCTTTATTGTTTTTAAGATAATGGCCATTCTATAACATGTAAACTGGTATCTCATTGCAGTTTTGATCTGCATTTCCCTAATAACTAATGATGTTGAACATTTTGTCAAATGTTTTTTGTCCATTTTTCCTCATGGAAAAATGTCTATTCAAGTCTTTGGCTTTTTAAAATTGGGTTGTTTGTCTTTTTGTCATTAAGTTGTATGATCTGTTTATAAAGGATGGAAATAAGACTCTTGACAGATACATGGTTTCTGAAAATGTTTTCCATTGAAAATAGGTTGCATTTCAGTTTCTTAAAAATCATTTAAAACATAAAAGTGTTTACATATGAGGCAGTCCCTTTTATCTATTTTTTTTCATTAGCTTCTCATGAATTTGTGTAAGGTCCAAATAATCACCAACCACAAGATCTTGTAAATGTTTCCTCACATATTCTTCTAGGAGTTTATGGTTTTAGTTTTTATCTTTAGTCCCTTGATCCCTTATATGTTAATTTTTGTATATTGTGTGAGACAAGGGTCTTCTTTCTTTCTTTTAGATATGGATATCTAGTTTTCCCAGCACCATTTGTTGAAAAGGATGTTCTGACACACTTGGTGGGTTTGACAGCCTTTTAAAAAACCACTTGACTGAAGATGTCAGGGTCTATTTCCAAACTCTCAATTCCATTGCATTGGTAAATCTATCTTAATGTCAATACCATGTTGTATTTACCACTTAGCTAAATAATATGATTTAAAGACAGGAGGTAAGAGTCCTCCAACTTTGTTCTTTTAAAAAAAATTTTTTTTTTGCCTGTTCAGAAGCTTATCCTTTCACATAAACTTGGTAATTACATTTTCCAATTCTACATAGAAGGCTGTTGGACATTTTATTGTGACTGCATTACATCTCTACAACTTTTTGGTAGAATTGACATTTTAATGATATTTATTCTTCCAACACATGAACATGAAATACCTTAGATTTATTTAGGTCATCTTTGGTTTCTTTGAGCAATATTTTATAGTTTCTGAATACAGGTCCTTTATGTCTTTGGTAAAGTTAATCCTAAATATTTTATTGTTTTAGTCACCATTGGAAATGGAATTATTTATAAACTTAAATTCAGTGCCCCCAAATCATGAGACACACACCAGTAAAACTGAGGATAGAAATGGACATATCTTCAATAATAGTTGGAGACATCAACACACCACTTTCAACAATGGATAAAAATGTCTGGACAGAGGATAAATAAGGAAACAGATTTTAAATAATAACATAAATCAACTAGAACAGATATTTATAGAACATTATACCCCCAAACAGCGGGATGTACATTCTTCTCAAGTGCTCATGGATCTTTATACATGATAGACCATATGTTGGGTCATAGGTCAGACCTCAATAAATTTCAAAACATGAAAATTATACAAATCACTTTCACTGATCATAATGGAATGAAATTGGAAATTAATAACAGATTAAAAAGGGGAAATTCACAAATATATGGAGATTGAACATACAGTTTTAAATAATCAGTGGACCAAGAAAAATCACAAAAAAATAAATACCTCAAAAAATTACAATGAGAACACAATATATCAAAACTTATGAGATACTGCAAAGGTCGTTATGCAAGAGAAATTTACGTCCTTCAATGATCATGTTTAAAAAAGAAGAGCTAAAATCAAAGACATTACTGCTCACCTGGAGGAACTAGAACAACAACAGCAAACCAATCCCTAAGTAAGCTAAAGGAAAGAACAAATAAAGTAAATAAAGTATACAGGAAAAATAGATTAAATGGAGAAAAAATAGGATCAAGAGGACAAAACTTGCTTTTGTGAGAATATCAACAAAATTAACTAGATTGACAAAGAAAAGGACAGAAGATGCAGATAGATGAAATAAAAACAATGAGAGAGGAGACATTACCACTGACTCCATAGAAATAAGAGAGATCACATGAGAATATTCTGAAAAACTATATGCTAACAAACTAACCAATTTTAATAAAATGGAAAAATTCCTAGAAACACATGAACAACCTACACTGACCATAGTATTTATAGAAGACCTCAAAAAAAACAATAACAAATAACAAAATTGAAGTATACATTAAAAACCCACCCTAAAATGGAAAGTTTATGGCCAGATACCTTCAGAGATTAGTCCTACTCATCATTTAAAGAAGACCTAATACCAAGCTTACTCAAACTCTTCCAATGCTGAACAGAAAGGAATACTACCAAGCACTTTGTATGAAGCCAAAATCTCCCTAACACCAAAACCAAAAAAGATATTAGAAGGAATGAAAATTACAAGTCAATTTCCCCAATGAATATAGATACAAAATATTCAACAAATTACTTGATAACTGAATCCAAAAACACATTAAAAATTATACATTTCAATCAAGTGGGTTTTAAACCAGGTATGGAATGGTGGTTCAACATCAGAAAATCAATCTAGGTAACCCACAACATTAATAAATTGAAGAAGAAATACTGTATTATCATCTCAATAGATGCAGAAAAGTGGTTCAATAAAAGACAATATTGATAAAAAACACTCCAAAAGATAGGAATAGATGGAAACTTTCTCAATATGATAAAGTTCATATATGAAAAACCTACAGCTAACATTGTACTCATTGCATAAAAACTCAAAACTTTCCTGCTGAGATCAGCAACAAGAAAAATATGCCCATTGTCACCACTCTTATGCAATATTGTGCTAAAAGTTCCAGCAGAGCAATTAAGCAAAAAAAGGAATAAAAGTCACCCAAATATGAAAGGAAGAAGTAAAACTTCCTCTACTCACTGATTATATAATCTTGACTTAGAAAATCCATGACAAAACTACTAGAACTAATATACCATATCAGCAAAGTGGAAAGATAAAAGATTACTACACAAAAATCTGTTTCTATATACCACTAATGAGTAATATGAGGAGCAAGTCATAAAAATTTTCATATGGATTCCTGTTCTCCTTCTCCATTTACCATGTTTTGTGCTTTTCTGGATGTCTTGTAAAGTGTTTTTTATTGAAAATTAGTCAGGATGTACAGAATAAAACACATTGAGGAGACTTCTAGTGTTGTCTTAGTTTCCAGGTTCCTATGACAAATATCACAGTTAATAAATTTATTGGCTCATGGTTTCAGAGGCTAGAAGCCTTGCTACTTCTCAGATCAGTTCCATTTTGACTGGCCCATAATCTCTGGCTTCCTTCAATTTCCCATCAAATAGCAATATCATCTCCTTTCTCTTCCATGATCTTATGACTTACCATATCACTCCCCTATTTGGCTTTAGCTTCATAAAATCTGATATATCTGGGCCACACTTTAACTAAATATATCATGAAAATGCCCTATTTTCAAATCCAGTGTAATGGGTTGACAGTGAAAGATCACAATTTACCCTCTGGATCTTCAAAAGACATGTTTTCCCATATTCAAAATGCATTCTTTCCATCACATTCCAAAAGCCTAAGTCCTTTACATAACTCTGCATCAAATGTCTCTGAAAATCAGTTAAGGGTATTCTATGTTCTGAGCCAAAATACCTCTGCATCTGATGGACCTGTGAAACCTAGAAAGAAATGTACTTACTTCCACAATAAAATGGTGGGACAGGCATAGGATAAATGTTCCTATTTCAATGGGAGAAAGCAGAAGGAAAACAGGGATCATAGATCCCAAAGAAAGTATGAAACACAGCAGAACAAACTCCATTAAATTGCAACATCTAAGAGTCATCTGTGGATCAATGTTTTGTGCTCCAGGAATCATGGAACAGAAACCCCATATGTTCCAAATACTTTTTTAGTGGACATGCTCTGCCAGAACACCAGAGTATATACCCCACCATCTCTGAGCCTTGCAATGTTGGACACACTTTTAATGCATGGGCCTGACGAGTCTTTTTGGTCCACAAATCTGCATCCATGCTTCTGTCCCTGATGTCTTTTTGCATTCAAGTGGAAACTTCTCTGACCCTTTCATACCAGGTTTGTTATGCTTCTGTTTATACCAAAAACTTTCCACATTTTATGCAGTTGAAGGAGGTTCAAAAATCAGATAAATGTGTTTTCACAGTTTTTTCCTAGACAACTGCATTTGAAATCTTGACTTCCATTGAAATGCCTGACTGGGTCCATATTCAGCCACAACTTCATTAATAAAGAAATTTCAGCTAATTCCTCACATGGAACCCAGTTCTCTTAGAAGTCATGTGCTGAATAATCAGGTTGTTCCCTGATAAAGACCTTTCTGGCCCTCATCTCAGACCACATTATCTGGATACACTAAGTACATTCAAAATAACCACTTAGGCTTTCTGTGCTTAATGGTTAACCAGCTTATTCCTTTCCTCTTGAAATTTAGGCTTAGCTGCCAGGACAAACCAGGCTGCACCTTCCACACTTAACTTGGAATTATCTATGGCAAAATATTAAACTTCATTGCTTACAAGTTCCACTTTCAATCCAACATCCAGACATTATTTAACCAATTTTTCAGCTAATTCATATCAAGATCACTTTATCTCCAGTTTCCAATAACACATTCATTTCCTTCAAAGACCTCACTGCAATACCTTTAATATCCATATTTCTATGAACAGTCTGTGCAAAGCAATTTATACTTTTATCTGCCAAGTACCTCATAATTCTTTCGATCTTTCTTCATTCCCCATTTCCGAAGTCATTTCCACATATTTTGAGTTGTAATAAGAGCACCTCAATTTCCAGTGCCAAAAAATAACTTAGTTTCCTAGTTAGTATTAGTAATATCACAAAATACATTGGCTGAGCCCTAGAATTTATTGGCTGATAGTTTCTGAGGCTAGAGAGTTTGCTTCCTCCTGGGTTTTTTACCATTTTGTTTACCTGACAATTCTTTATTTTTTTGGCTTTCCTGTCACATGCCAGTAACCCCTCCTTTTCCAAGTTCTGTTGACTTTCAGCTTCTCCCCTCCTTGTAACTTTCTTTTCTTGAAGTCCCCAGGAATAGAAGTAACTCTGAGCCTCCGTCAGTTGGGTCACAGATTAACAAAACTAACATCTTCAAAAGCTTCTATTTTGCCATAGGAATGAAATGAAAACACTCTGAAGCTTCATATTCTTTGTGGGTAGCCCCTGTTTATTTGATCTCCTTCAATATATATAGAGTCAGCTATATCAGGAGGCGTGCCCAAGCAATTGCTATACATGAAAGTGCTCAAAAAGTTTTTCCCCCTGCAGGAGATAATGAAGAGGCAGAAAACTCTAATTAAGTAACAATGTAAAGTAAGAAAGTCCTCATTGTTTCCAGCAAGAACTGATAACAGCAGCTTTATCCCATGCAGCAGTAATTTGCTTACACAGCAAAGCAGGTTTAAACTGTTGCAAGGAAAATTTTTTAACCAAAGCGTTCCCACACTGTTTACCATGGGTTCACACCCACAGGAATCTATCAAAATTAAGAACACCCTCCACCCAACCCAACCTCCCAATGTAGGTACATAATTTTACTATCAGAAATGTGAAGTTGTATGTTTGTCTACCTAAGTGTTAGGCTGCATTTACTGTTTTGCCAGTTATTAGAGACTAACAATTCTCCAGACTTCCTTAGTATGGGATTCCAATATTTTTGGCATATCCTAGAGACTTCATAACTAAGATTTCAGTATTATAAAGTTTTCTGTTGTAATGCAGGTTTTTATACAAGAACTTTATTGAAGTCTTTGGGAGATATCTGTATGGGTGTATCCTGTTTATAATCTTATGATCGGGTCTTCCACTTTTAGTTAACCTGTTCCTCAGAGGTATTACATTAACAAATGTTTCACAACTTTGTAACCCACCACCACTCCAGGTGACACAGGAAAACTTGAGTGAGATGTATATTTTTTTTCCCATCCCACACATCAAAAGCTAGGGGAAGACTAAGTATTTCCATTTCTTCTTGAAACTTAGATTATGATCAAATTCTAATTGGATATTGTCTGGTAAAATAGTTTCTTTTTCATATCATCAGTTTTAGAGAAAGCATGTCCCATCAGGCCTGTCAAAATGGTTGATTTTCCCTGTTCTACTGTAAGCACAAGGGGTCATATACCCCAGTCTTCAGAAGGAACCTGGTATAGTACTTGGAGATAAAACTCAAGAATGCATGTTCCTACTTCCTAAAACTGGTTCTCCTGGAGAATTAAACTCTCTGAATTGCTCCATTGATCATCCACAATTTTGTCAACTTTCATTGAAGCATTCCTACTCATACTGGATCCAGCAGAAACCTTCAATATCTGTTCTTCTCGTACAGGTTAGCAGTGATTCTCATTAACCACAACAATTCTGTTTTCAGAGCAATAGTTTTCCCTATGAGTTCAATTACCAGATAAAGATAATAAGAATGGTTGCTTTTCAGATCGTTCAGCATTTTTCATGTTATTAGGGTGTGAATGATAACTTTGAAGATGCTTACATACTGGACCAGAAACTGGAAGACTGAGAAATGTATTTTATTTTCTAACATCTCAGAAATATTAACAAATGTATTTTTAACACTTGTGAAGATTTTTCAATACATGATTATATGTCACAGTCATTACCTTATTAACAAAACTAGATAAAATACTATGAAAAAAGAAAATTACATACCAATTTCTATAATGAATATAGATGCAAACATCCTCAACAAAATACTTGATAGCAAAATCCAAAAACAGATCAAAAGAATTATTCATGTAAACCAAGATTGTTTAATCCCAGATTTGTAAGTATGGTTCAACACAGGAAAATCAATAAGTGTAAAAAATCACATTAATAAATTGAAGAAGAAAAATCACATGACACTCTCAGTTGAGGCAGAAAAGGCACCTGGCAAAATACAGTATCTTTTCTTATTTACTCCAAAAGATAGAAAACAAAAGAAATTTCTCAACATGGTAAATTGAATGTATGAAAAACCACAAGTAACATCGTTCTCAATGCTGAAAGATTGAATGCATTCATGGTGAGATAAGGAACAGGGAAAGGTTACCCACTGTCATCACTGTTATTCAATATTGTGCTAGAAGTTCTAGCTTAAGCAATTAAGCAAGAAAAAGAAATAAAAAGCACCTAAATATGAAAGGAAGATGTAAAAACCTTCACTGTTAACTGATTATATGATCCTATTTCTAGAAAATCCCCAAAACCACTACAAAGCTACTAGAAATAATAAACAAGTTCAGTAAAGTGGAGGGATAATAAGATTAATATGCAAAAATGAGTGGTATTTCTATACACTACTTATGAGTAATCAGGGGAAGAAGTCAGAAAAAATCAATTTAAAATAACAATTAAAAGAATAAAATATTTATGAATAAGTTTAACCAAGGACATAAAGGCCTTGTATTCAGAAAACTAAAAAACATTGTTAAAAGAAACCCAAGAAGACCTAAATAAATGGAAGGACATTCCATGTTCAAGACAAAAATATTTTTAAGATGTCAATTCTACCCAAACTGATTTACAGATTCAATGAAATCCCAATAAAATACCAATAGCTTTTTTGGGAGTAATGGAAAGCCAATTATCAAATTTACTTGGAAGAGTAATCGACCCAAATAGAAAAAAATAGTCTTTGAAAAGAAGAACAATGTTGGAGGACTCTTATTCATGACATTAAATCATATTACTTGACTACCATGGCAAAAACAGCATGATGCTGGCCTAAAGATATACATATTGACAAATGAAACCAAATCAAGATCTCAGAAATAGATCCTCACATCTATGGTCAATTGTTTTTTGACAAGGTTTTTCATCCCACCTAGCTGGTCCAGAACACTCTATTTAACAAATGGTTTTAGGAGAACTATATATCCATATTCAAATTGAAGAAACAGTACCCCTTCCTTATGCTTAATGCAAAAATTAACTCAAAATGGGTCAAGGACATAAATATAAAAGTTACAACTGTAAAAATCCTAAGAGAAAATGTAGGGAAACTTCTTCCAGAGCTTATGGTAGCTGGTAGTTTCTTCAAACTTACACCTTCAGCATGAGTAATGAAAGAATAAAATACGTAAGTGGAACTTTCTCAAAATGAAACAGTTTTGTTCTTCAAAAGACTTTCTCAAGAAGGTGAAAAGGCAGCTTACTCAATAGGAGAAAATATTTTGAAACCACATATATGATGGGTTTGTCAGCCATGTTCTATAAAGTGATTAACAATCTCAATGCTGAAAATAAAAGGAAGCCAATTAAAAACATGGCAAAATACTTGAATAAACATTTTTCCAGAATGGAAATGCAAACGGCAAAAAACCACATGAAAAATGCTCAGCATCATTAATTAGGGAAATGCAGATCAGAAATACAATGCGATACCATGTTACAGAATGGCCACTATTTTTTTTGGGGGGGGGTTACATTTTTTTTATTTTTTATTTTTTAAACCATTTATTAAAGTATATCATTCATACATGGGCATACATAAACAATAAGTGTTTAATAAACATTGTGAACTTACAAAAGAAACATGTATAAGATCATACAGGACTCACACATATCACCCCACCACAAATCTTTGCATTGTTGTGAAACATTTGTTAACAAATTATGAAAGAGCATCATCAAAGTGTTACTACTAACTATAGTCCATATTTACTCCCCTATACTTTTTTTAAGGATTTATTTATTTATTTACTTACTTTTACCATTTTTTACCTCCCCCCAATTTCTGCTGTTTTTGTGTCCATTCACTAGGCAACTCTCTGTGTCCATTTCCTGCCCTCTCTTCTCATCCTTCTCCTCCTGTCTTCACTGGGATTCAATTCTCAGAGAGTCCTTCTACCACCTGCATCACCTTAGTTCCTGGTTTTCCAGCATGTCTCCTTTTGGTTCTTCCTTGTGTCACTTTTCCGTTATGTCATCATCTTGCTGCATGGTCGTTGGGACTGATGGTGCACCCGCACACAGGGCCTGATGGCACCTGTGCGTGGGGCCTGGGGGGCTCACCTGCTTGTAGGGCTTGGCAGTGCACCTGCACATGGAGCCTGATGGTGCACCTGCTGATGGGGCCTGATGGCACACCAATGTATGCAGCCTGGAGGGCTCACCTGCTTGTGGGGCCTGGCAGTACACCCACACACAGAACCTGGCGGGGCACCCGAGTGCAGAGCTTGACTGCACACCCATGCACAGGGCCTGGAGGCCTGCGGGCCTTCAATAGTTTTCTTTTTTAAATTTTTACTGGGAGGTCCCAGAGATCAAACCCAGGTCCTTCCATATGGGAGACAGACTCCCAACCATTTGAGTCACATCAGTCCCCCTGCTATATCTCTTAAAGTTGATCAAAGTTACCTAGAGTTATAGTCATTTCCCATACAGGATGGTCATATAATAAATCAGGCTTAGTTTATCACCAGCATGCTAAAAACCAGACCTAGGGAGAAAAACTAGGTCTGGGGACACATGTATGGTTTCTAATATAGCGAATATTTAGCCTACCCTGATTATCACAAAATCAAGACAGCGAGAATATTCATAAGAGAATGGCCACCATTAAAAACAAATCAGGAAAGTATAAGTGCTGGAGAAGATGTGGAGAAATAGGAACACTACCTTCACTGTTGGTGGAAATGTAGAATGATGTAATCTCTTTAGAAGTCAGTTAGGTGGCACCTCACGAAATTGAATATAGAATTGTCCTATGATCCAGCAATCCTTTTACTAGGAATATATTCAGAGGAATTGAAGGCAAGGATGTGAACTGACATTTACACATCAATGTTCGTAGCAAAATTTTTCACAATTGCTAAAATAAGGAACCAGTCCAATTGTCTATCCTCCAATGAATAAATTAACAAAGTGTGTTATATTAATTCAATGGAAAACTATTTAACTGTAAGAAGAAGTGAAAATGGCATGCATAGTATAACATGGATGAGTCTTGAGGACATAATGTGGAGGGAAATAAGCCAGACACAAAAGGACAAATATTGTATTTTGTCACCATTATGAACTAAATATGATGAGAAAATTCACAAAGGTGAACTCTAGAGTATAGTGTACTGGGAGATAGAATGTGGGTTGAGAATGGGAGCTTATGATTACTGTATGTGAATTTTTAATAAGGTTTTTTATAAAAGCATGGAAATGAATAGAATTGATGGTAACACATGATAGTCAGTATAACCAGCACTGATTATTTTTAAATGTGTTTGTGGCTAAAAGAGAGGATTTGTGGATATAAATATCAATTGAAAGGATGCTAGAGAATAGTCTAGGGATTGTACAACAGTGATTTTGGTGGTGGATGATGATTGTGGTAATAGTACAAATTTATCAATGTTCTTCTTTTCCAAAATATTAAGACTATGGTGATAAATGGAAAAATTATAACTAATGTAACTTATGGACTATAGTTAATAACAATATTGTAATATTTTTGCAGCAGAGGCAAAGAAGTTATTATATCAATTCTAAGTGACAACAATAGGGGGTATAAAAGGGTATGGGTTTTTCCCTTTTGAATTAATGAAATATATGAAAACTGACTGAAGTGATGACAGCACAACTCAGATAAAAACAAGAGCTATGGAGTATACACTTTGAATGGATTTTACAAAGAATGGGACTGTATAACAGAGGGAAAACTGGAGTGGAAATGGACTGTGATTAACAGAACAAATATGAATAAATATGTTTTCTCATGAACTTTAACAGATATATAATACTAATACAGGGTGTTTATAGTTCAGGTCGAGGGAATATATACCAAATGTAAGTTATTGGTTATAGTTACTAAGAATAATTTTTTATAATTAGTTTTTTAATTTTTAAAGAAACTTTTGGTCACAGAGATGTTACATAAAAATCTAAGGGATTCTCATATGCTCCACTCCCTCCTCCTCCCAAACTTTCCTACATTAACAACATCCTTCATTAATGTGGCACATTTATTACAATTGATGAATTCCTATTGAAGACTTGCTACTAGCCATACACTACATTATAGCTTACACTTTTCCCACACAATTTTGTAAGAAATGAGAAAATATATAATGGCCTGTATCCATCTCTGCAAAGTCTTACAGAACAAATATACTTTCACAGATTTTAACAAATGTTTATCAATAATGCAATATATGGGAGTCCCGTATGATGATACGTACATTTGTTTTGTAAGGTCTCAACTTTTACCATATATTTGTTGTTTATATATGTTCCTTTATGAATGATATACATAAGTAATTCTTTTAAATGAAAAAAAAAAAAAAACCTAAAACAAGGGTATTCAATTTTAATAGTGAAGTTATACTAGATATAAGAAATCAATTCCAAGCAATATTTAAAAATGAATGGGACAAGGCTATCAGCTACCTGAATTGATAGCTTTTATTAAGGAAAATTGAACAATAGGGTAACAGATGTATCAATATTCAAGTTAGGGAAGAGGGATGGTGAAATACATGCAATTAAATTAACAATAAGGGTCAAGAATCTAAATGGAGCAAAATGTGCTTCTCAAAAATAGATGCAAAATTGAAGAAATATTGCAGACATGTTATCTTACCTAAAAGAATTCAGTACTATGATTAAACTTTATTATATGTTCAACACCAGTAAGTGTCTGCAGCTAATCACTCTTAAGCAGGGCTATATATTTATTTCATCATGTGTTCACCTATCAGGTTTACTGTAATGAAATATTTGTAATTCAGCACAATTTTCCTTGGCATTTAATGGTTTTTGTGTTTGTGGGTGTGTGTTTGTGTTTGTATTTAAATATAAAACAAAGAGAGTATTTTGTTTTGGATAGAAACTCATATTTGTTTGCTCTGGATGATAGGTAACATTTTTTTAAATTCACTGTAAAGCAAATTTTGGTTGCTTACTGTCCATGTCTGAAGCTAAACTATGCAAACATCTCCTACAAATCTTAGGAAAATTCACCCAGGTGCTTTATGTGATGACTTAGCAGATAAAATAACCACAATCTCTGTATGGTAGAAAAAGATGTTAAAAAATTTTTACCTGTCAAAAATAATATTAACACTCATTTTTTAGCTAAGTTAAAAAATTTGGTTTTAAAACTTGGAATTACGCATTTAAGAACTATGTCATTCTTGATAAAATGCAAATTCAAACATATATTTAATTTAAGCAACTATAAAATGTTAACATTACAAGCAAGGAAATGAGCATTCTCATATATTAATAAGTGAAAGGTAAATGCATATAAAATCATTTCTTTTCTGGATGTTATTTTCTTAGTTTCCTAAGGCTAGCCTAATAAAAGATCTCAAACTGGCTTACTTAATAACCCAATAATTTATCATGTGTTTTAATATGCAATTCTAGACATTAGAACTCCTTATCAAAGGGTTAGAAGGGTTTGAGGTCTCTTGAGTTCTGAAAATGACAATTTATGACACAACTCAATATCTGCTTGTTCTCTCTTACCTAAATTTTCTCTTATAAGGAAATTTCTCATAAAGAAATTTGTCATTCATATTGCCAACACTTTCCAGTTTGGTTTCATCATTACTAATGATAACTTCAAATATCCTAGAACTAAATAAGATTACATTCATGATACCGGGGGGTGTAACAGATGTTATTGAGGGACAAAATTCAATTCATACCTGGATCAAACTTAGAATGTATATGCCAGTATTTAGCATTTAAATTTCCTTTTTTTTACAACTCGAGAAATAGTGAAGCTTTTATTATAAAATATAGTAAATTGAGTGTCCACAGAGTCCTGGCATAGTCAAAAATACACTGTTGTAGAGGGGGTCAAATGGTTGGAAGCTTTTCCTGGAAGAGACATAAGATTCTTCTCATCTCCATCATTGCCATGAGTTGATGTTGTCCCATAATTTTCTATTATAAATTTATATTTGTATGTGGTACATTTAATATGGTTGAATTAGTTTTAAAACAATTTGAAAGTATAAAATTCTTTGACAATTTGAATACTTTCCTTGAAAAAGAAACTTGGGAACCCCTGATTTGCCAAATCATTTAAAATATAAAAAACCCAGGGAAGGGAACAATTCTTCCTGACAAATGTTCATCCCTAGATCAGTAATTGTAGCTAGGCAAATGGTTTAAATGTTGGCTTGTAATGGATAATATGTTATTCATTTTACTATGCTAATTATGTTTACTAAATATGTTTACTAATTTTAATCTTTTACTGAGGGTTGCCGACTATACTCACTGGAAAGTGAGGAGAAGCAGTTTCTGAATAAGATGAGCAAAGTTAGCAGAAATACAGCAACAAAGGGTAATATTTTCACAGGCACCCAATTAGCCCCTTATTTTGGACTTAAGAAGAGGGCACTGATATCATATATACTGGGTTAAAATTTTTATACAGGGTGATAAAAAGAATAATTGGACTATTTAATCCATATCAGTTTATGAATTATATTACTTTTTCTAAATATTGGCTATCTGGTGAATGTGAGGAAATAGAAATAATTACATGAGCTGAAGTGATTTTTTTATTGTCAAAGAAGAATTTTTGCAAGAATAATTTGTTTACACATATTTCAATTTATTTTAGCTAATATTTATTAACATCTCCTATCAGTATGATGCATTGAAGTATTATTTCTCCAGAAAATTCCCATAGGGACAACTATCCACAATTTATAAGCCACCAGATATGTTTGTTAAAACATAGATGCAGATATAAGCAATATTAATATAGAGAAATTATTATAAAAGTTTTAATAAGAATCAGTTGATATTGCTGAGCAGCATATCTATATTTGTTTTTTTCTTGCTTATGTGAGATAGTTCTGGCCATTCAATATTTTGAAATTTATAGGCACATTTTTTATTATTAAATATGTGCTACAAAACAAAGTAGATGTATATTTTGATATAGAACTATATTCTGAACAGCTGGCTGAAAGTGGAATTACAATTTAAATTTGAAAAGAAACACCAAACATTGTAAAATAAAAATAGAATTATAAAACAAATAATGTGGGATTATGAGATATACTTAAAAAAATGAAAATAACATTTACATACATTCATATATATATAACAGATGATAACATTAAGTTATAAGAGACTAAACAGATTGGTGATTTTTTTACTAATAGTGAATATAAATCTGTCAAATGTATGAAAGTATGGAGACCATGGATAAAGTCATTTTGGTTTCTTGAAGAACATTACAAGGCACACACACACTTTTAATGGTACATATTTAAATAAGTATATATTTATTACAATTCTAGTGAGGTTCATTTTTCACTTACAAAATTAGCTTTGAAATATAATACTATAAAACAGAATATCTCAACTTTTCCTGTGAACTGAGTTACACACAAAGCCTTATATAAACATGCATAATATATGCATAAATTTAATGTTATTTTAAATATTCATTATTGATAAAATTATTTTTAATATATATGAAGAAAATAATGATATGCTTTGACCAATTAGTTTCACTTTTGAATATATATCAGGAAAAATTCCATAGAAATTGAGAGTGCTATTATTATAAACATATATATGTTCATGTGTGTGTGTATATATATATATACATATACATCTATATGCATCTATATATATATATTATTATTTCTATAAAGACACCCTTTAGTTTCTTAGGATGCTCAAACAAATACTATGAAATGGTTTGGCATAAATAATGAGACTGTATTTGCTCATGGCTTTGATGTCAGAAATGCATCCAAATAAAGGAACCATCAATGTGATACTATCTCACAGAAGCCTGTGGTGTTCTGGGGCTGGCTCATGGAGATCTTTGGTCTTAGTTTTTCACATGGCAGAGAACATGGTGGCATCTTCTTGTCTTTCTCTTCTCCTCAAGTTCCATAGATTTCATTTCTGGCTTCTTGGTCTGTGGCTTTCTTTCACAGTTCTCCAGTATTAGGAAAAAGACTCATCATGATTATTTGATTTTCATATTAACTGAAGTAACCTCAACAAATGGTCCTAGTTGCAATGGTTTGACACCCACAAAAATGGAACAACATGAAGAACACATATTTTGGGGAAACATACAGTTCCAAAACACAACAGATGCATATATAGACATACATACATATCTGAATACACTTATATATGAACAATATATTTTTTCTAATTCAAATATTGTTTGAGAAAATATTTCTCCTCTTATTCTTAAAGAATCTCTGAATAACACATGGCAACAGATATGTAGGAAATAAATAAAAACATTTTAGAACTGCTGAATTTCAAGTATATTTATACTGATTTAGATACTAGAAATTATTATTATTTAACATTACTTTGCTGTGCTAAAAAAGCAATGCGGATATTGCATGAAGTAATATTTGCATAATTGTAATATTATCTTCATGCCTATTATTCAATTGAAATTCCTTGCTCTAAGTAAATTCAGTTTTCTTTTCAGAAACACTAAATAAAGACTAATTTACCTTTTATGTTTTTCCTTAAGATATCACCAGAAATCTATTTATGCAAAAGGTAGTTTTGCACAGAAATGTATCCAGAGAGAATCACTTTCCTTTGTTGCCAGAGTCATATATTACTCATGAACTAAGGAGGTTAAATACAACAAGAAATTATCTACCACAGAGGTTTGGGCTGGTTTACAATTCAACTAGCAAGCTCCTCAAGAGAATTTTCATTGCCCCCTATTCAATTAGGTAGGCTGACCACAATTTCTCCATTAGTCCTTCAAAGGCCCAATTAAGCAAATCTGTTCTTTTGGGAACAAGTAAACAAAAATATCTTTGAATCACATAATCATTCATTCACCATCCCCAGTTAATACCACCTGAGAACTGGAATTTTGCACTGCTGAAATCCCAGGGCATAATTCAGCAGCTGCTGCTATGATCCAAAGTGAGATTCCTTCCTGACTTCTCCATGATTAGTTACTTCAGGTATGTTACTTAACTTTTTTTATTCCCCTCTGGTCCATCATGCAAAAATGGGGATGATAAGAACATGCATGTTATAGGGTGTTTGAGTTCAAAGTGATATGGTTAAATAAATTGTGCGGAACATAGCCAGGTGCATCAGAGTGACTAAATGTTTCACAATAGTGAGGATGAGATTTAGAATTATATGTATTGCTATGATGAGGTTTAGTTTTGTTTCTGTTGATAACATCAAATTTAAAAATTAGAAACCTGTATAAAGTAAAACATTTTAATTATTGAACTGTATGTCACTCCATCAATTAATTGGCTATGAGACCCCTAATTCAGAAATAAACTATCAAGCAATATACATGTATATACTTTGTACAAGTAAAGGTAGTTCCTTAGTCTTTTTCATTTTGAAATTGAGATCATGATTGCTATTTTTGAGTATATTTATATAATTGTACAATTTCATTAAAGGTGCCTCAGCATTCTAATCAGAAAATACTACCTTAATATTTTTTCTATATAGACATAGAGGATGAGATGAACATTAATCCTAAGAATTGAGCTTGGTTATAGAATAAAGTCTCTGGCTGTGTATGGGATACTGGGAAGTTTATTTTGGGGCAGAACTGATTTGAAGGTCCTTGTACATACATGCTATTAAGCTAATTTTATCTCTAATTGAGTGCCTCTCATTTGCTAGTCAGAGCAATATGTGGTTTATTTATACATTCAATCCTCAGAACTCCCAGTGCCCCTCATAGCTAGGCACTATGAATAATTCCTCCATTTCTCAAATGTAGACATTGTCCCCATACACATAGAGAGCAAGTAGTGCAGTCATATGTATCCCAACACAGTGCCTATGTTCTTGTTGGCCATGTTTTAGAGACACACAACATATAACACACCACAGAAGTTTTGAGGTTATCATTTTTATACTCTACTATGATAATTTTAATTTACATTATTAAAAAACAAATGTAACAAGAATTAGCAATTGGAAAGTGTGCCACATACTCCAGGTTCATTGCATCAAATATTAGGAACAAGCCCATTTTTTCTTTCCCCCATGAGCATTTTGTGCAGGAATTACCAAACTATATACTAATAGAAAAATAGATAAATAACAGCTGTATAGTTACTAAACAAAGGCAAACTTTGAAAACAATTTTTAACTAATTTGGTCTTTATTCAATTAATTCCATCATTATTTAATAAGTAAT
Organism: Tolypeutes matacus; assembly: GCA_026826555.1. Classification (NCBI taxonomy): domain Eukaryota; kingdom Metazoa; phylum Chordata; class Mammalia; order Cingulata; family Chlamyphoridae; genus Tolypeutes; species Tolypeutes matacus. The sequence goes on along the minus strand of JAKSZT010054486.1, from coordinate 662,378 downwards.
TGGGACCATTAAATCTCTAAATATAATTACTACAAAAACACTTTAGAATTTTTTTGAGGAAAACTCAAGATTTTTTTCCATTTTTTTGTGTTCCAAGCATATATTGGAAATTGAATAATTTTCCATTGAAGATTCATTACATTAAATGATCATAAATTCTTCTACAGTAGCACCATTTCTAGCATAAGGATCTTTTTTCATTTGCTAGGTTGTATGTTGTCAGGTGCTACTATTTTCACCCAGGTCTCTTTTGTAGCTTTACAGCAGATCGAGTGTAGAAACTACATTTCCCAGGATGCCATTCTCTACATAGTTCATATTTATCACCTATTAAGTGGAGTGATTAACATGTGATTGGAAGATTAGAAGAAAGGAAAATGAGTTAATCTCTGAAGCAGCAAATGTGTGGAAAGTGTCAATATGAGCACTGGTATTGATGTTCTTGTTTTATTTATAATGAATATAAACAAACAATTTCACATCTTCTGCTAGTCAGCCAAAGCATGCTGATGCAAATTACCCGAAATCGTTTGGCTTTTATAAAGGTTCTTTGTTTGGGTCAGAAGCTTACATTTACAAAGCCATAGAGTCCAACTCAAGGTACAATAAGAAGTATTTTCTCACCAAAGATGATTTGCTGGTGTCTGTGAGGGTTCAGCCTTCCTTCTTCCTCTTATGGTTCCATGTTCCCAGCTTCTTCCAATCTCAGCTGTAAGCTGGAATAAATCTCCTCTTTTTTCTTGGGGTTTTCTTAGCACTGCAAGGTATCAGGTGAATGGCTCATCTCTCTGTGAGGGGCCTCTGCTCTGTCTATGTAGCTCTCTCTCTTCTTCTGTGTTCTTCTGTATCTATAGTGTCCATTTATATAGCCATCTAAGGGATTGGAGACTCAACCCAACATGACCTAATGATGTGACTGAATGAAAACTATATTCTTTATTTAATCAAGTAAAAATAAACCTTTGAATTTAATAGTCAGTGGGTATCACGCCCAGGGGAAGAGAACATTTTCCCTACATAATCAATACCTCCTTTTGGAATTCATAAATAATATCAAACTTCCACACTCCACCCTCTGAATTCCAAAAAGATATTATAATATTTTTTTAAAAAAACCTTAAATCAGTCACAATGTTAAGTATAAAATCATATTGCAATCACTTTATAGGAATAGAGTTTGTCTTGGGGCAGAGTCCCATCTGGCTGTAAATGTCTGAAATTTACAAAACAAATTATCCACTTCCAGTATAAAAAGAGACAGATAAAGGAAGAACATTTGCATTACCACAAGGAGAATTTTAGAGGTAAACATGAGTCACATGTGCCCTAAATTCCGTAAACCTGCAGATTATAATTCATTAGATATAAAAGTCTAAGAGCCATTCTCAAGATAATGATTTCTTCTCCCTGGGCCCTCATGGAGACCTATCCATTTCACAGGCTTCCCCAGTGGCCATTTTCTTGGTTCCAACCTCATCAAGCATATGGATGGTGACTGAGTTCCAGACTTTACCCTCCAAGAATGTTGAGCTGATGGCCACAACTTACCCAATCTTTGGGGTATAGTCTCAACCCATTTAGTACAATGAGGGGAGGTAGCATCCACCATAATATCTGGCCTAGAGGCCTAACCCTCTCAGAGCCATGAGTTGGCAACCGGGTCTCCCTAATCTGTGGTGGGGCAGGTCCACCCTCTCAGACATATGGAGTGTCAATCTTACTCTCTGCAACATGTGGTGAATGTGCTTCACCATGTCTGTACCCTGGGGTGGCAAAACTCTCCCTGAAAATGATGCTGGAACATACACCCTCTTCAAATGCCAGGGCTAAATCACCCTCTCTGTAATCATGCTTGGGATCATTCTCTTGGCCAAAAGAGGTGTCTTAATTCCAGACATTAGCTTTCATGGTTTTCTCCTTAAAGTCATTTTCCCTTCCATATCTCCCCTCCATGTCCCTTTTTTCCAGGCTGACAGTGGTTTTGTTCATACAACTCTCATAGAAAGCATACTGGTTTAGCAGGAATAAAAAGTCCAAGCCATCAGACACTAAGACTTTCTACAATTCTTTCTGACATAACTACATTTTCAGTTCTGACTTACAAGTTCCAAGTACAGTCAAATCCTCAAATAGGGCACTATCCTCTGGAGGCTTGATTTCCAGAGGCTTGGAATTTCCAGAATTAGTTTCTGGTTACTTTGTACCCAACAATTCAATTCTCAGCTTATCTCTCTCACCTAGCATTTTACTATAAGCTGCAAGGAGAAGCCAACCTGAATTCTTTAAGCTTAGTTTGGAAATTTCTTCAGCTAAATGCCCAGACTCACCATTTAAAATTCTGTCTTCCCTAAAACATCAGGATTTAATCTTCCTAAGTTATCTTGAACTTTAAAATACAGATCACCTTTCCTTCAGTTTCCAATAGTAAAGCTTCATCATTTACTTTGAAGGCCTCATAAAAAGTCTCTTTAGTGTCCATATTCCTAAAAATACTCTCTTCAAAGCAATCTAGGCCTTTTATATCAAGCGTCTCATAATTCCTCCAAAAAATACCCCTTACCATTTATAAAACCATTCCAGCATTTTGGTAATTGCAAAAATACCAAAGGGGTGCTGATGCAAAGTATCAGAAGTCTGTTGGCTTTTATAAAGTTTATTTATTTGCTGTTGAAGCTTACAGTCACAAGGCCATAAAGAATATGTTACTTGCCTCAGCAAAATTGGTTGCCAGATGTTGGAGCAAGATAACTGCTGTTCTCTTCTAGGGTTCAGCCTTACTCTTCCTTTTAAGGTTTCATGGTGCCAGCTGGCATAAAATTCAAATCTCTTCCTGGGGCTTATCTCTGTCTTGGCTCAGTTGCTCTACTCTTTCCACAAGGCCAGCTGTAAACTATCAGGCAATAATCTAAACTCTCTCCCCAGGGCTCCAGCATCAAAACCAAGTGCTCTCCTCTCCTGTGTCATTTTCTGTGTGAGTGTCTGCCCATCAAGTGGGTAAGGACTCAATATCCTACTGATATGTCCAAATCAAAGCATTAATCTTAATTTAATTAAGTAAAAGTAAAACCTCTGAATTTAATACAATCAAAGTTTATCATGCACAGAAAACAGAACAGTTTACAACCATAATCAATATTTCTTTTTGGAATTCATCAATAATATCAAACTGCCACATTGATTCTTCAAGAAGATGAATATAATAGAAAAATCCTTAGCAAGACTGACAAACAAAAAAGAGATATACAAATAAATGAAATTAGAAATAAGAGGCAGGATTACTAGTGAAACAAGAGAAATAGGATAAAAAGAGGATATTATGAATGGCTGTATGTCACCAAACTAAAAAACATAGACAAAGTGCATAAATTCCTAGAGACAGACAAAGAAGCAACCTACAATAACCAGAGAAGAAAAAGACCTCAACAAATGAATAACAAATATAGAATTTGAAAAAATCATCAAAAACCCCCACAAAAGGAAATTTCCAGGATCAGATGGTGGCATGAGGGAATTCTACCAAACCTTAAAGAAAATTTTGTACTAATCTTGTTCAAACTCTTCCAAAAAATTGAACAGGAAGAAATACTGTCAAACTCAATATCTGATGCCAACATCACCCTAATACCAAAGCTTATCATACGATGAACAAAGAAAATTTTGGACCAAGTTATCTAATGAATATAGATGAAAAAATCTTCAACAAATTATCTGCTAACTGTATCCAAATGCACAATAAACCAATTATAGGCAATGATCAGTTTGGCTTTATCCCCGGTATGCAAGGATGGTTTAACACAAGAAAACAAATTAGTGCAATAAACCACATCAATAAATTGAACAAAAAAACCATACAATCATCTCAATTGATGCAGAAAAATATTTTACAATGAACCTGGTCCTCATATATGGGAAGGAGCTGATCAACCACTGAGTCAAACCCCCAGCATCTTTTGACTATTGAAAAAAAAAGCTTTGAGAGATAGAAATAGAAGTAAATAGTCTCAACATGACAAAATATATGAAAAACCCACAGTTAAAAAGGTACACAAAGTGAAATATTGAAAGACTAACTGCTGAGAGCAGGAAAAAGAAAAGATGCTCATTGTTACCGATGTTATTCAATATTGTGCTAGAAGTTCAAGTTACATAAATTAGGCTAGATAAAGAAACAAAAGGCCCTGAAAGAGGAAAAGAAGAAGTAAAACTTACATTATTTGCTGATGAAATTATCCTACAGCTAGAAAATCCTGAAAATTCCACAACAAACTACTAGAGTAAATAAAGAAGTTCAAAAAACATGAGATACAAGATCAATATGCAAAAATCAGTAGTGTTTATTTATACTACTAAGAGCAATTAGAGGCAGAAGTCAGGAAAAAAAATCCATTTACTGTAGCATTTAAAAGAATCAAATATTTAGGAAAATGCTTAAAGATATAAAAGGTCTGTATTCAGAAAAATATAAAACTTTTCTAATAATAAACAAAAAAATCTAAATAAGTGGAAGGATATTCTATGTTAATGGATTGGAAAACTAAATATCAACAAGATGTCAATTCTACCAAAATTGTTTTACATATTCAATGCATTCACAATAACTCTGAACAGTTTCTTTTGCAATAAGAGAGAGGTCAATTATCAAAATTATTTGGAAGGGTAACCAAAAATAACCAAAAATATCTTAGAACAAAATAATGAGATTATATAAGTCTCACTTCTTAACTTTAAAGTTTAATATTTAGCTACAGGGGTAAAAACAGAATGATATTGACATAAAGCTAAACATATTGACCAATGGAATAAAACTGAGTGCTCAGAAATGGGCCCTCACATCTATGGTCAAGTGGTTTTTGACAAGTCTCTCAAAACCACTAGACTGAATCAGAACAGTCTACTCAACAAATGGTGCTGGAAATATTGGATAGCCATAACCAAACAAAAGAAAAAGGACCGCTGTCTCACACCTTACACAAAAATTAACTCAAAATGGATCAAAGACCTGAATATAAAAGCTAGAAACCAAAAACTCTTAGAAGACAGTGTAGGAAAACAACTTCAGTATCTGGTGGTCTGTAGTGGTTTCTTAAATCTCACACCCAAAGCAAGAGCAATGATAGAAAAATTAAATAAATGAACCTCCTCAAAATTAAATAGTTGTGCTCTTTAAATGACTTTGGCAAGAAAGTTAAAAGACAATCTAATCAATGGGAGAAAATATTTGAAAACCACATATCTGATAAAGTTTATCCATGTTACATAAAGTGATTGTACCACTCAATGATAAAAAAAAAAGACAAGCAAACCAATCAAAAATGAGCAAAAGTCCTGGGTAGATATTTTTCTAAAGAGGAAATTCAAATGGCCAAAATGAAAATGAAACTATGTTCACAATCCATAGCTTTTAGGGAAATGCAGATCAAAACTATGAGTTATAATTACATGCATTTGTTGGCCACTATTTAAAAAATGGAAAAATACAAGTGCTATAGAGGATGTGAAGAAATAGCAACACTCTTCCACTGTTTATGGGAATTTAAAATGGTGCAACCTCTGTGGAAGACTGTTTGGTGTGTCCTCAGGAAGCTAAATATCCATTTGCCATATGAATCAGCAGTCTTGAGACTAGGAATATATTCCAAAAACTGAAAGCAGTGGCATAGACAAATATTTTCCCAGCATTGTTTACAGTAGTCTTATTCGCAGATGCTAAAAGATGGAAATATCCCAAGTGTTCATCAACAGATGAGTGGATAAACAAAATATGGTATATACATAAAATGGAATACTACTCAGTGATAACAAGAAATGTTATCAGTAGGTATGTGACATCGTCGATGAACCTTGTTGGTATTATGTTTAATGACATAACCTAGACACAAAAGGGTTGAGAAAGGGTAGATGATGATTCATGTATGTAAAAATTTTAATAAGGTTGTCTGTAAAAGGATAAAGTTGATGGTTACACATTAAAATGAGTATAATTAACACTGCTGGTTTTTAAAATGAGATTGTGGCTGAAAGACATAGTCTAGGGTCATAAATATCAAAAGAAATGAAGTTAGAGGATAAAGTTGAGACTCTATAACATAGTGAACTTGGTAGTGGAAGGTGAAATACAAGAATGTTCTTCAATGAACTAAAAACATGTACATCTGTATTATAAGTTGTGCTGGTTAGGTTAATGTGTCAACTCAGCCATCTAATTGTGCCCAGTTGTTTGGTCAAGCAAACACTGGGCTAATTGTTATACAAGGACATTTATGGGCTTTAGTTACCAGTGAGTTTACTGCATAGCTACCTGATTGAATCTACATTGGCCAAGAAGATTTCTGCCAGCAATGAGTGATACTTTATCCAATCAGTTTAATGCCTGAAAAGGGAAAGTAATTTCAGCATCCAGATAGAATTCCTCAGCTAGTCTTTGGATAAATTGCCAGCATCTCAATTTATCCAGAAACTCATCAAAGACCTTCAATGAAATTTCATCAGAGCCCCAAGTTTGCAGCCTGCCTGAGGAACCTGGAATTGTGCATCCCCACGGTGATGTGAGAGACTCTTATAATATGTCATAATGGACAGCTATCTCCTTTTGATTCTGTTTCCTTAGAGAACCTTCACTAATGCAGCTTGGTAGTGAGAGTGTTCCTTGAGGAACAGAATCTTAAACTTGGGATGTCTGAGGTGGTTTTGGGACATTTGTAATTGGCTTTCTACTCTAATTGGACTCAAGGGTATTAATGACTCCCTTTCCAATAATGAAGAGGCCTATAAAAATCCATGATGTGATTTGGTAATAGAAATATGCAAAATATCATCACTGGATTCCCCTACTTCCATACTTACAAGAAGCAAGGTTATGGGTGAGAATGTTTTTAATGCTTTGCCAGAGTTTTGTGGCATCAAAAGGTGTAATGATGGAGGCAAGATGACATCAGTTTAAAAAAAAAAAAAAAAAAAAAAAGATGACATCAGTTTAGGAGGGCACTCACTGACTCGCACTCTGAGGATGGCTGATTGGGGAGAGGGTTCTGCCTGGGAGTCTGTGCTGTGGGCGCATGGAGTAAGAAGCTTGGGACAGCTATCTGGAGGCAGCTCTGCAGCATGGATTGCACGGTAGAGATTCGTGAGTTTTAACCCTGCCCGTGAAGATTAACACAGATGGCTGAGCCCCAACCTCAGGGGAAAAGGCTGGTTTGAGCCACGACTCCCACCGGCAACCTGGTGAGAGAGAGCATTCTCCAAAAGAGGGAGGGTTCTGGCGAAGGGTTGAGAGGGGTTTCCTTTCTGTGGATTTGGCTGCCTGGAACCCCTTGCAGCTTTGGGGAACAAAATAAGTGGCTTGAAGTGGCACCAGGGTGAGGGGAGTGGTGAATGTGCTGAGGAAGTTGATTTACCTAGCTGCCCAGGGATACACCCCAACCCCTGCCGGCAACCCGGTGAGAGGGAGCATTCTCCAAGAGTGGGAGGGTTCTGACAGAAGGTGGAGAGGGCTTTCCTTTCTGTGGATTTGGCTACATGGACCCCCTCATAGCTTTGGGAAGTAGATAAGCCAGCTTGAAGCAGTGCCAGGCTGAGGAGAGAGGCGAATCTACTGAGGAAGCCCAATTTACCAAGCAGCCCAATGACACTGAGGCTTGGCTCCAGAGGGGATGGAGGCAGCCAATTTTATCATTCTGCATGGAAAAGTATCAGAGCTTCAGCTACACTGGGGAGGCCAGGAAGTGGGAAGTGCTTGATTACTTTCCACAAGCCTAGTTAAGGTCCCCTCGGTGAAGGGGGTGATCTAGAAGAGGCCTTCTTTTGGGTCCCTTATCCCCCCCCCAAAAAAAAAACTAAAGAAAAAAAAGAAAACAGTCACTTTAAAAAATAAAAAATGAATTTTTCTTTTCAATTTGGTTGAATAGCTAAAATATGCCTCAAAACCTGCAGATAGAACTTTGCAGGGCAATTGATTGATAAACACAACAGGCTCAGAGATTCCACAAGGGCCCAAGAAAGGACACTGTTCTTCCTTAGATTTGTTTGACTGCTTGCTTGTGTGGTTGTTGGTTTTTCTCTGTTTATTTGTCGTCTCTTGCTTTTCTTTACTCTTCCCACCCCCCTTCTTTTTTCTTTCATTTTTTTAAAACTAGGTGCTACTAGCTTGTTTCTTCTTTGCTGTGCTTCTTCTTCAGTGATTTCCCATTCTTTCTCTATATTGATTTTGTATTCCAAGCTATCTCTTTTCCTTCCTTCAACTTTCTGCCTTCTGCTTTCTGTTGTGGTTTTTTATATACCAGGTTTTTTAATTAGTCCACAACTTCAAGGGTATCAATTTCTATTCTATCTATTCTGTTTTATTCTTTATTTCATTAATATTAACTTTTTCCTTTCAGTCCTTTCTTTACTCTTTCTCTTCCTCCTCATCATTCTAGCCTTCTAAATCATTATATGTAAATTCCTCTATTTGGTTTCCCAGTCCATTGTACATACTCCACATTTTTTTTCCTATTACCCTGCACTGCCAACATGAGCTAAATATTCATTTCACTAAGTCTTATATGGCCCCTCTTCTAACTATTATCAATATTACTATTATCATTCTTCCTTTCTCATATCTTTCTATTCCTCTAGCCCTAATCATATGCCTTCAAGGGAACATAGAAAGAAGCAAGGAAATAAAATAGGATGAAAAAGTGTCAAAGAGAAAATGTAACAGAACACAGAACCACCAGCTAAATAAAACTCTAGAGCAGAGAGAGAAGTTAATCAACCGAATAAACCCATCAAGATAAAATGATGACTAGAGGGCAACAAAAAAATTACAAATCACACTGAGAAACAGGAATACATGGACCAGTCCAAAAAACAAATTAAAAACCCGGAAGAGATGCAGAACCTCAAACAACTAATCAAAGCTTTCCAAATAAATATCATGGACCAACATATTGAAGTGAAGGAAGAGATTAAGGATATTAAGAAGACACTGGGAGAATATACTGAAGAAAATGTAAACATACATAAAAAGATAACAGATATGATGGTGATGAATGGCCCTTCCAAGAAATCAAAAAGATGCTGGATTCACATAACAGCAGACTTGAGCAGCCAGAAGAAAGAATTAGTGATGTGGAAGACAATACATCTGAAATCAAACAGATAGTAGGACAGATAGACAAAAAGATAGGAAAAAACCAACAGGGACTCAGGAATTTAACCAACAACACAAAATGCACAAACATACACATTATGGGCATCCCAGAAGGAGAAGAGAAAGGAAAGGGAACCAAAGGAGTGTTAAAGGAAATAATGGCTGAAAACTTCCCAACCATATTGAGAGAGATGGGCGTGCAAATACAGGAAGCACAGCACACTCCAAACAGTATAAATCCCAACAGGCCTACTCCAAGACATATAATTATCAAAATGTTGAATGATCAAGACAAAGAGAAAATACTCAAGGCAGCAAGAGAAAAGAGAACTATCACATATAAGGGAAGCAGAGTAAGATTAAGTGCTGATTTCTCATCTGAAACCATGGAGAAAAGAAGACAGTGGTATGACATAGTCAAAGTACTAAAAGAAAAAACTACCAGCCATGAATTCTCTCACCAGCAAAACTGGTATTCAAAAATAATGGAGAGTTCAAAATATTCACAGATAAACAGTAATTAAGAGAGTATGCCAATAAGAAACCTGCACTTCAAGAAATACTAAAAGAACTTCTACAAATTGAAAGGAAAAAACAAGAGAAAGAGAGTTGGAGGAGAGTTTAAAAACAACTAAAAAGACAAAAACAGAAACAAAACAACATATGACATACATTAACCCAAAGAAAATATTGCTGAAGTAAGAAATTCCTTGTGAGTAATGACACTGAATGTTAATGGATTAAATTCACCACTCAAGAAACAAAGATTGGCAGAATGGATAAGGAAATATGATCCATCTATATGCTGTCTACAAGAAACCCACCTTAGACCCAGGAATACAAGGACACAGAAAGTGAATGGCTGGAAAACAATTTTACAAGCTATCAAAAGCCAAAAAAGTGAGAGAGGGCTGTGGGATGTGGTTGGAGGTGTGGGAGGTGGGCAACATGGGATCCCAGTGGGTTCCATGTAATATTTTGGGTAATCTAAGCACCTCTTAAAATATATGTGTATATATATATAAAACATTTTTATAAGCAAATATACATATATGCATATATATTTATATATCATTTTGCAAATGTTTGTATGTATTGTGAGAATTTTGATTTTTACCCATAATAAAAAATAGAAAAAATAAATAAATAAATAAATAAGCCAAAAATGGGTAGGAGTAGCCATTCTTATATCAGACAAAATAGACTTTAAATGCAAAACTATTGTAAGAGACAAAGATGGACACTACATATTAGTAAAAGGGGTAAACTTTCAAGAAGAGAGAACAATCATAAGCATTTATGCACCTAATTGGGCTGCCTCAAAATACATGAGACAAACTCTGGAAAATCTAAGTGGAGAAATAAATGCCTCTACAATTGTAGTGGGGAACTTTAATACACCATTATCATCATTAGACAGAACATCTAGACAGAGAATCAATAAAGAAACCAAGACTGTGAACAATACATTAGAGGAACTGGACTTAATAGGCATATACAGAACACTACACCCAAATACAACAGGATTTATATTCTTCTGGTGTGCACATGGATCATACTCCAAGATAGACCACATGCTAGGCCATAGGACAACTCTCAATGAATTCAGAAAGATTGTGATTATATAAAGTAATTTCTCTGACCACAATGGAATGAAATTGGAAATCACTAAGGGCCAGAGAAACAGGTTAGGCACAAAGATATGGAAATTAAAAACACACTCTTAGATAAACAGTGGGTCAAGGAAGAAATCCCAAAAGAAATCAGTAACTACTTTGAAACTAATGAAAAGGACAACACAACATATCAAAACCTATGAGATGCAGTATAAGCTGTCCTGAAAGGGAAGTTCATAGCCATAAATACATATATTAAAAAATAAGAAAGAACTAAAATTGAGCACCTACCTGCACACTTGGAAGAATTGGAAAAACAACAACAAATTAAACCTAAAGGAAGTAGAAATAGGAAATAACAAAGATTAGAGCAGAACTAAATGAAATAGAGAATAAGAGAGCACTAGAAAAAATAAACAAAACCAAATTCTGGTTCTTTGAGAAGATCAATATAATTCACAAACCCTTAGAGAGACTAACAAAGAAAAAGAGAGAAGAGATGCAAATACACAAAATAACGAATGAACAAGGGAATATCACTACTGACCTCACAGAAGTAAAGGGTACTATAAGAGAATACTTTGAAAAATTATATGCCAACAAGAATTTTAATTTAGAGGAAATGGACAAGTTTCTAGAAACTCACAAAAAGCCTACATTGATAATAGAAGAAATTGATGAACTCAATAGTCCAATTACAAGTAAAGAGATAGCCGCAGTCATCAAAAACCTCCCAACTAAGAAGAGCCCAGGACCAGATGGCTTCACAGATGAATTCTACCAAACATTCCGGAAAGAGCTAACACCAATTCTGCTTCAGCTCTTCCAAAAAATAGAAGTAGAAGGAATATTGCCTAGCTAATTCTACCATGCCAACATTACCCTAATAACAAAACCAAACAAAGATACCACAAGAAAGGGAAATTGCAGGCCAATTTCTCTAATGAACCAAGATGCTAAAATCCTCAGGAAAATATTTGCTAATCGCATTCAACAACATATCAAAGGATTATACACCATGACCAAATGGGTTTCATCCTGGGTATGCAAGAATGGTTCAATATAAGAAAATCAATCAATGTAATACACCACATAAACAGATTGAAAGAAAAACATCACATGATGATCTTTATAGATGCAGAAAAAGAATTCAACAAAATACAGCACTCTTTCTTGATTAAAAAAAACTGCAAAAGATAGGAATAGAAGGTAACTTTCTGAATATGATAAAGGGTATATATGAAAAACCCAAAGCTAACATCATCTTCAATGGTGAAATCCTAAAAGCCTTACCTCTGAGATTGGGAACAAGACAAGGATGCCCACTATCACCACTCCTATTTAACATTGTCTTAAAAGTACTTGCTCGAGTACTGAGGCAAGAAAAAGATATAAAATGCATCCAAATTGGAAAAGAAGAAGTAAAAAATTCATTATTTGCAGACGACATGATCCTATACATAGAAAGCCCTGAGAAATCTACAACAAAGTTTCTAGAACTTATAAAGGAGTTCAGTAATGTCACAGGCTATAAGATCAAAGCTCAAAAGTCAGTAGATTTCTGTACACCAATAATGAACAATCTGAGGAAGAAATGAAGAAAAATACAATTTACAATAATAACTAAAAGAATCAAATACCTAGGAATAAACTTAATTAAAGATGTAAAGGACGTATATACAGAAAACTACACAACACTGTTAAAGGAAATCAAAGAAGACTTAAATAAATGGAAGAATATTCCTTGTTCATGGATAGGAAGACTAAATATCATCAAGATGTCTATCCTACCCAAACTAATCTACAGATTTAAAGCAATCCCAATAAAAATCAACACTGTATTTTTTTAAGGAACTGGAAAAACTCACTACAAAATATATTTGGAAAGGTAAGATGCCCCAAATTGCCAAAGACATACTGAAAAAGAAAAGTGAAGTTGGAGGTGTCAGATTGCCTGATTTTAAAACATACTACAAGCTACAGTGCTCAAAACTGCATGGTATTGGCACAAGGATAGACATAATAACCAATGGAAATGAATTGAGAGTTCTGATATACATACTCACATATACAGTCATCTGATATTCAACAAGGCCATGAAGGCCAATCAGTTGGGAGAGAATGGCCTCTTTAACAAGTGGTGCTTGGAGAACTGGATATCCATATCCAAAGGAATGAGAGAGGAATACCATTTCAAACCTTATACAAAAATCAACTCAAGATGGAACAAAGATCTAAATATAAGAGCCAAAACCATAAAGACCTTGATAGATAATGCAGGGAAGCATTTACAGGACCTTGTAATAGGAAATGGTTTCATGAACTTCACACCCAAACACTAACAGCAAGAGAAAAAAATAGATAAATAGGATCTCCTCAAAATTAAAAACTTCTGCACCTCAAAGGAGAGAAATAAAAAGGCAGCCTACCAATGGGAGAAAATATTTGGCAACCATATATCTGATAAGAGCCTAATATTCTGCATATATAAAGAAATCCTACACATCGAAAATAAAAAGACAAACAGCCTATTTTAAAAATGGGCAAGTGACCTGAAAAGACAATTCTCCAAGGAAGAAATATAAATGGCTAAAAAGCACATGAAAAAAATGCTTGACATCGCTAGCTATTAGGGTAATGCAAAGCAAAACTACAATGAGAGACTATCTTACACCCATTAGAATGGCAGCTATTAAAAAAAAAACAGCAGTCAATAAGTGTTGGAGAGGATGTGGAGGAATAGGAACCGTCATCCACTGCTGGTGGGATTGTGGAATAGTCCAGCCACTGTGGAGGACAGTTTGGTGGTTCCTTAGAAAACTAACAATAGATCTTCCATATGATCCAGCGATTCCACCGCTGGGTATATGCCCAGAAGAATTGAAAGCAAAGACATGAACAGATATATGGACACCAATGTTCAAAACAGCATTGTTCACAATTGCCAAAAGTTGGAATCATCCCTGGTGCCCATCAACAGATGAATGGATACACAAAATGTGGTACATACATACAATGGAATATTACTCAGCTGTGAGAAGGAATAAAGTGCTAACACAGAGAATAACATGGATGAATCTTGAAGACCTTATATTGAGTGAAGCAAGCCAGGTATTGAAGAATGAACAGTATATGATCTCACTGATTTGAATTGAGGAAAATAAGCATTCTCTGAGAACCAGTGTCTGAAAGATAGGTTAACAAGAGAAGAGAAGGTCGTGAGCTATCACCCATATGGACATAATCTATGGTAAAGTGATAGAGTATAATCGCATGTTGAAGGATAGGACAGGTGGGTAGTGATATTACTGGGTTTGGTGGTGCAAGGTTGACAGGTTGGTATATTAGGAAGGGGGAGTTAGAATACCCAGGATACTGGTGGGAGAGATGGGAGGGGGACTAGGTGAACATGGGATTTGTGTGTATGATGTTGAAAGTGCAGGAGTGGGAATGCTCTTATGGCAGTATGACAAGGTAGTGTCACTGGTTTAGGGTGTAGGTTGCGGGGGCATTCAGGAAGGGGCACCTCTGGAGTAGGCTTCTGGGGAGTGTGTGAGTGTTCATCATGTCAAAATGTGTTGTGTCAGGGAGTGGATATCCACACGGTGAGTGGGAAAGAGATGGACCCCCATCTTTGGGAAGACCGATTCACCCAGAAACAGACAGGTGGGTGTATCTTAGGCACAAGGGTGGATCCTAATAGGAGAGGATAATCAGCATGTCAAGACCTCTTGTTGCATGTAACTATGAATCTTGTCATCCTATGAGTCAAGAAAGGGGAGTGTCATGTGTCCCAGTGGGATGGGGAGGAAGGAACAGAAAAGATCAAACAGGGGATATTTAGTGGTCATGGGAAATGTTTTTCATTATCTTACAGTAATGGACACAAGACATGGTAAATATCATTAAAAATTATTAAACTGTACCATCTAAAATGTAAACTATACTGTAAACCATTGACAATGTTTAATAGCTATGTTTCACTATCTGTATAAGAGTTATAACAATGCTACCATCCACACACACAAAAAGGCTTTAATATGGGGTGAGAAAAGGGGAAGGAGATTGGATATATGAGAGTCTCTAGTATTCTGTGGGTGACTGTGCTGTGACCCAAAACTTCTTTGAAAATTAAATGAAAATTCGGGAGAAATTGGGGAGTGAGAGGGGGCAGGTGCCATGGTACAGACTGGACACCCGATAATGCAGTGATACAAGGAAAAATGTTTAAATTTTGTTTGTTTGTTTGTTTTTTCCCATTTTTTGAATATCCCAATCCTTTAATTTTATTTTATTTCTAGCATTTTTTTTAAGTTTCCATGTATTTTATCTCTTATATTTAAACTTCTCTTTATTATTTCATTTTCCTATTAATTGTATTTGGCTATTATATGGGCTTCAGATTCAAGGAAGGTTTGGATCACAGAAGGGTTAAGAGGGGTCAGGAGAGGATCATTGGTGGGGAGCTGTCTGGGATGGGGGTTTCATGGGAGTAAGTTCACCTGAATATACATGAAATACATATAAAATAGTTCAAATGATCAAGGGGTGAGGCATGGTCACAGTAGGTAGACAATCACTCAATAAATGAGGGAATACTGAATTCCCAGCCTGGACAGCTCTGTCACATTCTCCAAGGGACCAGCAACAGTCCCCCGAGTGCAGGGGCAGTGTCTGGCAAAAGAGGATGTTCCACTGATGGGTTCTTGTTATTGATGACTAGCCTTAGGAGTCTTTGCTCTTGTAATTGAAACTTAGCCTGCTTTTATGGGGTGCCTAAGGGTTGCCACCTGAGAGCCTCCTTGTTGCTCAAATGTGGCCTCTGTCTTAGTCAAACTCAGCATATGAATGCATTACATTCCCCTCAGCATGGGACATGACTCCTGGGGATGAGCCTCCCTGGCAACAAGAGATTAATACCAAGTGCAAACTGGAAATATGACTTGAAAAAGACTTGAATAAAAGGGGGAAAAGGTAAAGACAAATGAGTTTATGTGGCTAAGAGGCTTCAAAGAGAGTCGGGACGTCGTCCAAGAGGTAACGCTTATGCACATCTCAGTAGGATCTCTTAGAACACCAAAGTGGATATCACCCCACACAGAGGGGCTCCTGAGGTCTCTGGAGACACCCAGGTCCTATATGAGGGGGGGGGGGATAGCTCCGGAGATTGATGCCTTTTCAGTGGGCTCTACTTTGGAATCTGTGCTCCTGAGAGTGACAGAGTTGGACTCAAATAAGTCCTCCCTGCACATGGTCCATCATTCCCTTCTATTCAAACCTATATGTGATGCTGGAGTTTGTAGGTATACTTCCAGAGACTGGAACCTCTGGCCTGCCCATGTGCCAGCTGTGCCTGGAATCTCGGTAGAGCTACAACTGCTACTCTACAGCTCAATGGACTCACCCAAGTCACCTGGTGAGGAGACGATGATGGACAATGGCCATTTCAGGGAATAGCAAGAGCCTGCAGCTACAGGCAGGATAATCCCATCCACCGTATCCATGGTGTATAAATCCCCTCTCACTTGGAGGTGGAGTGGACATCACCATCCCAGACTCCTCAGGTTTGTGGGAGGAGCTATGGACTAGAGTGAACATAAAGGTATTCTGTTGTAGACATATTGAGATTCAAGCAATGGAAGAAATTACAATAGTAAGGTGAAGCCAGTGGCCACTGGAGGCTCTGGGGGCAGGGAGAGGGAAAAGCAGTTGTAATACAGGGGCTTTTTCGGGACTTGGGGATTATCCTGAGTGACATTACAACGACAGATATAGGCCATTATACATCAGCATATACCATACAGAACTGCGTGGGAGAGAGTGTGGTCTATGATGTGAACTATGGTCCATGCTTAGTGGCAAAGCCCCAGGATGTGTATATCCATTGCAGTTGATATGCCACACTAATGTAAGATGTTTATGTGGAATATTGTGGGAGTTATGGGAGTTGGGGAACATGGGAATCCCTGTAATTTTTGTGTAATATTTATGTAATCTAAGCATCTTTAAAAAAAAAAAAAAAAAGATACTGCAAGAGGATGAAAAAAAAAAGGTATAATGATGTTGGCTGGCTCCTTGTAGATACTCTGGATATGGTTACAAAAGAAAGGGATGTGCTAAAGGATTCAAATTTGAAACTTAAATGTTGCGTGAATGGTGTGAAAGTTTCTATGTGTTCTCTGAAAGAAAATCTTGTCTCCTGTAGCCACAGGCTTGAGATATCTGAGAACCAAACTCAGACTATTATTGTATGAGTAGCAGAGTTACAAAGGGAACTAAAATCTCAATCCTGCGGAGTTTCTGCAGTTAAAGTGAATGCATTGCTTGAAAAGGAGTGGAACCCAGAGGATTGTGATGGAGACATATGGGATGATGATAATATTGGTGGGTGCACTGGAACCCTAAATTCTGCTGAGACTTTACCAGATAAATCTGCAATGGCCTGCCCTGTGGAAACCACACCTTGTCAACTTGTATCACCCAGCCTCCAGCCTGCCCCACGGAGTCTGGACCTCCTTCCAGCCCTGAGGCAGGTACCAGCCAAATTCTGCCCAGGCTTCAGTCTTCCCTGAGGAATCTGACTTCCAATTCCTCCCTGAAGAGGTTAATCCCGTTTCACAGGAGAAAATGCAAAGGAATGTCCTGAAGTCAGTAGCTTGCAAGACATTTCAAATCCTTCTCCTTACCCACCCCGACCCACCCCGCTTGTCTTTGATACCTATTACTAGACTAAAATCACAACAAGCCTCCAAATGTGAAACACAAAGTGTATCCATGAGGAAGTGTGCTATATTCTGAAAGAACTGCATGAGATTTCCAACTTATATAGACAGAAATCAATGGAATATGTGTGGGAATGGATACTAAAGGTATGGGATAATGATGGATGGAATATAAAGCTGGATCAGGCTGAATTTATTGATATGGACCCACTAAGCAGAAATTCTGGATTCCATGCTGTAGCTTGAGGGGTTAGAAAGGGCTCTAATAGTTTGCTTTGGTGGTTGACTGAATCATGGACCAAAAGATGGCCTAACATGCCTTAGGTTGAGATGCCCAATTTACCCTGGTATACAGTAGAAGAGGGAATTCAAAGGCTTAGAGGGATTGGAATGCTAGAATGGATTTACCACTTGAGACTTGCCCACCCACCCCAGGAATGTTCAGAGGACACACCTTTAACCAGGACTATAAGGAATAAGTTTGTAAGACTAACCCCATCTTCCCTGAAGAGCTCTGAGGATGCTCTTCCCTGTAGTCCAGATATTACTGTAGGGAGGGCTGTAATGGAATTAGAATCCTTAAACATCATGGGAATGGTCAGATCTCCATCCTGTAAAAGTCAATTAACAGCAGTTAATCACCAAAGACAAGGTGGGCATTTTTACCACAAAAAAGTTAGATTCAAAGCAGGACTCAAAATAGTCTGAGTCACATAGAGTTATGGCATTGGCTAATAGATCATGGGGTACACAGAAGTGAAATAGATGGGCAGCCTACTAAATTTCTTCTGGATCTGTATAAGCAGAAGAGTCTAGGTCGAGTAAACAAAACTCTAACTCAAATTACAGATGCAGAGAATCATTTCCCCTTTATCAATTCCCAGACTTGAGACAGTTTACAGATCCATGAGCCCCTTAAATGAGGATAAGGCCAAGTCCCCTTGGGGAAGGATCTGGTCAAACTGCCAAAAATTTATACTGTTAATCTTCCTCCCAGCTATCCCCAAGAAGATGTACAGCCTTTTACCAGAGTAACTGTGCATTGGGGAAAAGGAAATGATCAGATATTTGGGGGATTATTAGACACTGGCTCAGAAGTGACATTAATTCCAGGAGACCCAAAACATCACTGGAGTCCACCAGTCAGAGTAGGGACTTATGGGGATCAGGTGATTGATGGAGTTTTAGCTCATGTCCATCTCACAATGGGTCCAGTGTATCCCCGGACATATTCTGTGGTTATTTCCCAGGTTCCAGAATGCATACTTGAAATAGACATATTCCGCAACTGGCAGAATCCCTACATTGGATCCTTGACTTGTGGAGTGAGTGATATTATGGTTGGAAAGGCCAAGTGGAAGCCACTAGAACTGCCCCTAAAGGCAATACCAGATTCCTGGGTAGATGGCAGAGATTAGTGCCACTATCAAGGATTTGAAGGATGCAGGGGTAGTGATTCCCACCACATTCCCATTCAACTCCCCTCTTTGTTCTGTGCAGAAAGCAGATGGATCTTGGAGGATGACAGTAATTATTGTAAACTTAACCAGGTGGTGACTCCAATTACAGCTTCTGTCCCAGATTTGGTATCATTGCTTGAAGAAATCAACACATCCCCCCTGGTACCTGGTATGCAGCTTTTAATCTGGCAAATGCTTTTTTCTCAATTTCCGTTAGTAAGGACCACCAGAAATAGTTTGCTTTCAACTGGCAAGGCCAGCATTATATCTTCTCTGTTCTGCCTCAGGGGTATATCAACTCTTGAGCCCTGTGTCATAATATTATCCACAGGGAGCTTGATCATCTCTCACTCCCACAAGACATCACTCTAGTCCATTATATTGATGACACCATGTTGATAGAACCTAGTGAGCAAGAAGTTGCAAAGACTCTAGACTTACTGGTAAGGTATTTGCATTAGAGAGGATGGGAGATAACTCCAACAAAAATACAGGGTCCTTCCACTTCAGTGAAACTTCTAGGTGTCCAGTGTGGGGGGTGGGGTATGTCGAGATATTCCTTCTAAAGTGAAGGATAAGCTGTTGTATCTGGCCCTTCCTATGTCCAAAAAAGAGGCACAACACTCAGTTGGTCTCCTCACGATTTTGGAGACAACACATTCCTCATTTGGGTATGTTATTCTGGCCCATTTGCTGAGTGACCAGAAAAGCTGCTAGATTTGATTGGGGACCAGAACAAGAGGAGGCTCTTTGACAAGTCCAGGCTGCTGTGCAAGATGCACTACCGCTTGGGCCATATGATCCAGCAGATCCAATGATGCTGAAAGTTTCAGTGGCAAATAGAGATGCTGTCTGGAGCCTTTGGTATGCCTCTATAGGAGAATCACAGTGCAGACCCTTAGGATTTTGAAGCAAAGCCCTGCTATCCTTTGCACGTAACTACTCCCTTTTGAGAAACTGCTTTTGGTCTGCTACTGGGCCTTAATAGAGACTGAATGCTTAACCATGGACCATCAAGTTACCATGAAACCTAAGTTGCCTGTCATGATCTGGGTATTGTCTGACCTACCAAACCAAAAAGTTGGGTGTACATGGAAGCACTTCATAATAAAGTAGAAGTAGTATATATGAGATAGGGATTGAGAAGGCCCTGAAGGCACAAGTTACATGAGGAAGTAGTTCAAGTACCCGTGGTCACCACCCCATGTTACCTTCTCTTTCCAAACCCACAGCTTTGGTCTCTTGGAGAGTCCCTTAAAATCAATTGCCTGAGTAAGAGAAATCTTGGGACTGGTTTATAGATGGTTTTGCATGATATGCAGGTACCACCCAAAAGTGGACATCTGCAGCACTGCAGCCCTTTTCCAGCACATCCTGAAAGAGAGTCGTGAAAGCAAATCCTCCCAGTATGCAGAACTTCAAGCAGTGCACCTGCTTGTTCATTTTGCTTGGAAAAAGTAATGGCCAGAGTTGTGTTTGTACACTGATTCATGGGCTGTTGCCAATGGTTTAGCTGGATGGTCAGGGACTTGAATGGAACATGATTGGAAAATTGGTGATAAAGAGGTCTGAGGAAGAAGTATGTGGATAGATTTTTATAAGTGCGAAAAACATGAAAATATTTGTGTCCCATGTGAATGCTTACCAGAGGGTGACTTCAGCAGAGGAAGATTTTGATAATCAAGTTGATAAGATGATGCGCTTTGTGCCTAATGCCAACTCTCTTTCCCCAGTCACTCCTGTCATTGTCCAATGGTCTTATGAAAAAAGTGACCATGTAGGTAGGGATGGAGTTTATGCATGGGCTCAGAAACATGGTCTTCCCCTCACCAAGGCTGACTTTGCTACAGCCACTGCTGAATGCCCAACCTGTCATTGACAAAGACCCACACTCAGCCCTTGATATGTCACCATTCATCAAGGGGACCAGCCTGCTACCTTGTGGCAGGTCAACTACATTAGACCATTTCCACCATGGAAGGGGCAGCAATTTGTTTTAACTGGAATAGACACATACTCCTGATATGGGTTTGCATTTTCTGCACACAATGTTTCTCCTAAAACTACAATCTGCGGACTTACCAAATGTCTTATCTACCACCATGGCATTCCACACAGCATTGCTTCTAATCAAAGAACAAATTTCACAGCAAATGATCTGTGGGAATAGGCATATGCCCATGGAATTCACTGGTCTTACCATGTTCCCCATCACACTGAAGCAACTGGATTGATCAAAGAGTGAAATGGCCTTTTGAAGACTCAATTATAGTGCCAATTAGGTGATGATACCTTGCAGGTCTGGGTCAATGTTCTCCAGGAGTCAGTGTATGCCTTAAATCAGCATCCACTTCATGGTGCTATTTCTCCCATAACCAGGATACATGGGCCCAGGAATCAAGGAGTGGAAATGAGAGTGGCACCATTCACTATTACTCAAAATGACCTTCTAGGAAAATGTTTGTTTCCTGTCCCTGCAACCTTAAGCTCTGCTAGTCTACAGGTTTTAGTCCCAAAAGAAGGAGTGCTACCACCAGGGAACTCAACAATGATCCATTGAATTGGAAATTAAGACTTTCATCTGGCCACTTTGGGCCCTTTTTATCTCTGAATGAACAGGCAAAGAAGGGAATTACTGTACTGGCTGGGGTGATTGATCCTGACTATCAAGGGGAAATAGGCCTGTATCTACATAAGGGAGGTAGAGAAGAGTTTGTCTGGAACACAGGAGATCCCCTAGGGTATCTCCTAGTACTGCCATGCCCTGTGATTAAAGTCAATAGAAAATTGCAACAACCCAATCCAAGCAGGACTAACACTGGCCCAGAATCTTCTGGAATGAAAGTTTGGGTCACCCAACCAGGCAAAGAACCACAGCCAGCTGATGTGCTTGCTGGGGGTAATGGGAACATGAAATGGGTAGTGGAAGAAGGTAGTGATAATATGAACTTTGACCATGTGACCAGTTACAGAAATGAGGACTGTAATAGTCATGAATCTCTCTTCCTTGTTTCATTATGAGTATGATTGTATATGTACTCAAAATGAATTTCTTTGTTTTCTTCCCCAACCTTTTCCCTTCTCATATGACAAGTTATATTAGTTTCATGTCATAATATTTAAGGATGTCAAGTTTAAGAGTGACAATTACCCAAGGACTTGCACCTTATTCTGTAGGGAATTAATGCATTTCCAGTTGTAGGCAGGAGAGTTTAACATTGTTAAGCAGAAATATATATATACATACATGTCTGTTACTCTTTTTACTTAGAGTCTAAGTATGATTTAAGGTAATGTGTATGCTTTCCAAGTTGTAAAGAGGTAGAGTGTGATGGTTAAGCTAATGTGTCAACTCAGCCAGGTAATTGTGCCCAGTTGTCTGGTCAAGCATGTACTGGGCTAATTGTAATACACGGACTTTTATGGACTTTAGTTACCAGTGAGTGTATTGCATAGATCACTATTACATCTACATCAGCCAGAAAGATTGCCATCAGCAATTAGTGATGCTTTATACAACCAGTTGAATGCCTTAAAAGAGAAGGTGATTTTAGCAGAGAGATTTTCCCAGCTTGTCTTTGGACAGCCAACATCTCCCAGAAACTCTTCAAGGACCTTCATTGGACTTTCATCGGAGCCCCTGGTTTGCAGCCTGCCTGTGGAACCTGGACTTGTGGATCCCCTTTGTCATATGAGAGACTCATAAAATCTCATACTATTGACAGATATCTCCTGTTGATTCTGTTTCCCTAGAGTACCCTGACTAATACATAAAGTGTTCATAATATGGTGAAATATAAGAATAATACAACTAATATAACTTAAGTACTAAAGTGATTTAAAGAGGCGGCCAAGATGGCGTTAGTGTAGGAGGGCGCACACTGCAAGCTCCCAGAGCAAGGCGGATTGGGGACAGGGTCCTGCCCGGGGGTCGGTGCTGTGCACACGTGGAGTGAGAGGCTTGGGACATCTATATATGCAGATCAGCGGCGTGGACCGAACAGTGGAGATTCGTGAGTTTTGAGGCTGCCGGTGGAGGTTGGCACAGGCGGCTGAGCCCCACGGTTAGGGAAAAAAAAATAATAAAACGGCCATT
Source organism: Tolypeutes matacus (assembly GCA_026826555.1). Lineage (NCBI taxonomy): Eukaryota > Metazoa > Chordata > Mammalia > Cingulata > Chlamyphoridae > Tolypeutes > Tolypeutes matacus. The sequence goes on along the minus strand of JAKSZT010054486.1, from coordinate 639,354 downwards.
TTGAGCTGAGGGCAGGGCGAAAAAGTTTTATTTTCTGGGGATCTGGCTGCCTGGCGCCCCTTGGATCTTGTGGGAACAGAGCAAATGAGCTAATCGGCACCCAGTGAACCGGAGGGGGGATTTTGGCCGGGCAACGCAGCTGATTTCCCTAGCCACCCAGGGATAAGACCCGGGCCGCTGCGTAGCCAGGAGGAAGGGACACTTCCCAAAAAAGGGAGGGTTCCGTTGGAAGACAGGGAAGGGTATTTTATATTTTTAGACATTGATCTGGCTGCCTGCACCGCCCCATAGCTTTGGGGAGCAGATAAGCCGACCTGAAGCACCATTAGGCTGAGAGCAGATGCAAATCTGCACTCAAACTGATTTACTGAGAAGCCCCGTGACGCTGGAGCTCAGTGCCAGAAGGAGCTGAATCTGCACTCCTCACTAACTAACATCAGAGCTACAGCTAACCTGGGGAGTCCGGAAAGTGGGACGTGCTTGATTAATTTCCACGGGCCCAGCTAGGGTCCCTTCCGTAAGGAGGTTGGTCTAGAAGAGGAATTATTTTGGGTCCTGCATTTGGCTAAAAAAAAAAAAAAAAAAAAAAAAAGTGAGGTCACCTCAACAAATGAAAAATAAATTCTTTTTAATTTAGTTTAATAGCTAAAAGCTGCTTCAGGACCTGCATATAGAACCCTGTGGGGAAATTCATTGATAAACACAAGTAGGCAGGAAGGATCCACGTGGACCCTACGGGAATCATTGACACCACTTAGCTCTGTTTGACTGCTTACCTGTGTGGATCTTTGGTTTCTCTCTGTTACTTTCTGGTCTATTGCTATTATTCCCATTTTCCTCCCCTCTTCTATTTTTTTTTTTTTAAATAGGTGCTACCAGCTGGTCGCTTATTTGCTGGGCTTCTTATTCAGTAATTTCCCACTCGCTGTATATATTGATTCTGTATTACAAACTATTGCTTATCCTTCCTGCATCTTTCTGCCTTCTGTTTTCTGTTGTGGCTCTTAGAGACAACATTTTTTCATGGGCCCACAACTTAAGGGTGTCAAATTCTATCCCAACTATTTTGTTTTCTTCTTCTTTTTTCTTTACTTTTTTTTTTTATTAGTATTAACTTTTTCCTTTCAGACCTTTCTCTACTATTTCTCTCCCTCCTCATAATTCTAGCCTTCTAAATCACTATATATATATATATTCCTCCATTTGTTTTCACAGTCCATTGTAGGAACCCCATATTTTTTCCTAGTACGCTACACTGCCTACTCAAGTTAAATATTCATCTCATGAAGCCTCATTTTGGCCCTCTTCTAACTTTTATCAATATTTCTATTATCCTTCTGCCTTCCTTACATCTTTTGATTCCTCTGGCCCTAACGTTTTGCCTTCAAGGGAACATAGAAAGAAGCAAGGAAATAAAATAAGAAGAAAAACTGCCAAAGAGAAAACTTAAATCACATGCAGAACCAACAGCTAAATAAAATTCTAGAGCATAGAGAAAAGCTAATCAACTGAAAAAACCCATCAAGATAATATGATGACCAGAGGGCAACAGAAAAATACAAATGACTCTGAGAAACTGGAAAACATGGACCAGTCCAGTGCACAAAAAAAAACCAGGAAGCAATGCAGTACATCGAACAACTAATCAAAGCTATCCAAAGAAATATCATGGACCAACTTAAAGAACTGAAGGAAGAGATTAAGGATATAAAGAAGACACTAGAGAACATACTGAAGAAATACCTAACACACCTAAAAAGGTAATGGATATGATGGCGAACAAAGACACAAGTCAAGAAATGAAAAAAAAGCTGGACTCACATGGCAGCAGAATTGAACAGGCAGAGGAAAGAATTAGTGATATGGAAGAAAATACATTTGAAATCAAAGAGATTGTAGAAAAGATAGACAAAAAGATAGAAAAAATCCAGTATGGTCTCAGGAAATTAACCGATAAGGCAAGACGCACAAACATACGCATTATGGGCACCCCAGAAGGAGAAGAGAAGGGAAAGGGAACAGAAGGAGTGTTGAAGGAAGTTATGGCTGAAAACTTCGCAACTCTATTGAGAGAGATGGATGTGCAGATCCAGGAAGCACAGCGCACCCCAAATAGTATAAATCCCAACAGGCCAACTCCAAGACATATACTTGTCAAATTGTCCAATGCTCAAGACAAAGAGAAAATACTCAAGGCAGCAAGAGAAAAGAGAACCATCACATACAAGGGAAACACAATAAGATTAAGTGCTGATTTCTCAGCTGAAACCATGGAGGCAAGAAGACAGTGGTATGACATAGTCAAAACACTAAAAGAAAAAAACCTCCAGCCACGAATTCTCTATCCAGCAAAATAGGCGTTCAAAAATGATGGAGAGTTCAAAATATTCACAGATAAACAGCAATTAAGAGAGTATGTCAAGAAGAAACCAGCACTTCAAGAAATACTAAAGGAATCTCTACAAGTTGAAAGGAAAAAACAAAGGAGAGAGAGTTGGAGGAGAGTTTAAAACAACTGAAAACTCAAAAAGAGAAACAAAACAACATATGACATACATTAACCCAAAGAAAAAATGACTGAAGTAAGAAATTCGTTACGAGTAATAACACTGAATGTTAATGGATTAAATTCACCAATCAAAAGACACAGATTGGCAAAATGGATAAGAAAATATGATCCATCTATATGCTGTCTACAAGAAACCCACCTTCGGCCCAGGGATTCAAGGAGGCTGAAAGTGAATGGCTGGAAAACCATTTTACAAGCTAACAATAGCCAAAAAAGGGCAGGAGTAGCTGTTCTAATATCAGACAAAATAGACTTTAAATGCAAAACTATTGTAAGACACAAAGATGGACACTACATATTAGTAAAAGGAGTAATCTCTCAAGAAGAAAAAACAATCATCAACATTTATGCACCTAATCGAGATGCCTCAAAATACGTGCGGCAAGCTCTGGAAAAACTAAGAGGAGAAATAAATGCCTCTACAATTATAGCAGGGGACTTCAACACACCACTATCATCATTAGACAGAACATCTAGGCATAGAATGAATAAAGAAACTAAGGCACTCAACAATATATTAGAAGATTTGGACTTAATAGACATATACAGAACACTACACCCAAATACAGCGGGATTTACATTCTTCTCCAGTGCACATGGAACATACTCCAAAAGAGACCACATGCTAGGCCACAAAACAACACTCAATGAATTCAGAAAGATTGAGATTATACAAAGTAATTTCTCTGACCACAACGGAATAAAGTTGGAAATCAATAAGGGCCAGAGAAACAGGTTAGGCACAAGGATATGTAAGTTAAACAACACACTCTTAGACAAACAGTGGGTCAAAGAGGAAATTTCAAAAGAAATCAGTAACTACCTTGAAACTAATGAAAACAACAACACAACATACCAAAACCTATGGGATGCAGCAAAAGCAGTCCTTAGAGGGAAGTTCATAGCCATAAATTCATATATTAAAAAAGAAGAAACAGCTAAAATTGAAGACCTAACTGCACACTTGGAGGAATTGGAAAAACAACAACAAACTAAACCTAAAGGAAGTAGAAAATAGGAAATAACCAAGATTAGAGCAGAACTGATGAAATTCAAAATAAGAAAGCACTGGAAACAATAAACAAAACCAAAAGCTGGTTCTTCAAGAATATCAACAAAATTGACAAACCCTTAGCCAGACTAACAAAGAAAAATAGAGAACAGATGCAAATACATAAAATAAGGAATGAGCAAGGTGATATCACTACCGACCCCACAGAAATAAAGAGTATCATAAGAGGATACTTTGAAAAATTATATGCCAACAAGAATGACAATTTAGAGGAAATGGACAAGTTTCTAGAAACCCACAAACAGCCGACATTGATGAAAGAAGAAATAGATGAACTCAACAGCCCAATTACAAGTAAAGAGATAGACTCAGTCATTAAAAACCTCCCAACTAAGAAGAGTCCAGGGCCAGATGGCTTCACAGCTGAATTCTACCAAACATTCCGGAAAGAGCTAACACCAATTCTACTTAAGCTCTTCCAAAAAATAGAAGTAGAAGGAATATTACCTAACTCATTCTATGATGCCAATATTACCCTAATACCAAAACCAAATAAAGATACCACAAGAAAGGAAAATTACAGACCAATTTCTCTAATGAACCTAGATGCTAAAATCCTTAACAAAATACTTGCTAATCGCATTCAACAACATATCAAAAGGATTATACAACATGACCAAGTGGTTTTCATCCCAGGTATGCAAGGATGGTTCAATATAAGAAAATCAATCAATGTAATACACCACATAAACAGATTGAAAGAAAAAAATCACATGATCATCTCTATAGATGCGGAAAAAGCATTCAACAAAATACAGCACTCTTTCCTCTTAAAAACACTACAAAAGCTAGGAATAGATGGAAACTTTCTGAAAATGATAAAGGGTATATATGAAAAACCCAAAGCTAACATCATTTTCAACGGTGAAATCCTAAAAGCCTTCCCTCTGATATCGGGAACAAGACAAGGATGCCCACTATCACCACATTGTCTTAGAAGTACTTGCACGAGCACTGAGACAAGAAAAGGACATAAAAGGCATCCAGATTGGAAAAGGAGTAAAAATTTCATTATTTGCAGATGACATGATCCTATACATAGAAAGCCCTGAGAAATCGACAACAATGCTTCTAGAACTTATAAAGGAGTTCAGTAATGTTGCAGGCTATAAGATCAATGCTCAAAAATCAGTAGCATTTCTCTACACCAATAACCAGCAAACTGAGGAGGAAATCAGGACAAAAATACCATTTACAATTGTAAACAAAAGAATCAAATACCTAGGAATAAATTTAACTAAAGATGTAAAGGACTTATATACAGAAAACTACACAACACTGTTAAAGGAAATCAAAGAAGACTTAAATAAATGGAAAAATATTCCCTGTTCATGAATGGGAAGACTAAATATCATCAAGATGTCTATCCTACCCAAACTAATCTACAGATTTAATGCAATGCCAATAAGAGTCAACACTATATTTTTTAAGGAACTGGAAAAACTAACCACAAATATATTTGGAGAGGCAAGAGGCCCCGAAATGCAAAGATATATTGAAAAAGAAAAATGAAGTTGGAGGTATCACATTACCTGACTTTAAAACATACTATAAAGCTACAGTGATCAAAACTGTGTGGTATTGGCACAAGGATAGACCTACTGACCAATGGAACCAGATTGAGAGTTCTGATATAGATCCTCGCTTATACAGTCATCTGATATTTGACAAGGCCATGAAACCCACTCATTTGGGAGAGAATGGCCTCTTTAACAAGTGGTGCTTGGAGACTATATATCCATATCCAAAAGAATGAGAGAAGAATACCGTCTCACAGCTTATACAAAAATCAACTCAAGATGAATCAAAGATCTAAATATAAGAGCCAAAACCATAAAAACCTTGGAAGATAATGTAGGGAAGCATCTACAGGACCTTGTAATAGGAAATGGTTTCATGAACTTCACAGCCAAAGCACGAGCAGCAAGAGAAAAAATTGATAAATGGGATCTCCTCAAAATTAAAAACTTCTGCACCTCTAAGGATGTTATTTAGAAAATAAAAAGGCAACCTACCCAATGGGAAAAATATTCGGCAACCATATATCTGATAGGAGCCTAATATCCTGCATATATAAAGAAATCCTTCACCTCGAAAATAAAAGGACAAACAACCCATATAAAAAATG
>JAKSZT010054486.1:600790-617474 GCA_026826555.1 Tolypeutes matacus | reverse complement strand
CTGCGGTTTGTAGATATGGCAAGGCCTGTGACTTGCAGATACTGCACTAGTCAACAATAACAAGAACCCATCAGTGGACCATGTTTTGCCAGAAACTGCCCCGCACTCAGGGGACTGTTGCTGGTCCATTGGAGAATGTGGCAGAGCTCTCCAGGCTGGGAATTCAGTATTCCCTCATTTATTGAGTAATTGTTTACCCACCATGACCATGCCCCATCCCTTGATCATTTGAACAATTTTATATATCTTTCATGTATATTCAGATGAACTACCTCCCAAGAATCCCCCATCCCAGACACCTCCCACCAATGATCCTCTGCATCCCCCATTGTAACCCTCTGTGACCTAAACCCTCCTTGAAGATGAAACCCATATAATAGCCAAATACAATTAATAGGAAAATGAAATAATAATGATAAGCTTAAATGCAAGAGAGAAAATACATGGAAACTCAGAAAAAAAAACTAAAGTTAAAATATAATTAACAGATTGGGACATTCAAAAATGGGAAAAAATGAAAAAAAATTTTTAATTATTTTTTTTCCTTTTATCACTGCATTATCAACAAGTTTTTGGAAGGGCTTTTAAAGGATCAGTGTTAATTCAATTCATGAGTGAAGCCATCTGGCCCTGGACTTTATTTTGGTTGAAGACTTTAGCTTATTCTTTCAGTCTCCCTATTTTTATAGGGATTAGAGGATTTATTTATCTATTTCAGACATTTAACTCAAATAGAAAATATCAATTCTATTGGTATATTTGTATGTTTGTCTAATTTGTTGGTATATAAGTGTACTCTTCTTGGGGGGAGTCATGTGCCACACTGGGGAAAGATAGTGAGTTTGTTTGCTAAGTTTTGCTTAGAAAGAGATCACATTTGAGTAACAAGGAGGTTTTCAGGAGGTAACTCTTAGGCAATATATATTTCTAAGCTAAGTTTCAATTTCACAAGAATAAGATTCATAAATACAATCATCAATATAAAAGTCCTGGTATACTGGTCTGTCCTCATTCACTAGGCACTACCTATATATTCTGGAGATTCTTGCCACTCTTTGAGAGAATGTAGCAGGACTCCCCAGAGAGGGAGTTTAATATTTTCTTGTTTACTGTGTGTGTCTCCACCTTCTTAGATGGCATGCTATAACAAGTTGAAAACATTAATATTCCATGGAAGCTTGGCCTAGGTGTACCCTTTCTCACATATCCCATCACCACCAAAGCCCTGTACCAGTTATCCTCCCCTTCTAGATTTGTCAAAAATAACTTTCCCAACATGGTAGTTTCAACCATAGGCCTACAAATACCCAGAGTTCACCTATTCCTTCCTCCAGGCTTCCCCCCATTTCCATGGATAGGCCAACCAGAATCCCTAACTTGCTGATCCTTAACATTCCAGCACCGTCAACCTCACATGAACCCTTGAACCACCATTGCCTCCATCTACTGCCAAGCCATCCACTTCCACCTTATCATAGGTTTTGTAAATTGAGCATTAGCTCACCACACTCTACTCCCTTTCTATCTCTTGATAACCTATCATACATACTCTAGCTCTGTGAGTCTACACAATATGCTTAGGCCATATCATGAGTTCACACAATATATGTCCTTTATTGACTGGCTGGCTCCACTCAACTTAAGGTCAATATTCATCCTTGTTGATGTTTGTGTCAATACTTCATTCCTTCTTACATCTGAGTAATATTGCATTGTACGTATATATCACATTTTTCTTATCCATTCATCTGTTGATGGACACTTGGGTTCCTTCCAACTTTGGCAAAAGTAATTAAGGCAACTATGAACATTGGTATACATATAACTGTGCCACTACTTTCAATTCTGGGTATATACCCAGCAGTGGGATTGCTGGATCATATGTCAGTTCTATAGTTAGCTTTCTGAAGAACAGCCAAGCCACCCTCCACAAGAACTGCATGAGTCTACATCCCCAGCAGCAGTGAATGAGGTTTCCATTTCCTCTATAGCCTATCCAGCAATTGGAGTTCTCTATTTTTATAATAGCCATCAGTCTAATAGTTTAAGATGATATGTCATTGTTGTTTTGATTTTCATTTCCCTAAAAGCCAGTGATGTTGAACATCTTATGTGCTTTTCAATCATTTGTATTTCTTCTTTGGAATAGTGTCTTTTAAAATCTTATAACTATTTTTAATGAGTTGCCTGTCTTTTTATTTTTGAGATGTAGGATTTCTTTCTATATGCAGTATGTTGGGCACTTATTAGATAAGTGGTTCCCAGATATTTTCTTCTATTTAGTAGGCTGCCTTTTCCATTTCCTGACAAACTTCTTTGAATCATAAGTTTTCAGTTTTGAGAAGGTGCCATTTATCTATTTTTTCCTTTTGTTGCTCACTCATTGCATGTATATTTTATGAAAAATCTCATAGATCATTCACTAAATTATCTTCTAGGAGTTTTATCATCTTGGCACTTATATTTGTCTTTGATCAATCTTGATTTAATTTTTGTAGGGTATAACTTGGTGATCCTCTCATTTTTTTGGATATGGATGTCGAGTTCTCCAAGCACCATTTATTGAAGATGTCATTCTGTCCCACTTGAGTGAGTTTGGAGGTCTTGTAGAATACCAGATGACTATATATGTGAGGATCTATATCAGAACTCTCAGTTTGGTTCCATTGGTGGGTATGTCTATCCCTGTGCCAATATCATGCAGTTTTGACCACTGTAGCTTTGTAGTATGTTTTAAAGTCAGGTAGTGTGATACCTCCAACTTCATTTTATTTTTCAATATGTCTTTGGTGATTCGAGGCTTCTTATCCTTCTAAATAAATTGTGTGGTTCCATTACCAGTATGTCTATCCTTATACCATTATCAAGCATTTTTGACTACTTTAGCTTTTAGTATGCTTATTAGGACTCCTCCACTTTCTTTTTTCTTTTTCAATAAGATTTTGTCTATATATGTCTTCTTGCTTTTCCAAGTGAATTTCACAATTGACATTTCCACTTCAATAAAAAAATGCTGTTGTACTTTTCATTGGGATTACATGAAATCTGTAAGTCAATTTGAGTAGGACATATATCTTAATGACCTTTAGTCTTCCAATTCATAAACATAGAATCTTCTATAATTTAGGTTTTCTTCGATTTCCTTTAACAATGTTGTGTAGTTTTTTTTATGTACAAATCCTTTACATCTTTACTTAAGTTTATTCTTAGATGTTTGATTATTTTAATTGCTATTGTAAATGGAATTTTTTTCTTGATTTCCTCCTCAGAGGAAAATTATTAGTGTTCAGAAAAAAATAATGATTTTTGCCTGTTGATCTTATATCCTGCCACTTTACTGAACTCATTAATCAGCTGTAGAAGCTTTATTGTAGATTTTTCAGACTTTCTATGTAAAGGATCTTGTCATCAGCAAATAGTGAAAATTTACTTCTTCCATTCCAGTTTGGATGGCATTTCTTTCTTTTTCTTACCTAAGTGCTTGAGCAAGTATTTCTAACACAATTTTAAATAAGAGCACTAACAGTGGACACACTCGTCTTATTCCAGGTCTTAGAGGGAACGTCTTCAGAATTTCACCATTTGAATATGACGTTAGCTGAGGGTTTTTAATATATACTCTTTATCTTGTTGAGGAAGTTTCATTCAATTCCTATCTTTTGAAGTTTTGTTTTTTTTTTTAAAATCAAGACAGGGTGCTTTATTTTGTCAAATGCTTTTTCTGCATCAATAGTGATGATCATGTGACTTTTTTCTATTGATCTGTTGGTGTAGTGTAATACACTGATTGATTTTCTCATATTGAACCATCCTTGCGCACCAGGAAGGAAACGTACTTGATCATGGTGAGTAATTCATTTGATGTGTTTTTGAATATGGTTAAAAAATATTTTGGGGGGACTTTAGCATTGAGGTTCATTAAAGAGATTTTTCTGCAGTTCTTTCCCTGTTGTGTTTTTATTTCGCTTTGGTATTAAGGTGATGTTGGCATCATAGAATAAAGTAGGCAATGTTCTCTCCACTTTTATTTCTTTTGAAATATTTTAAGCAGGACTGATGTTAGGTCTTTTTGGATTGTTTGGTACAATTCATCTGAGAAACCACCTGGTCCTGAACTTTTCTTAACTGGGAATTTTTTTGATGACTAATTCTACCTTAATACTTGTGATTTGTCTGTTGGGCTCATCAATTTCTTCTTTCATCAAGGTAGGTTGATTGTACGGTACTAGAAATTAGTCCATTTTGTCTAATTTATCCTTCGTGTTGGCATACAATTTTTCAAAGTATTCTCTTATGATACTTTTTATTTCTGTAGGATAAATGGTGATATCCCTCTCTCATTTATTTTATTTATTTGCATCTTCTCTTTTTTTATTTGTTAGTTTAGCTAAGTGTTTGTCAATTATATTAATCTTCTCAAAGAACCAGATTTTGGTTTTGATATTATTTCTAGTGTGCTTTTATTCTCAATTTCATTTAGCTCTCTCTAATCATTGTTATGTCCTTCTCTGTGCTTGCTTTAGGATTAATTTAGTGTTCTTTTTCTAGTTCTAAGTGTGCAGGTATGTTTTTGAATTTAGTGTTTTCTTCTTTTTTACTTTAAGCCTCTATAACTATAAATTTCCCTCTCAGCACTTCTTTTACATCTCTGTATAGTTTATGATATGTTGTGTTCTCATTTTCATTTGTTTCAAAGTAGTTACTGGTTTCTTTTGCAATTTCTCCTTGACCTACTGGTTATCTAAGAGTGTGTTTTTAACTTGCATATCATTGTACATATTATAGTTCTCTGTTCTTTATTTATTTCTAGTTTTGATCTGTTGTGGTCTGAGAAATTACTTTGCATAATTTCAAACTTTGTAAAAATTTTGAAAAATTTTTGTGATCTAACATGTGGTCTATCCTGGAGAATGATCTATGTGCACTTGAGAAGAATGTATAACCTGCTGTATTTGGGTGTAATGTTCTGCACATGTCTATTAGATCTAGATCCACTAATGTATTATTCAAAGTTTCTGTTTCTTTATTACACCTCTGTTGAGATGCTCTGTCTAATAACGATAATGATATACTAAAGTTCCCACGATAATAGAAAATGTCTATTTTCCAATGATTGCCTCATGTACTTTGGGACACCTTGCTTAGGTGCATAAATGTTTATAATGGTCTTTTCTTCCTGACAAATTACCCTTTCTAAAATATATATAGTGCCTTTCTTTGTCTCATAATAGTTTTGTATTTAAAATCTATTTTGTCTAGTATTAGTATACCTACTCCTGTCCATTTTAGGTTATTGTTTGCATGGAAAATCAATTTCAAACCATTCACTGGCAACCTCTTTGCATCTCTGGGTGAGTTTCATGTAGATAGCATATAAATAGGTCATATTTCCTTACCCATTCTGCCAAACTGTATCTTTTGATTGGAGAGATTAATCCATTAACTGTTCATGTTATTACTCTCAAAGCAGTAATTATATTAGACATTTTTATCTTTAGGTTTATATGTATCATTTTTATTTCTCATTTTAATTTTTATATTTTCTAACTAATAATTTTCCTTTCTGTTTTCTCTTTCAACCCTCTCTATCTTGTTTTTTCCTTCCAACCTGCAGAACTCCTTTTATTATTTCTTGAAGGGCAGGTTTCTTGCTAACAAGCTCCCTTAATTTTTGCTCACCTTTGAATATTTTCCCTCATTTTTGAATGCCCTCTTTGCTGGATACAGAATTCTTGGCTGGCAGGGTTTTTTTTCTTTATCATTTCACACCTTAAGTATGTCATACCACTGCTTTCTTGTCTCCATAGTTTCAGATGAGAAATCCTGCTTAATCTTATTGAGATTGCCTTGTATGTGATGGATCTCTTTTCTTTTGCTGCTTTCTGAATTGTCTCTTTATCTTGAACCTTTGAAAATTTGATAAATATACATCTTGGGGTTTTCTGTTTTATACTGTTTGGACTGAACAGATATTCTTAGACATGCATATCCATGGCTCTCAAATCAGGTAAGAAATGTTCAGCCTTTATTTCCTCCAGCACTCCTTTCGACCCATTTCCCTTCTCTTCTCCCTCTAGGATGCTTATAATGCATATGTTTGCTCATTTCAGGTTGTCATGCAATTCCCTGAGCACCTGCTGAATTTTTTTCTATGTTTTTCTCTATCTATTCTACTATCTGTGCAATTTCAGTTGTACTATCTTTAACATCACTAATTCTTACCTCTGCCTGTTCAAATCTGCTGTTATGATCATGCAACATACTTTTGACTTCTTGCATTGTGCCATTCATCACCATCAGATCTGTTAGCTTTTTATGTATGTTTTCAATGTATTATGGGTGTTCCCCCAGTGTTTTCTTAATATCTTTTATCTCATCCTTCACTTCATTCAATTGATTCATAATATTTATTTGGACATCCTTTTTTTTTTTTTTTTTTTAAAGATTTTATTTATTTATTCATTTATCCCCCCCCCTTGCTGCCCGTGCCCGCTGGGTCAGCCAACCATGCTGTGCGGGTGGGCCTGCCCTCACCAGGAGGCCCCAGGAACCGAACCCGGGGCCCCCCACATGGCAAACGGGAGCCCCACTGATTGAGCCACAGCCGCTTCCCGGATTTGGACATCCTTGATAAGCTTTTCCATTTTCTATATCTCCTACTGATTTTTTTTTAGTTTGTTCAATAGACTAAGCCATATGTTCCTGTTTATTTGTATGGCTTGCAATTTTTATTGTGCCTAGGCAACATTTATCTTGGTTGGCTTATTTAGTTGGTTAACTTCTCTTTGTTCTCTAGGGTTTTATTTCATTTTTTGTGTGTGTTAAAGGCCCTCTTTGACACTTTGTTCCACTTACTGCATATTCTTATATTTGTCCATGTTTCCCTGAAATGATAGAATGATAGAAGGAGAAAAAAAACATACTATTAAAAATAAAGAAGATAGAAAAGGAACTATAAAAGATTCATGAAAAAATAAATAAAAAGAGTGAAAATCATAAAATAACAAAGATATGAGGATGCTTTGAATTTAATTATATGCCAATAAGATGGATAACTTAGATGAAATAGACAAATTTCTAAAAACACACAAGCAGCCTAAATTGATGAAATAAGAAATTGATGAACTCAACAGAACAATCACAAGTAAAAAGACTGAATTGTCTTTTAAAAAAAAACAACCCTCCCAATTAAGAAAAGTCCTAGACCAAATGGCTTCACAGGTGAATTCTACCAATCATTCCAAAAAGATCTAACATCAATCCCTCTTAAACTCTTTGAAAAAAATAGAGCTGGAAGGAACAATGCCCAACTCATTCTATGATGGTAGCATCACCCTAATAAAAAAAAAAAAAAGCCATATAAAGCTGCCACAAGAAAAGGAAACTACATTCAAATATATCTAATGAATCTGGATGCTAAAATTCTCAAAAAAAATATACTGCTAATTGTATTGAACAACACATCAAAATAATTATACAACCTGATCAAGTTTGTTTCATACCTGGTATGCTAGGATATTTCAACTTATGAAAATCAATAAATATAACATCCCACATGAACAGATCAACAGAAAAACAATCAAATGGTCATGTTTCTTGAGGCAGAAAAGGCTTTTGACAAAATGCAACTTCCTTTCCACATAAAAACATGTCAAAAGATAGGAATAGAAGAAAATTCCTCAAGATGATTCAGGCTACCTCTCAAACCAAGAGCTAACATAATATTCAATGGTGAAATGTTAAAGGCTTTCCATCTAAGATCTAGAACAAGACAAGTCTGCTCACTGTCACTTCTTTTATTTAACATTGTGTTAGAAGTACTTGCTGAAGCACTAAAGCAAGAAAAATAAATAAATGTCATCAAAATTGAAAAGGAAGAAGTAAAAATCTCTCAATGTGCAAATGACATGATCATATATGTAGAAGCCCTGAAAAAATCTTCAACAAGATTCTATAATTGATGAATGAGTTCAGTAAAGTGGCAGGATAAAATGTCAACAGACAAAAGTCAGTAGCATTTCTCTATACTAATAATGAGCAATCTGAGGAAGAAATCAATAAATAAATTCCATTTACAATAGCAACTAAAAGAATCAAATAACTAAGACTAACTTAACTAAGGATGTAAGTACTTATATACAGAAAATTACACAAGATTTTTAAAGGAAATCAAAGAAGACCTAAATAAATGGAAGAATATTCCATGTTCATGGATCAGAAGATTAAAAATAATTCAGATGTCTGACCTACTCAAACTATTTTACAGATTTAACACAATATCAATAAAATTTAAGACAGCATTTTAACTAAATTGTAAAAGTTAATTATGAAATTTTTTTGGAAGGCAAGGAGTCGGTACAGGTACAAAGAGAGATATACTGAACAATGAAATCGAATTGAGAGTTTTGATAGAGTTCCTCACATATATATGGTCAATTGATATTCAACAAGGCCACCAGGCCCACTCAACTGGGACAGAATGGTTTCTTCCAACAAACAGTGCTGGAGAACTGGATATCTATATCCAAAAGAATGAAAAAGGAACATTATCTCATATTCTATTTTAAAAATTAACTCAATATGTATTAAAGATCTAAATATAAGAATCAAGACCATTACACACCTAGAAAATAATTTAGGGAAGTATCTATGAGATACTGTAGTAGGAAATGGTTTCATAAACTTTACACCCAAAGGACAAACAACAAAGAAAAAAATAGATGGGACCTCCAAAAAATTAAAAACAAAAATTGCTCTTCAAAGGAGCTTGACAACCAACTGAAAAGTCAGTCTACACAATAGGAGAAAATGACAACCATTTATCCAAGAAGGGCTTAAAATCCATCACAATATAAAGAAATCCAACATCCCAAAATATAATGACAAACAACCCATTTAAAAATGGTCAAGAGATTTGAATGGACACTTTTTCAAAGAGGAAATACAAATGGCTAAAAAGCACATGAAAAGATTCTCAGAATTACTAACTATTAGGCAAAGGCAAATCAAAACTAAATGAGGTTGGGGACATCGATCTGGAGGGAGCTGGACAGTGAGGTGAATTGCTCAAGAAAGAATCATTAGTTTTCTTTCTGACTACCTGGCTGTGGTAGTCAGTACAGACGGCTGAGCCCCATCCTCAGGGAAAAAGGTTGGGACGAGCCGTGACACCCACCGGCAACTCAGTGAGAGGGAGCATTCTCCGAGAGTGGGAGGGTTCTGGTGAAGGGTCAAGAGGGGTTTCCTTTATGTGGATTTTGCTGCCTGGAACCCCTTGCAGCTTTGGGGAACAAAATATATGGTTTGAAGTGGCACCAGGCTGAGGGGACTGTCAAATATGCTGAGAAAGGTTTATTTACCAAACTGCCCAGGGATACACCCTGGCTCCCACCAGCAACCCAGGTGAGAGGGAGCATTTTCTGAGGGTGGGAGGGTTCTGAGAGAAGGAGGAGAGGGGTTTCCTTTCTGTGGGTTGGTTGTCTGTACACCCTCACAGCTCTAGGGAGCAAATAAGCCAGTTTGAAGTGGCACCAGGCTGAGAGAGAAGCAAATCTGCTGAGAAAGCCTGATTTACCTAACAGCCCAGTAATACAGAGGCTGGGCTCTGGAGGGGATGAAGTCTGTCAATTTTATCATTCTGCACTGACAAGCATCAGAGCTTCAGCTCACCTGGGGAGGCCAGGAAATGGGAAGTGCTTGATTGGTTTCCATGAGACTAGTTAGGGTCCCCTCGGTGAAAGGGGTGGTCTAGAAGAGGCCTTCTTTTGGGTACCTTATATCTCAAAAAAAAAAAAAGGACAGTCACTTAAAAAAAAAAAAGAAATATTTTTTAACTTAGTTTAATTGCTAAAATCTGCCTCCAAACCTGCAGATAGAACCTTGCAGGGTAATTGATTGATGAACACAAGCAGGCAGAGAGGTTCCACAAGGGCCTAAGAAGGAACACTGTTTTTCCTTAGCTTTGTTTGACTGCTTGCTTGTGTTGTTTGGTTTTTCTTTGTTTATTTGTTGTCTCTTTTCTTTCCTCTTTCCTCCCCCCTCTAATTTTTTCTTTTTTTTTAAATTAGGTGCTGCTAGCTTGTCTCTTCTTTGCTGTTCTTCTTCTTCTGTGATTTCCCACTCTCTGTCTGTAATGATATTGTCTCCAAATGCTATCCCTTTTTCTTCCTTCATCTTTCTATCTTCTGCTTTCTGTTGTGGTTCTTAAATACCAACTTTTTTCATTAGCCCACAACCTCAAAGATATCAATTTCTATTTTATCTATTCTGTTTTCTTATTTTTTTATTATTATTAACTTTTTCCTTTCAGCCCTTTCATTACTCTTTATCTCTCTCCTCATGATTCTGGCCTTCTAAATCATTATATATATTTTCCTCTATTTGGTTTCCCAGCCATTGTAGGTACTCCACTTTTTTCCCTATTACTCCACACTGCCTACATGAGTGAAATAGTCATTTTACTAAGTCTTATATGGTTACACTTCTAATTTTATGAATATTTCTATTATCCTTCTTCCATTCTCACATCTTTTGATTCTTCTGGCTATAATCTTTTGCCTTCAAGGGAACATAGAAAGAAGCAAGGAAATAGAATAAGAACAAAGGATCAAAGAGAAAACTTAACACACAATCAGAATCACAAGGTAAATAAAACTCTAGAGCAGAGAGAGAAGCTAATAAACTGAATAAACCCATCAAGATAAAATGATAACTAGAGGGCAACAAAAAATTACAAACGACACTGAGAAACAGGAAGACAAGGACCAGTTCAATGAGCAAAATAAAAACCAGGAAGAGATGCAGAATATCGAACAACTTATCAAAGATTTCCAAACAATTATCATGGACCAACTTAATGATGTGAAGGAAGGGATTAAGGATATTAAGAAGACACTGACAGAAAATACTGAAGAAATTTTAAACATACATTAAAAGATAATGGATAAGATAGTGATCAATGGCACAATCCAAGATATTAAAAAGACGCTGGATTCACATAACAGCAGATTTGAACAGGCAGAAGAAAGAATTAGTGATGTGGAAGACAATACATCTGAAATCACACAGATAGTAGAACAGATAAATAAAAATATAGAAAAAATCCAGCAGGGACTTAGGGATTTAACTGACAACACAAAATGCACAGACATACACATTATAGGCATCCTCAAATGAGAAGAGAAGGGAACGGGAATAGAAAAAGTGTTGAAGGAAATAATGGCTGAAAACTTCCCAGCCCTATTGAGAGAGATGGATGTACATGGCCAGGAAGCACAGCACACCCCAAACATAATAAATCACAACAGGCCAACTCCAAGACATATACTTGTCAAAATGTCCAATGCTCACGATAAAGAGAAAATACTCAAGACAGCAAGAGAAAAGAGACCCATCACATACAAGAGAAGCTCAATAAGATTAAGTGCTGAATTCTCATTTGAAACCATGGAGACAAGAAAGCAGTGGTGTGACATACTCAAAGTACTAAAAGAAAAAAAACTTCCAGTCACAAAATCTCTATCCAGAAAAACTGGCATTCAAAAATGATGGAGAGTTCAAAATATTCACAAATAAACAGAAATTAAGAGAGTATGCCAATAAGAAACCTGCACTTCAAGAAATACTAAAGAAAATTCTAAAAGTTGAAAGGAAAATATGGGGAGAGAGAGATGGAGGAGATTGTAAGAACAACTAAAAATACAAAAAGAGAAATAAAAACAACATAGAACATATATTAACCTAAAGAAAATATGGCTGATGTAAGAAATTCATTGCGAGTAAAAACACTGAAGGTTAATGGATTAAACACACCAGTGAAGAGACACAGATTGGCAGAATGGATAAGGAAATATGATCCATCTATATGTTGTCAACAAGAAACCCACCTTCGACACAGGGATTCAAGGAGGTTGAACGCGAATAGCTGGATAACAATTTTCCAAGCAAACAATAACCAATAAAGGGCAGGAATAGCTATGATAATATCAGACAAAATAGACTTTAAATGCAAAACTATTGTAAGAGACAAAGATTAACACTATATAGTAGTAAAAAGGGTAATCTCTCAAGAGGAGAGAAAAATCATAAACATTTATGCACCTAATTTGTGCGCCTCAAAATACATGAGGCAAACTCTGGAAAATCTAAATGGAGAAATAAATGTCTCCTCAATTATAGTAGGGGACTTTAATACACCATTATCATCATTAGACAGAACATCTAGACAGAGACCCAATAAAGAAACAGAGACTGAATAATTCATTAGAGGACCTGAACCTAATAGACGTATACAGAACACTACACCTGTACAGCAGGATCTGCATTCTTCTTGAGTGCACATGGATCATACTCCAAGATAGACCACATGCTAGGCCACAGAACAACTCTCAGTGAATTCAGAAATATTTGGATTATACAAAGTAATATCTCCAAACAGAATGGAATGAAATTGGAAATCACTAAGGGCCAGAGAAACAGATTAGGCACAAAGATATGGAAGTTAAACAACACAATCTTAGACAAACAGTGGGTCAAGGAGGAAATCTCAAAAGAAACCAGTAACTACCATGAAACTAATGAATATGACAACACAACATATCAAAACCTATGGGATGCAGCCAAAGCTGTCTTGAGAAGGAAGTTCATAGCCACAAATACATATATTAAAATAAGAAGAAAGAGCTAAAATTGAAGACCTAACTGCACACTTGGAGGAAATGGAAAAATACAACAAACTAAGCCTAACGAAGGAGAAGGAAATAATAAAGATTAGAGAAGAAATAAATGAAGTAGAGGATAAGAAAGCACTAGAAAAAATAAACAAAACCAAAAGCTGGTTCTTCAAGAAGATCAATAAAATTGACAAACCCTTAGCCAGATTAAGTAAGAAAAAAAGAGAAGGTATGTAATTACACAAAATAAGGAATTAGCGAGGGGATATCAATACTGACCCCACAGAAATAAAAAGTATTATAAGAGGGTACTTTGAACAATTATATGCAAACAAGAATGATAATTTAGAGGAAATGGGCAAATTTCTAGAAACTCACAAACAGCCGACATTGATGAAAGAAGAAATTGATGAACACATCAGTCCAATTAAAAGTAAAGACATAGACTCAGTCATGAAAACCTCCCAACAAAAAGGAGCCCAGGACCAAACATTCCAGAAAGAGCTAACACCAATCCTGCTTAAGTTCTTCCAAACAATAGAAGTAGAAGGAATATTGCCTAACTCATTCTATGATGCCAACATTACCCTAATACCAAAGCCAAACAAAGGTACCACAAGAAAGGAAAATTAGAGACCAATTTCTCTAATGAACCTAGATGCTAAAATCCTCAACAAAATACTTGCTAATTGCATTCAAGAACATAGCAAAAGAATTATACACCATGACCAAGTGGGTTTCATCCTGGGTATGCAAGGATGGTTCAAAATAAGAATATCAATCAATGTAATACACCAAATAAACAGATTGAAAGAAAGAAATCTCATGCTCATCTCTGTAGCTGCAGAAAAAGCATTTGACAAAATACAGTGTCCTTTCCTCATAAAAACACTGCAAAAGACAGGAATATAGGAAACTTTCAGAACATGATAAAGGGTATATAGCAAAAACCTAAAGCTAACATCATCTTCAATGGTGAAATCCTAAAAGCCTTACCTCTGAGATTGGGAACAAAGCAAGGATGCCCACTCACACCACTCCTATTTAACATTGTCTTAGAAGTACTTGCTTGAGCCCTGAGGCAAGAAAAAGATATAAAAGCCATCCCAATTGGAAAAAAAAGGAGTAAAAATTTCATTATTTGCAGACGACATGATCCTATACATAGAAAGCCCTGAGAAATTTACAACAAAGCTTTTAGAACTTATAAAAGGGTTCAGTAAAGTTGCAGGCTATAAGATCCATGCTCAAAAATCAGTAGCATTTCTCTACACCAATAATGGGCACTGTGAGAAGGAAATCAAGAAAAAAATACCATTTACAATAGTAACTAAAAGAATCAAATAACTAGGAATAAATTTAACTAAAGATGCAAAGGACTTATATACAGAAAACTACACAACACTGTTAAAGGAAATCAAAGAAGACTTAAATAAATGGAAGAATATTCCCTGTTCCTGGATAGGAAGACTAAACATCATCAAGATGTCTATCCTACCCAAATTAATCTACAGATTTAATGTAATCCCAATAAAAATCAACACTGTATTTTTAAAGGAACTGGGAAAATTCACTACAAAATATATTTGGAAAGGTAAGAGGCCCCGAATTGCCAAAGACATATTAAAAAAGAAAAAATGAAGTTAGAGGTATCACACTACCTGACTTTAAAACATACTACAAAGCTACAGTGATCAAATCTGCATGGTATTGGCACAAGAACAGACATACTGACCAATGAAACTGAACTAAGAGTTCTGATATAGATCCTCACATATACAGTCATCTGATATTCAACCAGACCACCAAGCCCACTCAGTTGGGAGAGAATGGCCTCTTCAACATGTGATGTTTGGAGGACTGGATATCCATATCCAAAAGAATGAGAGAGGAACACCATCTCACACATTATACAAAAATCAACTCAAGATGGATCAAATATCTAAATATAAGAGCCCAAACTATAAAAACCTTGGAAGATAATGTAGGGAAGCATCTACAGGACCTTGTAACAGGAAATGGTTTCATGAACTTCACACTCAAAGCATGAGTAACAGAAGAAAAAAATAGATAAATGGGATCTCCTCAAATTTAAAAACTTCTGCACCTCAAAGGACCTTACCAAGAATGTAAAAAGGCAAGCTACCAAGGGGAGAAAATATTTGACAATCATATCTGATAGGAGCCTAATATCCTGCATATATAAAGAAATCCTACACCCCAAAAATAAAGTGAGCAGTCTCCAAGAACCATTGTCTGAAAGATAGGTTAACAAGAGAGAGAAAGAGAAGAGAAGGTTGTGATCCATCACTCATACGGACCTAATCTATGGTAAAGTGTTAGAGTATAGTTGTGTAATTAAGGTATAAGACAGGTGGGTAGTGATATTACTGGGTTTCATGGTTCAGGGTTGACACATATGTAGATTAGGAAGTATGGGTTAGAATACCAAGGATACTGGGAGGAGAGATGGGAGGGACCAACTGAACACAGGATGTGTGGGTATGAGGTTGAAAGTGCAAGGGTGGGAATGCTCTTATGGCAATATTACAAGGGAGTGTCACTGGTTTAGGGTGTTGGTTGGGGGGAGGTGCATTCAGGATGGGTCGCATCTGGACCAGGCTTCTGGGGAGTATGTGAGTGTTCATCCTATAATAATATGTTGTTTTGGTGGGTGGAGACCCACACAGTGAGTGGGAAGGAGATGGACCCCCATCTTTGGGAGGAACAATTTACCCAGAAATAGACAGGTCGGTGTCTCTTAGGAGCAAGGGTGGATCCTAATAGGGGAGGACAATCAGCATGTCAAGTACTCTTGTTGCATGTAACTATGAATCTTGTCATCCAATGAGTCAAGACAGAGGGTGGTCATGTGCCACAGGGGGATGGGGAGGGAGAAAAAGAATAGATCAAACAGGGGGTATTTAGTGGTCAGGGGAAATATTTTTCATTACCTCACAGTGATGGCCACAGGATATGGTAAATATCATCAAACATTATTAAATTGTACAGTCTAAAATGTAAACTATAATGTAAAGCATTGACAATATTTAGTAGCTATGGTTCACTATCTGTATAACAGTTTTAACAATGCTAACATCCACATACAAAAAGATTTTAATATGAGGTGAGGAAAGGAGAAGGAGGTTGGGTATATGAGAGTCTCTAGTGTTCTGTGTGTGAACTTGCTGTGACCTAAAACTTCTTTGAAAGCCCCCAGGGATAAGACCCGGGCCGCTGCGGAGCCAGGAGGAAGGGACACTTCCCAAGAGAGGGAGGGTTCGGTTGAAAGACAGGGAAGGGTATTTTATAGTTTTAGACATTGATCTGGCTGCCTGCACCGCCCCATAGCTTTGGGGAGCAGATAAGCCGAACTGAAGCAGCACCAGGCGGAGAGCAGACGCGAATCTGCACTCAAACTGATTTACTGAGCAGCCCGGTGACGCTGGAGCTCGGCGCCAGAAGGGGCGGAATTTGCCATCTTTAGCACTCCTCACTGACTAACATCAGAGTCTGAGCTAACCTGGGGAGTCCGGAAAGTGGGACATGCTTGATTAATTTCCACGGGCCCAGCTAGGGTCCCTTCCGTAAGGGGGTTGGTCTAGAGGAGGAATTATTTTGGGTCCTGCATTTGGCTAAAGAAAAAAAAAAAAAAAAGTGAGGTCACCTCAACAATTGAAAAATAAATTCTTTTTAATTTAGTTTAATAGCTAAAAGCTGCTTCAGGACCTGCATATAGAACCCTGTGTGGAAATTCATTGATAAACACAAGTAGGAAGGAAGGATCCACGTGGACCCTAGGGGAATCATTGACCCCCCTTAGCTCTGTTTGACTGCTTGCCTGTGTGGATCTTTGGTTTCTCTCTGTTACTTTCTGGTCTATTGCTATTATTCCCATTTTCCTCCCCCCTTCCTTTTTCCTTCTATTTTTTTTTTTTTAAATAGGTGCTGCCAGCTGGTCGCTTCTTTGCTGGGCTTCTTATTCAGTAATTTCCCACTCGCTGTATATATTG
>JAKSZT010054486.1:584864-600690 GCA_026826555.1 Tolypeutes matacus | reverse complement strand
GTTTCTAGAAACCCACAAACAGCCGACATTGATGAAGAAGAAATAGATGAACTCAACAGCCCAATTACAAGTAAAGAGATAGACTCAGTCATTAAAAACCTCCCAACTAAGAAGAGTCCAGGACCAGATGGCTTCACAGCTGAATTCTACCAAACATTCCGGAAAGAGCTAACACCAATTCTACTTAATCTCTTCCAAAAAATAGAAGTAGAAGGAATATTACCTAACTCATTCTATGATGCCAACATTACCCTAATACCAAAACCAAATAAAGATACCACAAGAAAGGAAAATTACAGACCAATTTCTCTAATGAACCTAAATGCTAAAATCCTTAACAAAATACTTGCTAATCGCATTCAACAATATATCAAAAGAATTATACACACATGACCAAGTGGGTTTCATCCCAGGTATGCAAGGATGGTTCAATATAAGAAAATCAATCAATGTAATACACCACATAAACAAACTGAAAGAAAAAAATCACATGATCAGCTCTATAGATGCAGAAAAAGCATTCGACAAAATACAGCACTCTTTCCTCATAAAAACACTACAAAAGATAGGAATAGATGGATACTTTCTGAAAATGATAAAGGGTATATATGAAAAACCCAAAGCTAACATCATTTTCAATGGTGAAATCCTAAAAGCCTTCCCTCTGAGATAGGGAACAAGACAAGGATGCCCACTATCACCACTCCTATTTAACATTGTCCTAGAAGTACTTGCACGAGCACTGAGACAAGAAAAGGAAAGAAAAGGCATCCAGATTGGAAAAGAAGAAGTAAAAATTTCATTATTTGCAGATGACATGATCCTATACATAGAAAGCCCTGAGAAATCGACAACAAGGCTTCTAGAACTTATAAAGGACTTCAGTAATGTTGCAGGCTATAAGATCAATGCTCAAAAATCAGTAGCATTTCTGTACACCAATAACCAGCAAACT
Organism: Tolypeutes matacus; assembly: GCA_026826555.1. Classification (NCBI taxonomy): domain Eukaryota; kingdom Metazoa; phylum Chordata; class Mammalia; order Cingulata; family Chlamyphoridae; genus Tolypeutes; species Tolypeutes matacus. The sequence goes on along the minus strand of JAKSZT010054486.1, from coordinate 599,735 downwards.
GAGGAGGAAATCAGGACAAAAATACCATTTACAATAGTAAACAAAAGAATCAAATACCTAGGAATAAATTTAACTAAAGATGTAAAGGACTTATATACAGAAAACTACACAACACTGTTAAAGGAAATCAAAGAAGACTTAAATAAATGGAAAAATATTCCCTGTTCATGGATGGGAAGATTAAAGATCATCAAGATGTCTATCCTACCCAAACTAATCTACAGATTTAATGCAATCCCAATAAAAGTCAAACTATATTTTTTAAGGAACTGGAAAAACTAACCACAAAATATATTTGGAGAGGTAAGAGGCCCCGAATTGCCAAAGATATATTGAAAAAGATAAATGAAGTTGGAAGTATCACATTACCTGACTTTAAAACATACTACAAAGCTACAGTGATTAAAACTGCATGGTATTGGCACAAGGATAGACCTACTGACCAATGGAACCGGATTGAGAGTTCTGATATAGATCCTCGCATATACAGTCATCTGATATTTGACAAGGCCACGAAACCCACTCAGCTGGGAGAGAGTGGCCTCTTTAACAAGTGGTGCTTGGAGAACTGGATATCCATATCCAAAAGAATGAGAGAAGTATACCATCTCACACCTTATACAAAAATCAACTCAATATGGATCAAAGATCTAAATATAAGAGCCAAAACCATAAAAACCTTGGAAGATAATGTAGGGAAGCATCTACAGGACCTTGTAATAGGAAATGGTTTCATGAGCGTCACAGCCAAAGCACGAGCAGCAAGAGAAAAAATTGATAAATGGGATCTCCTCAAAATTAAAAACTTCTGTACCTCTAAGGATGTTATTAAGAAAATAAAAAGACAACCGACCCAATGGGAAAAAATATTCGGCAACCATATATCTGATAGGAGCCTAATATCCTGCATATATAAAGAAATCCTTCACCTCGAAAATAAAAGGACAAACAACCCATATAAAAAATGGGCAAGTGACCTGAAAAGACACTTCTCCAAGGAAGAAATAGAAATGGCTAAAAAGTACATGAAAAAATGCTCAACATCACTTGCTATCAGGGAAATGCAAATCAAAACTACAATGAGATACCATCTTACACCCATCAGAATGGCAGCTATTAAAAAAACAGGAGACACTAAATGTTGGAGAGGATGTGGAGGAATAGGAACCCTCATCCACTGCTGGCGGGACTGCGGTATGGTCCAGCCACTGTGGAGGACAGTTTGGCGGTTCCTCAGAAAACTAGCAATAGATCTTCCGTATGATCCAGCAATTCCACTGCTGGGTATATACCCAGAAGAACTGAAAAAAAAATACAAACAGATATATGCACACCAATGTTCATAGCGGCATTGTTCACCATTGCCAAAAGTTGGAATCAGCCCCGGTGCCCATCAACAGACGAATGGATAAGCAAAATGTGGCACATACATACAATGGAATATTACTCAGCTGTAAGAAGGAACAAAGTGCTAACACATGGAATAACGTGGATGAATCTTGAAGACCTTATGTTGAGTGAAGCAAGCCAGGCACTGAAGGATGAACAGTATATGACCTCACTGATCTGAACTGAGTAAAGTGAGCAGTCTCTGAGAACCATTGTCTGAAAGATAGGTTAACAAAGGAGAGTAAGAGAAGAGCAGGATTTGAGCCATCTCCCATATGGACATAATCTAAGGTAAAGGGATAGAGTGTGGTTGCATGTTGGGGGATGGGGCAGATGAGTGGTGGTGTTCCTGTGTTTGGTGGTACAGCACTGGGGGGGGGTGGATTAGGAAGGGCTGGTTCAAATCCCCAGGGTATATTACTGTGAATCTTGACATTCCATGGTTTAGGAGAGGGGGGTATTATGGGCCCTGGGGGGCTAGGGAGAAGGGAACAGTCAAGATCTAATGGGTTGTTTGGTGGTCATGGGGAAGGTTTTTCATTACCTTTCAGTAATGGACACAGGACATGGTAAATATCATCAAAATTATTAAACTGTATCATCTAAATTGTAAACTATACTGTAAATCACTGACAATGTTTAGTTGCTATATTTTGCTATCTGCATAACAGTTATAACAATGCTAACAACAAAAAAAAAAGGAGGGGAAGTTAATATGGGGTGGGGAAGGGGGGGTGGTTTGGTATCTGGGAGTCTCCGGCACTCCGTGTGTGACTTTGCTGTGACCTAAAACTTCTTTGAAAATTAAATGAAAAATTGGGAGACAATGGGGATTGAGAGGAGGAAGGTGTCATGGCACACCAGACATCCGATAACACAGTGATAAAGGGAAGGAAAAAATGGAAAAAAGAAAAGAGAAAGGAAATAAAAATGAATATATATATATATATATTTTAAAGGCATTTCCTTTGCTTTTTTGCCCATTTTTTGAATGTCCCAATCCACTAATTATATTTTATTTTGTTTTGTTCTTTGTTTCATTATTTGTTTTTTTTTCCTTCTCTCTTTTTTTTTTTTTTCCCCTGAGTTTCCTTATGTTTGTCTCTTGCATGTAAGCTTATCACACTTGTTTCTTTTTCCTAGTAAGTGTTTTTGATTATTTTATGGACTAAATGTTCATGGAGGATTTGGATCACAGAAGGGTTACAATGGATACTGCCGGGGATTATTGGGGGGAGGGTGTCTGGGGGGGGTTCGTGGGGATTGGTTCAACTGAATATTCATGAAAGATATACAAAATCATTCAAAGGTTTGGGGGATGGGGCATGGTCACGATGGGTGGATAATCACACAATAAATGAGGGAACCTGAATTCCTAGCCTGGAGAGCACTGCCACAATCTCCAAGAGAGCAGTAATAGTCCTCTGAGTGTAGGGACAGTGCCTGTCAAAATAGGATGACCCAGTGATTTTTTTTTTATTTTATTTTTTTTATTGATGACTACCCTTGTGAGTCTTTGCTCTTGTAAATGAGACTTAGCCTGCAGTTGTCGGGTGCCTAAGGGTTGCCACCTGAGAGCCTCCTTGTTGCTCAAATGTGGCCTCTCTCTAAGCCAAACTCAGCATATGATTGCATTACCTTCCCCCCAACGTAGGACATGACTCCCGGGGATGAGCCTCCCTGGCAACGAGGGATTAATACCAGGTGCCAACTGGCAGCTTTGTGCAGTGGCAGTATCGTAGCCAATGAGGTTTATCCGAGGCATGATTATTGCTAAATGAAAACTTTTCCCAATTGCCAACTGGCAACTCAACTGGAAAAAGACCTTGAATAAAAGGGGGAAATGGTAAAGACAAATGAGTTCAAGTGGCTAAGAGACTTCAAAGATTGTCGGGAGGTCATCCCAGAGGTAACTCTTACGCACACCTCAGTAGGAGCTCATAGAACATCTAAGTGCCTATCACCCCACTCAGTGGGGTTCCTGAGAGCTCCGGAGACACCCTGGTCCTATATAAGGGGGGATAGCCCCAGAGACTGATGCCTTATCAGTGGGTTCTATTTTGGAATCTGTGCTCCTGAGAGTGACAGAATTAGACTCAAATAAGTCCTCCCTGCACATGGTTCACCAGTCCCTTCTATTCAAACCTACATGTGATGCTGGAGTTTGTTAGGTATACTTCCAGAGACTGGAGCCTCCCGCCTACCTATGTGCCAGGTGTGCATGAAATCTAGGTGGAGCTGCAACTCCTACCCTACAGCTCAATGGACTCATCCAAGTCACCTGGTGATGAGACAATGATGGGAAATAGCCATCCCAGGGAATGGAGAGGGCCTGCATCTGCAGGCAGGATCATCCCACCCACCGTATCCATGGGATATAAGCCCTCTCTCACTTGGAGTTGGAGTGGACATCACCATCCCAGTCGCCTCTGGATTGGGGGAAGAACTATGGACTAGAGTGGACTTGATGGTATTCTCTTGCTCACATATGGTGATTCTAGCAATGCAAGAAATTATAACAATGAGGTGGAGCCAGTGGCCACTTGACAGTTTTTGGGTAGGGAGGGGATGAGCAGTTGAAATTGAGGGGCTTCTTTGGGAGTTGGAGGTTGTCCTGAGTACTGTTGTGGCAATGGATGTAGGCCATTTTAAATCAGCACACACCACTCAGAACTGAGTGGGAGAGAGTGTGGTCTACAGTGTGAACTGTGGTCTATGGTTGGTGGCAAGGCTCCAGGATGTGTAAGTTCATTGAGGGTGGTGGGCCACACTGTGGGAGATGTTTGTGTGGGATGTGGTGGGAGGTGTGGGAGGTGGGCAACATGGGAATCCCAGTGGGTTCCGTGTAATATTTTAGGTAATCTAAGCACATCTTAAAATATATGTGTGTGTATATATATATATATATATATATATATATATATATATAAATAACATTTTTGTAAGCAAATACACATATATGCATATATATTTATATATCATTTTGCATATGTTTGTATATATTGTGAGAATTTTGATTTTTACCCATAATAAAAAATAAATAAATAAATAAACTTCTTTGAAATTAAATGAAAATTTGGGAGACACTGGGGAGTGAGAGGGAGAAGGTGCCACAGTACAGACTGGACACCCAATAATGCAGTGATAAAAGGAAAAATGTTTTAAAAATTTTTAAATAATTTTTTGTTTTATCCCATTTTTTGAATATCCCAATCCTTTAATTTTATTTTATTTTTAGTGGTTTTTTTGGTTTCCATGTATTTTATCTCTTACATTTAAACTTATTATTATTTCATTTTCCTATTAATTGTATTTGGTTTCATCTTTAAGGAAGGTTGGAATCACAGAAGCGTTACAATGGGGGCGGGAGAGGATCATTGGGGGGGCAGGGATGGAGTTTCATGGGAAGAAGTACACCTGAATACACATAAAAGATATATAAAATTCTTTAAATGACCAAGGGGTGGGCCATGGTCACAGTAGGTGGAGAATCACCCAATAAATGAGAGAATAGTGAATTCCCAGCCTGGAGAGCTCTGCCACATTCTCCAAGGGACGAGCAACAGTCCCCCAAGTGCAGGGGCAATATCTGACTAAGGTGGATGGTCCATTGATGGGTTTTTGTTATTGATAACTAGCCTTACGAGAGTCTTTGCTCTTGTAATTGAAACTTAGCCTACTGTTATGGGGTGCCTAAGGGTTGCCACCTGAAAGCCTCCTTGTTGCTCAAATGTGGCCTCTAAGCCAAACTCAGCATATGAATGCATTACCTTCCCCCCAGTGTGGTACATGACTCCCGGGGATGAGTCTCCCTGGCAATAAGGGATTAATACCACGTTCCAACTGGCAACACGATTGGAAAAATCGAATAAAAGGGGGAAAATGGAAAAACAAATAAGTTCACGTGGCTAAGAGACATCAAAGAGAGTTGGGAGGTCATCCCAGAGGTAATGCTTACGCATACCTCAGTAGGATCTCATAGATCACTAAAGTGGATATCACCCCACACAGAGGGGCTCCTGAGGGCTCTGGAGACACCCAGGTCCTATATAAGGGGTATAGATCCAGAGATTGATGCCTTATCAGTGGGCTTTACTTTAGAATCTGTGCTCCTGAGAGGAACAGAGTCGGACTCAAATAAGTCCTCCCTGCACATGGTCCATCAGTCCCTTCTATTCAAACCTATATGTGGTGCTGGAGTTTGTAGTTGTACTTCCAGAGACTGGAGCCTTTGGTCTGCCCATGTGCCAGCTGTGCCTGGAATCTTGGTGGAGCTGCAACTCCTACTCTACTGCTCAATATAGTCATCCAAGACACCTAGCATGGAGATGATGATGGACAACGGCTATCCCAGGCAATGGAGAGAGTCTGCACCTGCAGGCAGGATAATCCCATCCATCTTATCCATGGGATATAAGCCCCCTCTCACTAGGAGGTGGAGTGGACATCACTATCCCAGGCTCCTCAGGATTGGGAGAAGAGCTATGGACTAGACTGGACTTACTGGTATTCTATTGTAGACATATTGTGATTCAAGCAATGGAAGAAATTACAACAGTGAGATGCAGCCAGTGGCTACTGGAGGCTCTGGGGGCAGGGAAGGGAAAGCAGTTGTAATACAGGGGCTTTTTCAGGACTTGGGAATTATCCTGAGTGACATTACAACGACAGCTATAGGCCATTTTACATCAGCATATAACATGCAGAACATTGTGGGAGAGAGTGTGGTCTACAATGTGAACTATGGTCCATACTTAGTGACAAAGCCCCAGGATGTGTATATCCATTGCAGGTGATGTGCCAAACTAATGAAAGATGTTTATATGGGAGTTTGTGGGAGGTGTGGGAGGTGGGGAACATGGGAATCCCTGTAATTTTTGTGTAACATTTATGTAATCTAAGCATCTTTTAAAATGTTAAAAAAAAAAAAACTAAATGAGAAATCATCTTGCACTTATTAGACTATTGACTATTAAAACAAAGAGAACTACAAGTGTTGTAGAAGATTTGTCGGGGAGGGGATACTCATCCACTGCTGGTGGGGATGCAAGAGAAGGTGCAGACATTGTGGAGGAGATTTTGGCATTTACTCAGGAACCTAACTCTAGAACTGCCATATGGACCAGCAATCCCACTGGGATTTTAAAACTACAATGAAGGGAATCTTCCTTTGGTGAATATGGTAGGCAAGGGTTGCTGGTACAGGGTATCAAGCATGGGGGGATATGTTAAATAGAGCATACCTGGGGCATAATTCTATGGAATATAAAAATGTTCTTCTTGTCATAGTGTGTTATTTGAGTGGGTGGAGATCCACACAATGAACAAGAAAATATAAAACTCCTATCCTGGGAGGCCTGCTAGGTTCTCAATTAGAGAGACAAGAATCTCTTGAGAAAATAGTTTTTGCCTAATAAAAGAATATGGACCAGTATGTCAAACCCTCAATATTATTGCAAGTAACTATAAAAGTTTTTGTTCAAAAACTGAAACTTAATGGTTACCATAGGTCCCAAAGTTAGGGATAGGGAAGAATGGAATACATAGAATATAGAGCATTTTTAGGGAATTGGAATTGATCTCCATGATCTTGTAATGTAATATATAAGCCATTATAAATTTTGTCAAAACCTATGAAACTGCATCTTGCAAAATGCCATCTATAATGTAAACCATTGACCATGGTTAGTAAAAATGCTTCAATATTACTTCATCAATTGTAACAAATGTATCATAGTCAGGTAAGATGTTATCAGTAGGGGAAAATGGGAGAACGGAAGTTGTGTCATAGAGAAGTTCCCCATATTTTGTATGTGACTTTTATGTACACTGAAGCTTTTTTGAAAGTAAAGTGAAAAAAAAAAAAACACTGGGTGAAGTACAGATGAAATTTTCACTGTATATAAAACATAACATATCTTATTGTAATGAAAGGTGCAATGAAATTTTTTTTTAATATTTATAATCTTTTACTTTTGTATTTCATTTTTTAAATTATTATTTTAGTTTTTATTATTTTTATACATTTATTTTTTGGCTTTGTTTTTTGGAGAGGTTTTGGATTTCAGAAGGATTGCAGCAGTGTCAGTGGAGGATCATTGGTATGGGGCATAAATGCTGGAGGGATGTGTGGGGAGAGGTGCACCTTGAGAATGACTGTAGAATATGAAGATTTTCAAGCAGACATGGGGTGTTGTCTCGGCCAGGGGAGACCCACACAATAACTGAAAGAATATTGAATTCTCATCCTTAGAAGTCCTGCCTCATTCTCTAATAGAACACCAAAAATCCCAGTAGTACATGGGTAGTACCTAGTAAAAGAGGACAGACCAATATGACAGACCCTTGACATTGATGGTTGTACTTTTGAACCTTGTTCTTGAGAAATTGAAACTTAGCTGAGTATTATATATTACATAAGAGTTACCTCCTGAAAGACTCCTTGTTGCTCAAATGTGCTTCTATCTAAACAAAAGTCAGCATATAATCTCAATGCCATCCACCCAGCATGGGACATGACTCCTGAGGATGAGACTCTATGACACTGAAGGATTATTACCAATCACCAACTAGCAATGCAAGTGAAAAAAAAATACCTTGAAAAACGGAGGAAATAATAAACACAATGAGCTTTTATGGCTAAGAGATTTCAAAGTGAGTCAGAGGGTCATTCCAGGGGTTACACTTATGCACATCTCAGGAGGATCTTATTGACTGCCACAGTAAATAGCATCTCAAGCAGGGGTGCTCCTGATGGCTCTAGAGATATTTAGACTTTATAAGCAGACAATCTCAGGAATTTGGCACCATATCAGTGAAACTTACCTTGGAATATTTCCCCAATGTGACAGAGTTAGACTCATTTGTAATTTTCCTACCCATGACTCTTTTGCCCCTTTTACTTGAACCTATATTTAGCAACATAATCATTAATTATATGTACCAGAGACTTAAATATTTGGTCTTTTCCTATGAGATTCATGAATCTCAGCAGTGTTGCAGTATCTACTCTCCAGTTCATGCCCAGGACTACTAACAAAATGATAATTATGGACAACACCCATCCCAAAAAGCAGAAAGCATTTACAACTCCAAGCAAGGAAATTCCATCCAACTGTCTTTTGATATCTAAGCAAACTCTCAATCAAAAACGGTGGACATCACCATCCTAAAATCCCCAAGTTTAAGGGATAAACCATCATAAGTGGAGAATGTAACTATGGGCTAAAGTAGAATTATTATTATTATAGCAATGGAAGATCTTGTAACATTAATATACAGTCAGGTGTCACCAGAGTTTCTAAGGAAAAGAGAGGGAAGAATGGGTGTAACATAATGCATTTGGGGAACATTGGAATTGTTCTGAATAACATTGCAATAGTGGGTGCAGGCCATTATACATTTTATCAAAAGCTATAACAATGTGTGGTGCAAAGTATAAACTATAATGTAAGCAGTTGACCATGGCTAGTACAATGCTTCAATATGTTACATCAATTGTAACAATTTTACCACACTAATGAAAGATGTTGTTAATGGATGGACAAAGGGAATTAATAAATATTGGAGATTAAAAAGCACAACCTCAAATAATCTGCGGGTCAAATGGGGGAGGGGGAGGGAATAGGATATATGGGAATCCTCTGTATTTTTGATGTATCATTTATGTACTTTAAAGTTTGTTTAAAAATACAAAAAATAAAGTAAAGTAAAATAAAATAAAATGCAGGTGAGTTTGAAATCGTCAGAGACAAAAATACTGATAGAATATCTTACCAAAAGACCAGATTTATAAAAAATACTAAAGGGAGTACTGCAGCCTGAAAGGAATAAACAAAGGCAAGAGACTTGGACAAAAGTGTCCAAATGAAGATTATTAGGAAGGGTAAATTAAAGGATAAAAAACATACAATAGCTTGATATGACATCAGAAAGCCAAAGGACAAAATGAATGAAGTAAGTACAACCTTTGGAGTAATAAAATTGAATGTTAATGGCTTGAGCTCCCCAAACAAAAGATATTGACTTAAAGAATGGATGAAAAATATGAGCCATCTCAATGTTTTCTGCAAGAAACTCATCTCAGACACAAAAACACAACCAGATTAAAACTGAAAGTTTGGAAAAAGCTAATTAATACAAATAGTAACCAAAAAAGAGCTGGAGTTTCAATGATAATACCAGACAAAATGGATTTTAAGTGCAAAACAGTTAAAAAGGATGAAAAAGGTCATTATCTATTAATGAAAGAGGAAATTTGCCAAGAAGAAATAACTATAATAAATATTTATGCAACTAACCTGAATGCCCCAAAATACATGAGAAACACATCAGAAAAATGATGGGAGAAATAGTTGTCTCTACAATAATAGTTGGAGTCTACACACACCACACTCATTATTGTATAGAACATCTGGAATGAGGATAAATAAAGAAACAGAGAACTTTAATAATAGGATAAATAAAATAGACCTAATAGATATCTATAGAGCATTGTACCCCAAAACAGTAAGATATAAGTTATTTTCAAGTGCCCAAGGATCCTTCTTTAAGATAGACCATATGATGGGTAATAAGACAAGTCTCAATAAATTTAAAAAGATTAAAATTACATAAAACACTTTCTCTGATTATAACAGAAAGGATCTGGATATCAATAATGGATAGAAAAGGGGAAATTAATATATATGGGAGATTAAAAAACACAACCTTAAATAATCAGTGGGTCAAAGAAGAAATTACAAGGGAATTGAGTATGTATCTTGAGATGAAGGAAAATAAAAAAACAATATATCAAAATATTTAGGACATCAAAAAGACAGTGCTAATAGAGAAATTTCTAGTCCTCAATGCTTAACATTAAAAAAAAAGAAGGCAAAGCTAAAATTGAAAATCTGACTGCACAGATAGAGGAACAAGTAAAAGAAGAGCAAACCAATCCCAAACTAAACTGAAGGTAAGAAATAATAAGCATAAGAAAACAAATAAAAGAATGGAGAACAACAACAGCAACAACAATAAAAACAATAGGAGAATCAGCAAATCCAAAGTTGTTTCTTTGAGAAGAACAATAGATTTGACAAAATCTTAGCTAAACTGACAGTGAAAAAAGACAAAAGACACAAATAAATAAAATCAGAAAGAAGAGGGAGCATAACATTGAACCCACATAAATAAGAGAGATCATGAGAGTATGCTATGAAAAATTGTATGCCAAAAAACTAGACAATGTAGAAGAGATGTACAAATTCCAAGAGACACAAGAACACATACACTGACTCTAGAAGAAATAGATCTCAATGAACTAATCACAATTGAAGTGACTGAAACAGTCATCAAAAACTTTCCAAAGATGAAAAGCCTGGGACCAAATGGCTTCCTAGGTGAAGTTCACCAATCATTCAGAGGTGATATAATACCAATTCTGCTCAAGCTCTTGTAATAAATTGAGCAAGAAAGAATGCTACCAGATTCATTCTATGAAGCCAACATTACCATAATACCAAAACCAGGTATGGTTTTATACTATGAAAAAAAGAAAACTGCAGAACATTTCCCTATGAACAAAGATCACATTGTATTCAATTCTGAAAGACCGAAATTTTGCACTGAGATCAAAACCAAGACAAGGGTGCCCACCATCACCATTATTGTTCAACAGTGTGCTAGAATTTCTAGCTAGAGCACTTAAGCTAGATAATGAAATAAAAGTACCCAAATAGGAAAGGTAGTAGTAATACTTTCACAATTCACTAATGATATGATCCTATATCTTGAAAGTCCTGAAAAATCTACAACAAAGGTACTAGAACTAATGGACTTTTTCAGCAAAGTAGTTGGATATGAGATTAATATACCAAAATCAATAGCATTGGTATACAATACTGGTGTACAATCTGAGGAGGAAGTTGGAAAGAAATTCCATTTTTAATGGGGACTAAAAAATCAAACACTTAGGAATACACTTAACAAAAGACATAAAAAATCTGTATTCAGAAAACTAAAAGGCATGACTAAAAGAAAATGAAAAAGTCTTAAATAAATGAAAGGACATTCCGTGTTCATCAATTGGAAGATTAAATGTTGTTCATGTCAATTCTACCCAAACTGATTTTTACATTCAATGCAATCCCATTAGAAATGCTAACAACCTATTTGTTTTTGCATAAATGGAAAAACTAATAATCCAATTTATTTGGAAGAGAAAGGGGCCTCTTCTACCAAAACAACTTAAAAAAGAAGAAAACAGTCATCATGACACTAACTTCCTGACTTTAAAACCTATTACTCAGGTATAGTGGTGAAAACAGAATTGTACTGTCATAAAGGCAGGCAGATTAACCAAGGGAACCAAGTTGAGAACTTAGAAATAGACCCTTGAATCTAAAGTCAAGCAATTTTTGACAGGGCTGTTAAGCTCATGCAGCTGGACCAGAACACCTATTCTGCAAATGGTGTTGGGAAAACTGGATAGCCATATCCAAAAGAGAAAAAGAAGACCCCATCTCACTCCCTCAAAATGGATCAAGGACCTAAATATGAAAGTGACAACCATAATACCCCTAGAAGAAAATGTAGGGAATCGTATTCAAGATCTCATGATAGTACAAAGTTTCTTAAATCTTACACCCAGATCCTATGGGGAGAAGATGGGGTTAGTGTAGGAAGGCACACACTGCAAGCTCCCAGAGCAAGGCGGATTGGGGACTGGGTCCTGCCCGGGGGTCTGTGCTGTGCACGCGTGGAGCGAGAAGCTTGGGACATCTATCAGCGTGGATCGGCGGCGTGGACCAAACGGTGGAGATTCGTGAGTTTTGAGGCTGCTGGTGGAGGTTGGCACAGGCAGCTGAGCCCCGCGGTTAGGGAAAAAAAATAAAATTAAATAAAAGGGCCATTTTGAGCCGTGGGTGGGGCAAAAAAGTTTTATTTTCTGGGGATCTGGCTGCCTGGCGCCCCTTGGACCTTGTGTGAACAGAGCAAACGAGCTAATCAGCACCCGTGAACCGGAGGGGGGATTTTGGTCGGGAAATGCAGCTGATTTCCCTAGCCACCCAGGGATAAGACCCGGGCCGCTGCGGAGCCAGGAGGAAGGGACACTTCCCAAAAAAGGGAGGGTTCAGTTGAAAGACAGGGAAGGGTAATTTATATTTTTAGACATTGATCTGGCTGCCTGCACCGCCCCATAGCTTTGGGGAGCCAAATAAGCTGACCTGAAGCACCATTAGGCTGAGAGCAGATGCGAATCTGAACTCAAACTGATTTACTGAGCAGCCCGGTGACACTGGAGCTCGGCGTCAGAAGGGGCAGAATCCGCCGTCTTTAGCATTCCTCACTGACTAACATCAGGGCTTCAGCTAACCTGGGGAGTATGGAAAGTGGGACGTGCTTGATTAATTTACACGGGCCCAGCTAGGGTCCCTTCTGTAAGGGGGTTGGTCTAGAGGAGGAATTATTTTGGGTCCTGCATATGGCTAAAAAAAAAAAAAAAAAAAACAAAGTGAGGTCACCTCAACAAATGAAAAATAAATTCTTTTTAATTTAGTTTAATAGCTAAAAGCTGCTTCAGGACCTGCATATAGAACCCTGTGCGGAAATTCATTGATAAACACAAGTAGGCAGGAAGGATCCACGTGGACCCTAGGGGAATCATTGACCCCCCTTAGCTACGTTGGACTGCTTGCCTTTGTGGATCTTTGGTTTCTCTCTGTTACTTTCTGGTCTATTGCTATTATTCTCGTTTTCCACCCCCTTCCTTTTTTCCTTCTACTTTTTTTAAAAATAGGTGCTGCCAGCTGGTCGCTTCTTTGCTGGGCTAGTTATTCAGTAATTTCCCACTCGCTGTATATATTGATTCTGTATTACAAACTATCGCTTATCATTCCTGCATCTTTATGCCTTCTGTTTTCTGTTGTGGCTCTTAGAGACAAAATTTTTTCATAGGTCCACAACTTAAGGGTGTCAATTTCTATCCCATCTATTTTGTTTTCTTCTTCTTCTTTTTTCTTTTTTTTTTATTAGTATTAACTTTTTCCTTTCAGACCTTTCTCTACTATTTCTCTCCCTCCTCATAATTATAGCCTTCTAAATCACTATATATATATATATTACTCCATTTGTTTTCCCAGTCCATGGTAAGAACCCCATATTTTTTCCTAGTACTCTACACTGCCTACACAAGTTAAATATTCATCTCATTAAGTCTCATTTTGCCCCTCTTCTAACTTTTATCAATATTTCTATTATCCTTCTGCCTTCCTTACATCTTTTGATTCCTCTGGCCCTAACCTTTTGCCTTCAAGGGAACATAGAAAGAAGCAAGGAAATAAAATAAAAAGAAAAACTGCCAAAGAGAAAACTTAACTCACATGCAGAACCAAAAGCTAAATAAAATTCTAGAGCATAGAGAAAAGCTAATCAACTGAACAAACCCATCAAGATAATATGATGATCAGAGGGCAACAGAAAAATACAAATAACTCTAGAAACTGGAAAACATGGACCAGTCCAATGCACAAAATAAAAACCAGGAAGCAATGCAGTACATCGAACAACTAATCAAAGCTATCCAAACAAATATCATGGACCAACTTAAAGAACTGAAGGAAGAGATTACGGATATAAAGAAGACACTGGGAGAACATACTGAAGAAATAGCTAACACACCTAAAAAGGTAATGGATATGATGGCGAACAAAGACACAAGTCAAGAAACGAAAAAGATGCTGGACTCACATGGCAGCAGAATTGAACAGGCAGAGGAAAGAATTAGTGATATGGAAGACAATAAGGTTGAAATCAAAGAAATTGCAGAAAAGATAGACAAAAAGATAGGAAAAATCCAGTATGGTCTCAGGGAATTAACCGATAATGCAAGACGCACAAACATGCGCATTATTGGCATCCCAGAAGGAGAAGAGAAAGGAAAGGGAACAGAAGGAGTGCTGAAGGAAGTTATGGCTGAAAACTTCCCAACTCTATTGAGAGAGATGGATGTGCAGATCCAGGAAGCACAGCGCACCCCAAGTAGTATAAATCCCAAAAGGTCAACTCCAAGACATATACTTGTCAAATTGTCCAAAGCTCAAGACAAAGAGAAAATAGTCAAGGCAGCAAGAGAAAAGAGAACCATCACATACAAGGGAAGCACAGTAAGATTAAGTGCTGATTTCTCAGCTGAAACCATGGAGGCAAGAAGACAGTGGTATGACATAGTCAAAACACTAAAAGAAAAAGTCTTTCAGCCACGAATTCTCTATCCAGCAAAATTGGCATTCAAAAATGATGGAGAGTTCAAAATATTCACAGATAAACAGCAATTAAGAGAGTATGTCAAGAAGAAACCAGCAATTCAAGAAATACTAAAGGAATCTCTACAATTTGAAAGGAAAAAACAAAGGAGAGAGAGTTGGAGGAGAGTTTAAAAACAACTGAAACGTCAAAAAGAGAAACAAAACAACATATGACATACATTAACCCAAAGAA
>JAKSZT010054486.1:572066-584464 GCA_026826555.1 Tolypeutes matacus | reverse complement strand
ATGTTTGTATGTATTGTGAGAATTTTGATTTTTACCCATAATAAAAATAAAAAAATAAAAAAAATAAAAAAAAAAAAAAACAGTGAAACAATGGAAGAGGGAAGCACAACAAACAAGAAACAATATAGTGGCAACTCAATTTAAAAAAGGAGAAGGAAAGAAAGGAAAAAGAACAAAAAACAAAAATAACCACAGAAGTACAGCTTTTCCTCTTAGATGCCTAAGGATCTTCACAGGCCACTGGATTTTATCAATCAATCATACTTCAGCCTGTCCTCTGCAGGTTTTGAACCAATTTTCAGTGAGCAAAATAAGGAAAATTTTAAAAATGAACCTTTTTTATTTTTTAAAAATGAGATACCCAATAAAACTAATATAAAGAGAATATCTATTTGTTCCTTGTCATAAAGTTTCAGCTGGATGCCTGAAAACCAGTTGAATCACTTCTTAAGAAGAGCTGGAACTCAAACTAGAGACCTCATATATGTAAGGCAGGAATTCTTTCACTGAGCCAACCTGTCTCCCTAGGTTAGCTAGCCTTTCAGAAGGTTATCTGCCCCCTTTCCCTCAGTCAGGTTAGATTCCTTGCAGTTTGCCAGACTCCTGCTGATTAGGTACCTGTTCCTGCCTCCTCTCTAATCAAATTCTTCTCTTTACCTGGGCTGCTGGGCATGACAGCCTGCCTGAGGAGATCCTCCTCCCCTCTACTTATTGTGTCAGGTTACCTTCCAATGTTCAAAGGGGGCTCAGATGACCAAACTCACCACAAATAAATCACTTTCCACATTCCCAGACCCCTCATCCTCCTAGGGAATCAGCTTTCACACCTTTCAGAGCAGGGAGTCAGTGGCTCCACCTAGGCTATTTGCCTTGAGGGCGGGGTATATATGTCACTTTCAGCCACAGGGGTGAACAATTCATGGTTTTCCTTTGGCCTCTATCTTTCCATTACCCTCCTAGATGACTCAGAGCACATTCTCATTCTATATATATCCAAAACAGCTAGCAGGAAGGAAGATGTTTGCTCCCCCCTTAGTTTGATGCAATTCACCAGCAGTTTTACCCTAGCTTAATATTTTAGGGGTGTGGGAAGAGAGTCCTTCCTGGTGGCCAGGAGATTAAATAACTCACTGTTCGCTGTTTTGGCTTCTTCATCTCTCTGTCCCTCACTCTCCTGGGCACTGTGAAGCAGTGTACTGGTCTGTTGTACCCAAAAGCATGTCCCCAAGGCAGCCTTCGGATGTTTTAGTGAGAGCTGAGCCTTATCTGCCTAACCCAACAAGGCATGTTCCCACAATCCATAATACTCTCAAAATAATACATAGGAGACATCTTCATGAGCTGTTATTGTATATTTTAAATATGACATTAAAACCACCAGCAACAAAAGAAACAATTGAAAGAGTTGATGTCATTAAAACTAAAATTTTTCTCCATCAGAGGTTATTATCAAGAAAGTGAAAAGACAAACTATAGAATATTTAAAAGTAGTTGCAAACCATACATCAGATAATGGCTTAATAGCAAGGATATAAAAATACATTTACAGGGAAGCGGCTGTGGCTCAATCAGTAGGGCTCCCGTTTACCATATGGGAGGCCCTGGGTTTGGTTCCCGGGGCCTCCTGGTGAAGGCAAGCCCGCCCGCACGGCGTGGTTAGCTGACCCAGCGAGCACAAGCAGCAAGGGGGGGATAAATGAATAAATAAATAAAATCTTTAAAAAAAAAATACATTTACAATGTGATCAGAAAAAGACAAACAGCATAGGTTCAAGAAGTACAAAAACAATGAGCAAACAATGGGGAAAACTGCCAATACCTGAAACAACTCATGTCTATCAACAATTTAAGATACACGAAATATATTACACACAATTAATATTATTCAACTAAAAATTAAGTCTTGACATGTAAAAAACATTTAACTTTGAAAACAATATTGTATGATATCACTAGTAAGAGATATCTAGAAATACATTTTTTGTATATAGAGGGTATATAAATAAAATTAACAAAATGTAATCACATGTATAAACAGTCATGATTGTTACTTTCACTATAATATGTTATCATCAAGTCTCTCCGTTTTCACACATACACAAAAATATATCAAATATAAGCTCTGGACCATAGTTGGAAATAATATTTTGATGATGTTCTTTCATAATCTTTAACAAATATTCCACAACAATGCAGGTGATGAAGAAGGGGTGTTGTATGAGAATTCTGTTATGCGTGATTGTTTTTTAAGATCACATCTTTAATTAATAAATACATATATAAATTATAAACTTAATAAAAATTGAAAGAGAGATTCCCTCCAAAAAGCAAGCAAAAATCACATAAATTCAAATGACCAAATTACTTCTGGAGGAAGGGAAGGATTGTGATCAAGAAGAAATATACAAGGATTGTGGGAACATGGCCAATGGGTTAGACAGAAAAGGCTTAGCTCTCACTAAAGCAACAAAGAAAAAGCCAGAACCTGCCATGGGGATCTGTATGGGGCACAGCAAACCAGGAAACTGCTTACCAACTCCCAGAAGAGTGAGGTTCAGAGACAGGAAGAATCTAAAACCAGTAATCATGAGTTATTAAGCCTCCGGGCTGCTAGGAAGGGCTTCCTTCCCCCACCCTGATATATTAAGTGATGGTAAAACCCCTGGCAAATTGAAGCTAACTGAGAGAAGAGCAGGCATCTACCTCCATGGGAAGGTGCTCTGAATCATCTAGGAGAGCACTAGACTGATGGGGTAGCCAGGAAGAATAATAGGTTGCCTACCTTGGTGGCTGGAAGGGGCCCAGGTACCTGACCCTCAGGGTCGACAGACTAGGTTGAGACCCTAGTCCCAGCCCAAAAAGGAGTGTGATGGCAGATTCCCTGTGAGGAAGAGGGGTCTTGGAGGGTGGAGAGGGGTTAATCTGTGGTAAATTTAGCCAGCTGAGACCCCTTGAATATCAGAAGGGACCTTGACTTGACAGGGAGAGGGGAGGGGTATTGCCTCAGGCAGGCAGTCATGCCCAGCCACCTAGGTAAAGAGAGGAATTACATCAGTGAGGAGGCAGAGAAAGGCTGTAATCAGCATCACTCCAGCTGACTGCAGGGGATTTAACCTGCCCTAGGGAAAAGGGGTGGATAGCCCTTTGAAAGGCTAATTAACACTAGGAGGCAGAATACCCATTGGAAGAATTCCTGACTAGCATACATGGGGTCTCTGGTTTGATTCTTGGCTTTTTCTTGAAAAGTGATTGACCAGGTTATCAGGCATCCAGCTGAAACTTTATGAGAGGGAACATATAGACATTATTTTGTATTAGCTTTTCTTGGATCTTTTAATTTTTAAAGGTTCCTTTCTTTTAAATCCCTTACTTTACTCACTGAAACCTAGTTCAAAATCTGTCTCCTTTTAAAAAAAGAAATCAGTTGCTGCTATCTTGTTTCTTCCTTGTTTTATATCTCCTTCCTTTGTTTCTCTGCTTGTTTAATTTCCTTTTGTTTCTTTATTTCCTTTGGCTACTGATCTATTCTACCTATGCTATTTCTTTTCACCCCTTCATCTTTCTATCTTTTATTTCTACTGTTCTTCTTTCATTCCACCTCTTTTATTTGGTCTCCAATTTATCTTGTTTATATTTTCACTCTCCCTTTTTTTCACTGTTTTATTTCTCTTTTTTACTTTTTCCTTTCTCTCTTTTCTCTTTTCCTCTCTTCTCGCTATTCTAGCCTTTTAATTAAAAATAATAATTTTATTTTTTTCTCTATTCTGTTTCATATTTCATTGTCTCCATTCCACTTTCTAATCTTATTCCTCTGTACTTCTTACTTATGTTTATTTTCCCATTTCCTATGTCTTACATGGTTGCTCTCCTAACTTTTATTATTATCATTACTATTATTATTTTTGCCTTGGTATATCTTTCTTTTTCTTTGGTCCTAATTTTTTTCTTTCAAAGAAACATAGACAGATCTCTCTCACACAAAAAAAATGGCTGAATGGGGCCAAGATTCTGCCTGAGCGAGCTATTTTGGAAACGCACAAAGTAGGAAGCTTCAGGGCATTGACCTAGAGGGAGCTGGACAAAGATAAATTCCACAAGGTGCTGCTGGCTAGATTCTTGGTTGCTGTGTTTCCTCTTCCTTGATGTCCCATTTTCTGTGTATACCAAATTTGTCTATCAACCTTCTCTCTTTTCCTTTCTTCATCTTTCTGTCTTCCACTTGCTGTTGTTCTTACATTTGACCTCTCTTTGTTTAGTCCTCAATTTTTCTGGTTTTTATTTCTATCTCATCTATCCTGTTTTCTTTTTATTACCTTTTTTTTTTCTCTTTCCCTCTCTCCTAATCATTCTGGCTTTTTAATTCATTCTACATATCTTTCTCTATTTGGCTTCCCATTTCATTGCTGGTGCACCACTTTTTTATTCCTATTACTCTACATTGTCTATGTGAGTTAAATATTCATTTTTCAAGGTCTTATATGGTTCCTCTTCTAATGATTACTATTATTATTACTATTAGCCTTTTACTTTTCTTATTTCTTTTACTTTCACAGGCCCTAATTTTTTCCTTCAAGGGAACATAAACAACAGCAAGGAAATAGAATAAGAAGACCAAAGTGTAAAAGAGAAAACTTAACACACACACAAAAACAGAAATTAAATAAAACAGTAGAATAAAGAGAGAAGATAATCAACTGAATAAACCCTTCAAGATAAAAATGATTAGACAGCAACAAAAAATTATGAACCATACTAAGAAACAGGAAGAAAAGGTCCAGGCCAATGAAAAAACTGAAAACCAGGAGAAGATGCAGAATATTGAAAAATTATTCAAAGCTGCCTAAACAAATATCAAGAACCAACTTAATGAAGTGAAGGGAGAGAACAAGGATATTAAGAGGACACTGGGAAAACATTCTGAAGAAATTGTAAACATACATAAAGAGATAATGGATATGATGGTGATTAATGGCACAATCCAAGCACTAGAAGCACATAACAGCAGATTTGAACAG
Source organism: Tolypeutes matacus (assembly GCA_026826555.1). Classification (NCBI taxonomy): domain Eukaryota; kingdom Metazoa; phylum Chordata; class Mammalia; order Cingulata; family Chlamyphoridae; genus Tolypeutes; species Tolypeutes matacus. The sequence continues at coordinate 579,449 of JAKSZT010054486.1, read as the reverse complement.
GCAGAGGAAAAAATTAGTGATCTGGAAGACAGTACATCTGAAATCAAACAGATAGTAGAACATATAGATAAAAAGAGAAGAAATCCAGAAGGGACTTTGGGAATTGAATGATAACACAAAAGACACAAACATACACATCATAGGCATCCCAGAGGGAGAAGAGACGGGATAGGAGACAGAAGGATTGTTGGAGGAAATAATAGCTGAAAACTTCCCACACCTATTGAAGGAGATGGATATACATGGCCAGGAAGTGCAGCACACCCAAACAGTATAAAACTCAGAAGGCCTACCCAAGACATATACTAGCCAAGACATATACTAGCCAAGACATATACTCTCATACAAGGGAAGCTCAAAAAGATTAAATGTTGATTTCTTATCTGAAACGATTGAGGCAATAAGGCAGTTGTATGACATAGTTAAGGAAGTAAAAGGGGAAAAAAAAAGATTTCAGCCAAGAATTCTCCATTCAGCAAATCTGGCATTGAAAACTGATGGAGAGAACAAAATATTCACAGATAAACAGAAATTGAGCATGTGTGAATAAGAAACCTGACCTTCAAGAATTATTAAAGGGCGTTCTGCAGTGTGGAAGGGGAAAAAAAGACAGAGAGTTGGAGGAGAGCATAAAAAACTAAAAAGACAAAAAAGAGAAATAAAAACAACATATGACATACATAAACACAAAGAAAATATAGCTAATATAAGTAATTCCTTGAGAGTAATAACACTGAATGTTAATGGATTAAACTTATCAGACAAGAGACACAAATTGGCAGAATGGATGAAGAAATATGATCCATCTATATGCTGTCTACAAGAAAAAGTCCGTAGACCTAAGGATTCAAGGAGTCTGAAAGTGAATGGCTCGAAAACAACCTTAGAAGCAAACAATAACCAAAAAAGTGCAGGAGTATCTATACTAATATTGGAAAAATAGACTTTAAATGCAAAATTATTGTAAGAGACAAAGATGGACACTATATGTTAGTAAAAGGGGTAATCTTTCAAGAATAAAGAACAATCATGAACATTTATGCACCTAACCAGGGTGCCTCAAATTCCATGAGGAAACACTGGAAAAACTAAGTGGAGAAATAGATGCCTTTACTATTATAGTGGAGGACTTTAATACATAATTATCACCATTAGAAAGAACATCTCAACAGAGGATCAGCAAAGAAACAAAGACTTTGAATAATACATTAAAGCACCTGGATCTAATAGACATACAAAATATTGCACCAAAATACAATTGGAAATACATTCTTCTTGAGTGCACATGGATCATATTCCAAGATAGACTACATGCTAGGCCATAGAAAAATTCTAAATGAATTTTAAAAGATTGAAATTATAACAAAGTAATTTATCTGACCACAATAGAATGAAGCTGGACATCAGTAAGTGACTGAGAACTAAATTAGGCAAAAAATATGGGAGTTAAACAAAACAAACTTAGGAAAACAGTGGGTAAAGGAAGAAATTTCAAAAGAAATCAGTAACTACCTTGAAACAAATGAAAATATCAACACAACATATCAAAACCTATGGGACAGATCCTGAAAAATCATCCCCTGATACACTGGATAAAGTTAGAGGACTCCATGAATACTGAATTGAAGAAAGAGAGAAATATCAGATCCAGTACCCTAAACCTGAAGGTGGACATGCATTGTTAAGATAACTTATAGTTTGTAGATGCATGTGGACTAATATAGGAACATAGAAAGAAGCAAGGAAACAAAGTAAGAAGAAAAAGTGCCAAAGAGAAAACTTAACTCACTCGCAGAACCACCAGCTAAATAAAACTCTAGAGCATAGAGAAAAGCTAATCAACTGAAAAAACCCATCAAGATAATATGATGACCAGAGGGCAACAAAAAAATACAAATGACTCTGAGAAACGGGAAAACATGGACCAGTCCAATGAACAAAATAAAAACCAGGAAGCGATGCAGAACATTGAACAACTAATCAAAGCTATCCAAACAAATATCATGGACCAACTAAAAGAAGTGAAGGAAGAGATTAAGGATATAAAGAAGATACTGGGAGGACATACTGAAGAAATTGCAAACGTGCCTAAAAAGGTAATGGATATGATGGTGAACAATGGCACAATCCAAGAAATCAAAAAGATGCTGGATTCACATAACAGCAGATTTGAACAGGAAGAGGAAAGAATTAGTGATATGGAAGACAATACAGCGGAAATCAAAGAGATAGTAGGATAGATAGGCAAAAAATATAGAAAAAATCAGCATGGACTCAGGGGATTAACCAATAACAAAAAACACACAAACATACGCATGTGGGCAAGCCAGAAGGAGAAGAGAAGGGAAAGGGAACAGAAGGAGTGTTGAAGGAAATAATGGCTGAAAACTTCCCAACCCTATCGAGAGAGATGGATGTGCATTCCAGGAAGGACAGCAACCCCAAATAGTATAAATCCCAACAGGCCAACTCCAAGACATATACTTGTCAAAATGTCCAATGCTCAACACAAAGAGAAAATACTCAAGGCAGCAAGAGAAAAGAGAAACATCACATACAAGGGAAGTACAATAATATTAAGTGCTAATTTCTCAGCTGAAACTATGGAGGCAAGAAGACAGTGGTATCACATAGTCAAAATACTAAAAGAAAAAAACTTCCACCCAAGAATTCTCAATCCAGAAAAACTGGCATTCAAAAATGATGGAGAGTTCAAAATATTCACAGATAAACAGAAATTAAGAGAGTATATCAATAAGAAACCAGCACTTCAAGAAATACTAAAGGAATCTCTACAAGTTGAAAGGAAAAAACAAGGGAGAGAGAGTTGGAGGAGAGTTTAAAAACAACTGAAAAGACAAAAAGAGAAACAAAACAACATATGACATACATAACACAAAGAAAAAAATGGCTGAAGTAAGAAATTTGTTATGAGTAATAACACTGAATGTTAATGGAATAAATTCACCAATCAAGAGACACAGACTGGCAGAATGGATAAGAAAATATGATCCATCTATATGCTCTCTACAAAAAACTCACCTTCAACCCAGGGATTCAAGGAGGTTGAAAGTGAATGGCTGGAAAACCATTTTACAAGCTAACAATAGCCAAAAAAGGGCAGGAGTAGCTATTCTAATATCAGACAAAATAGACTTTAAATGCAAAAATATTGTAAGAGACAAAGATGGACACTATATATTAGTAAAAGGAGTAATCTCTCAAGAAGAGAGAACAATCATCAACATTTATGCACCTAATCGAGGTGCCTCAAAACACAGACGGCAAACTCTGGAAAAATTAAGAGGAGAAATAAAAGCCTCTACAATTATAGCAGCGGACTTCAACACACCACTATCATCATTAGACAGAACATCTAGGCAGAGAATCAATAAAGAAACGAAGGCACTCAACAATACATTAGAAGACTTGGACTTAATAGACATATACAGAACACTACACCCAAATACAGCGGGATTTACATTCTTCTCGAGTGCACATGGAACATACTCCAAAATAGACCACATGCTAGGCCACAGAACAACTCTCAATGAATTCAGAAAGATTGAGATTATACAAAGTAATTTCTCTGACCAAAACGGAATGATACTGGAAATCACTAAAGGCCAGAGAAATAGGTTAGGCACAAGGATATGGAAGTTAAACAACACACTCTTAGACAAACAGTGGGTCAAAGAGGAAATCTCAAAAGAAATCAGCAACTACCTTGAAACTAATGAAAAGGACAAAACAACATATCAAAACCTATGGGATGCAGCGAAAGCAGTCCTGAGAGGGAAGTTCATAGCCATAAATTCATATATTAAAAAAGAAGAAAGAGCTAAATTTGAAGACTTAACTGCAAAATTGGAGGAATTGGAAAAACAACAACAAACTAAACCTAAAGGAAGTAGAAAGAAGGAAATAACAAAGATTAGAGCAGAACTAAATGAAATAGAGAATAAGAAAGCACTGGAAACAATAAACAAAACCAAAAGCTGGTTCTTCAAGAATATCAATAAAATTGACAAACCCTTAGCCAGACTAACAAAAAAAAAAGAGAGAGAGAACACATGCAAATATATAAAATAAGGAATGAGCAAGGGGATATCACTACTGACCCCACAGAAATAAAGAGTATCATAAAAGGGTACTTTGAAAAATTATATGCCAACAAGAATGATAATTTAGAGGAAATGGACAAGTTTCTAGAAATCCACAAACAGCCTACATTGATGAAAGAAGAAATAGATGAACTCAACATTCCAATTACAAGTAAAGAGATAGACTCAGTCATCAATAACCTCCCAACTAAAAAGAGTCCAGGACCAGATGGCTTCACAGCTGAATTCTACCAAACATTCCAGAAAGAGTTAACACCAATTCTACTTAAGCTCTTCCAAAAAATAGAAGTAGAAGGAATATTGCCTAACTCATTCTATGATGCCAACATTACCCTAATAACAAAACCAAATAAAGATACCACAAGAAAGGAAAATTACAGACCAATTTCTCTAATGAACCTAGATGCTAAAATCCTCAACAAAGTACTTGCTAATCGCATTCAACAACATATCAAAAGGATTATACAACATGACCAAGTGGGTTTCATATCGGGTATGCAAGGATGGTTCAATATAAGAAAATCAATCAATGTAATACATCACATAAACAGATTGAAAGAAAAAAATCACATGATCATCTCTATAGATGCAGAAAAAGCATTCAACAAAATACAGCACTCTTTCCTCATAAAAACACTACAAAAGATAGGAATAGACAGAAACTTTCTGAATATGATAAAGAGTATATATGAAAAACCCAAAGCTAACATCATTTTCAATGGTGAAATCCTAAAAGCCTTCCCTCTGAGATCAGGAACTAGATAAGGATGCCCACTATCACCACTCCTATTTAACGTTGTCTTAAAAGTACTTGAGCGAACATGAGACAAGGAAAGGACATAAAAGGCATCCAGATTGTAAAAGAAGAAGTAAAAATTTCATTATTTGCAGATGACATGACCCTATACATAGAAAGTCCTGAGAAATCTACAACAAGGCTTCTAGAACTTATAAAGGAGTTCAGTAATGTTGCAAGCTATAAGATCAATGCTCAAAAATCAGTAGCATTTCTATACACCAATAACGAGCAAACTGAGGAGGAAATCAGGAAAAATATACCATTTACAAAGGTAACTAAAAGAATCAATTTCCTAGGAATAAATTTAACTAAAGATGTAAAGGACTTATATACAGAAAACTACACAACACTGTTAAAGGAAATCAAAGAAGACTTAAATAAATGGAAAAATATTCCCTGTTCAGGGATAGGAAGACTAAACATCATCAAGATGTCTATCCTACCCAAACTAATCTACAGATTTAATACAATCCCAATAAAAGTCAACACTATATTTTTTAAGGATCTGGAAAAGCTAACCATAAAATATATTTGGAGTGGCAAGAGGGCCCAAATTGCCATAAGACATATTGAAAAAGAAAAATGAATTTGGAGGTATCACACTACCTGACTTTAAAACATACTACAAAGCTACAGTGATCAAAACTGCTTGGTATTGGCACAAGGATAGACCTACTGACCAATGGAACCGAATTGAGAGTTCTGATATAGATCCTCACATATACAGTTATCTGATATTTGACAAGGCCACAAAACCCACTCAGTTGGGAGAGAATGGCCTCTTTAACAAGTGGTGCTTGGAGAACTGGATATCCATATCCAAAGAATGAGAGAAGAATACCATCTTACACCTTATAGAAAAAGCAACTCAAGATGGATCAAAGATCTAAATATAAGAGCCAAAACCATAAAGGCCTTGGAAGATAATGTAGGGAAGCATCTACAGGACCTTGTAATAGGAAAGGGTTTCATGAAGTTCACAGCCAAAGCACGAGCAGCAAGAGAAAAAATAGATAAATGGGATCTCATCAAAATTAAAAACTTCTGCACCTCAAAGGATGTTATTAAGAAAAGAAAAAGGCAGCCTACCCAATGGGAGAAAATATTCGGCAACCATATATCTGATAGGAACCTAATATCCTGCATATATAAAGAAATCCTATACCTTGGAATTAAAAAGACAAACAACCGATTTAAAAATTGGCAAGTGACCTGAAAAGACACTTCTTCAAGGATGAAATTCAAATTGCTAAAAAGCACATGAAAGGCGGCAAGATGGCGTTAGTGTAGGAGGGCGCACACTGCAAGCTCCCAGAGCAAGGATTGGGGACGGGGTCCTGCCCGGGGGTCTGTGCTGTGCACGCATGGAGTGAGAAGCTTGGGACATCTATCTGCGTGGATCAGCGGCGTGGACCGAAGGGTGGAGATTCGTGAGTTTTGAGGCTGCCGGTGGAGGTTGGCACAGGCGGCTGAGCCCCGCGGTTACGGAAAAAATAAAAAAAACGGCCATTTGGAGCCACGGGCAGGGCGAAAAAGTTTTATTTTCTGGGGAGCTGAATCCCTGGCGCCCCTTGGACCTTGTGTGAACAGAGCAAACAAGCTAGTCAGCACCCGGTGAACCGGAGGGGGGATTTTCGTCGGGGAACGCAGCTGATTTCCCTAGCCACCCAGGGATAAGACCCAGGCCGCTGCGGAGCCAGGAGGAAGGGACACTTCCCAAAGAAGGGAGGGTTCGGTTGAAAGACAGGGAAGGGTATTTTATATTTTTAGACATTGATCTGGCTGTCTGCACCGCCCCATAGCTTTGGGGAGCAGATAAGCCGAACTGAAGCAGCACCAGGCTGAGAGCAGACGCGAATCTGCACTCAAACTGATTTACTGAGCAGCCCGGTGACGCTGGAGCTCCGCGCCAGAAGGGGCGGAATCCGCCGTCTTTAGCACTCTTCACTGACTAACATCAGAGTTTCAGCTAACCTGGGGAGTCCGGAAAGTGGAACGTGCTTGATTAATTTCCACAGGCCCAGCTAGGGTCCCTTCCGTAAGGGGGTTGGTCTAGAAGAGGAATTATTTTGGGTCCTGCATTTGGCTAAAAAAAAAAAAAAAAAGTGAGGTCACCTCAACAATTGAAAAATAAATTCTTTTTAATTTAGTTTAATAGCTAAAAGCTGCTTCAGGACCTGCATATAGAACCCTGTGGGGAAATTCATTGATAAACACAAGTAGGCAGGAAGGATCCACGTGGACCCTAGGGGAATCATTGACCCCCCTTAGCTCTGTTCGACTGCTTGCCTGTGTAGATCATTGGTTTCTCTCTGTTACTTTCTGGTCTATTGCTATTATTCCCATTTTCCTCCCCCCTTCCTTTTTCATTCTATTTTTTTTTTTTAAATAGGTGCTGCCAGCTGGTCGCTTATTTGCTGGGCTTCTTATTCAGTAATTTCCCACTCGCTGTATATATTG
>JAKSZT010054486.1:556371-571966 GCA_026826555.1 Tolypeutes matacus | reverse complement strand
AATAAGTAAATATTTATTACAATTCTATCAAGGTGTAATTTTTCACTACAAAATCTATTTTTAAAATATAACATAAAACTCTACATCTTGTAGTTTCCTGTGAAATGGGTTACACACATGTAGCCTTATGTAACCAAGATTAATATATGCATAAAGCTAATTTATATTAAATGTACATAATTATTATAATTTATTTGGGAAATATATATAAAGAAAAAATGATATCTTTTAACCCATTATTTTGTCTTTTAAATATATAATTTACTAATGTTTATTTTTTATGTATTTACATTTAATATAAATCGCATCACACAATGTATAATTATTTGTGTCTGATTTCTTTAACTTAGTATGTTTATATTTTGTCTGAAATTACCATCTTGTAATATTAACATTTTTTCAGTTTCAAAGAAAGCAGTCTATACATGCAATATTATCCATACACACATTTAACATAAGATTTTAGTCTGCTATACAGTCTGTATTAGTCAGCCAAAGGGGTGCTAATGTAAAATACCAAAAATGGGTTGGTCTTTATAAAGGGTATTTATTTGGGGTAGAAGTCCACAGATACCAGGCCATAAAGCGTTAAGTTTCTTCTTTCACCACAGTCCATTGCCACGTGTTAGAGCAAGACAGCTGCCGGCGTTTGCCAGGGTTCAGGCTTCTGGGGTTCCTCTCTTCCAGGGGCTGCGTTTCTCTCCGAGCTTAGCTCTTGTTTCCTCCACAAGGTCAGCTGCAGACGATCAGGCAAATGGCTTGCTTCTTTTCTCCTGGGGCCTTCTTTCCAACATCAAAACTGCTTCTTAAAAGACTGCTTCAACACTGTTCTTTGCCTTGCCTTTTATATTCAATTCCCCACCCACTAAGGGGTGGGGCTCAACGCCCTAATCCTAACCTAATCATGCCCAGATTAACAGATCAGTTTACAAGCATGATTCAATTATATTTTTGGAATTCATAATTACATCAAACTCCGACACAGTCTTATTAGATAAGTGATTTCCAAATATTTTCTCCCATTGAGTCAGCTGCCTTTTCACCCTTTGACAAAGTCCTTTGGAGTGCCATAGCGTTTAATTTTGAGAACCTATTTATTTATTTTTGTTGAGTAAAATGTTGGGTGTGGGTTTTTCATATATGCCCTTTATCGTACTGATGAATTTTACTTCTATTCCTATCTTTCAAAGTGTTTTTATCAAGAAATGATAGTGGATTTTGTGTAATGTCTTTTCACCTGTGAAGACACTTGGTCCTGGACTTCTCTTTGTTGGGAGAGTTTGATGACTGTTTCCATCTCTTTAAAGATGATTTGTTTCTTAAGTTTGTATGATTCTTGTAGAGTCAATGTAGACTGTGTGTTTCTAAGATTTCGTCCATTTAATCAAGTTTGTCTAAGTTTTTGGCATACTCTTTCTCATAATATCCTCTTTTGATCCTTTTAATTCTGTGGGATCAGTCATAACATTCTCTGTTACTTTTTCTTTGCTGTTTTTTTATTTTTTAATTTTTTAAAAATGATACTTAAATTAGACAAAAAATATAGGGATTACCATACACCCCACCTCCCACACCTCCCACAACATCCCACATAAACATCCTTCAATAGTGTGGCACATTGATTGCAATTGATAAGCACATCTTGGGGCTTTGCAATTAAGCATGGATCATAGTTCACATTGTAGACCACACTTTCTCCCACACAGTTCTGCATGTTATATGATATAAGATGGCCTATATCTGTCATTTCAATGTCACTCAGGACAATTCCCAAGTCCTGAAAAAACCCCTATATTACCACTGCTTTTTCCTCTCCCTGCCCCCAGAGCCTCCAGTGGCCACTGTTTCCAAATCAATGTTGTAATTTCTTCCATTGCTTGAATCACAATATGTCTATAGTGGAATACAAGTAAGTTCACTCTAGTCCATAGCTCTTCCCCCCATCCTGAGGAATGTGGGATGGTGATGTCCACTCCACCAACAATTGAGAGGGGACTTATATCCCATGGGGAAGATGGATGGGATCATCCTGCCTGCAGCTGCAGACTCTCTCCATTCCCTTGGATGGCAGTTGTCCATCATCATCTCCCCGCCAGTAGTCCTAGGTGAGTTCAATGAGCTATAGAGTAGGAGTTGCTGCTCTACCGAAGTTCTGGGTCCAGCTGACACATGGACAGCCTAAAGACTCAAGTCTCTGGAGGTACACCTACAAACTCCAGCACCAAATGGGTTTGAATAGAAGAGACAGATGAACCATGTGCAGGGAAGGCATAGTTGACTCCAATTCTATCACTCTCAGGAGCAGTATCTCCAAAGTAGGACCCACAGGCAAGGAACCAAACTCTGGAGCTATCCACCCTGACAGTACCTGGGAGTCTCCACAGCCCTCAGGAGCCCCACTATTTGGGGTGATATCCACTTTGGAATTCTATCAGATCCTACTGAGATATACATAAGCGTTAACTCTGGGATGACTTCCTGACTCATTTTGAAGTCCCTTAGCCATATAAATTCATTTGTCTTTACCTTTTTCCCCTTTTATTCAAGGTCTTTTTCCAGTTGCATTGCCATTTGACCCTTGGTAACAATTCCTCGGTGAAAGGGAGGCTCATCCCTGGGTGTCATGTCCCATGCTGGGAGGAAGGTAATGCATTCTTATGCTGAGGTAGGCTTAGAGAGAGGCCATATTTAAGCAACAAGGAGGCTTTCAGGAGGCAACCCTTAGGCACCCCATAACAATAGGCTAAGTTTCAATTTCAAGAGCAAAGACTCTTGAAGCCTAGTCATCAATATCAAGGCCCATCAGTGGATAATCCTCCTTCACCAGTCACAGCCCCTGCACTAGGGGGAGTGTTGCTGCTCCCTTAGAGAATGTGGCAGAGCTCTCCGGGATGGAAATTCAGTATTCTTGCATTAAATGAGTGATTCTCTACCCACTATGACAATGCCCCATGAACATTTGAACATTTTTATATACCTTATATTTATGCTTATGTGAACTTCCTCCCATGCATCCCCCATCCCTGACACCCCACACCAGCAACCCACCCCCACCCCAGTTGTAACCCTTCTGTGATCCAAAGAATCTTTAAAGATGCAGCCATTACAATAGCTGAATACAATTAATAGGAAAATGAAATAATAATGATAAGTTTAAATGTAAGAGATAAAATACATAAAATTTTCTAAGAAAACTAAAAATTAAATTAAATTAAGAGATTTGGATATTAAAAAAATGAAAAATATATTAAAATTTTTTTGACCTTTTCTCTTTCATCATTGCAATATCTGTTGTTCAGTCTGTACCGTGGCACCTTCCCCCTCTCATTCCCCAGTGTATCACTGTTTTTCATTTTGTTTTCAAAAAAGTTTTAGGTCACAGCAAAGTCACACACAAAATATAGGAGACTCTCATATACCCAACATACTCTCCCTTTCCTCACCCCATATTAATACCTTTTAATTTGTGGATGGTAGTCTTGTTATAACTGATATACCATTAGGAAACATAGTTACTAAACATTGTCAATAGTATACACAATGGTTTATATTTTAGACTGTACACTTTTATAAATTTTGATGATATTTACTGTGTCCTGTGTCCATCACTGTATGGTAATGAAGAACATTTCCACTGACCACTAAATACCCACTGTTTGATCTATTCCAATCCTCCTACCCCATCCCCCTGGGACCCACAACGACCCCCTGAAATTGACTGGTTGGATGACAAGATTAATAGTTACATGGAACAAGAGGCCTTGATACACTGGTTTGTCCTCCCCTATTAGGAACCGCCCTTCCTCTTGAGAGACTCCGGACAGTCTATTTCTGAACAAATCAGTCCTCCCAAAGATGGGAGTCCAACTCCTTCTCGCTCATTATGTGGGTCTCCACCCACTGAAACAACATGTGGGATTGGTAGTGATATCCCCATACTAATTCCTTATTTTGTATAATTGCATACCTTCTCTTCTTTTTTCAGTTAATCTGGCTAAGGGTTTGTCAACTTTATTGATCTTCTCGAAGAACCAGCTTTTGGTTTTGTTTATTTTTTCTGGTGGTTTCTTATTATTCTCTACTTCATTTAGTTATGCTCTATTGATTATTATTTCCTTCTTTCTCCTTCCTTTAGGTTTAGTTTGTTGTAATTTTTCATTTCCTCAGGTGTATAGTTAGGTCTTCAATTTTAACTCTTTCTTATTTTTTAATATATGTATTTGTGGCTATGAACTTCTTTCTCAGGACAGCTTTGGCTGCATCCCATAGGTTTTGATAAGTTGTGTTGTCATTTTCATTAGTTTCAAGGTAGTTACTGATTTCTTTTGAGATTTCCTCCTTGACTCACTGTTTGTCTAAGATTGTGTTGTTTAACTTCCATATCTTTGTGCCTAATCTGTTTCTCTGGCTCTTAGTGATTTCCAATTTCATTCCATTCTGGTCAGATATATTACTTTGTATAATCCCAATATTTCTGAATTCATTGAGAGTTGTTCAGTGGCCTAGCATGTGGTCTATCTTGGAGTATGAACCATGTGCACTCGAGAAGAATGTAAATCTACTGTATTTCAGTGTAGTGTTCTGTATAGGTCTATTAGGTTCAAGTCCTCTAATGTCTTATTCAGAATCTCTGTTTCTTTATTGATTCTATGTCTAGATGTTCTGTCTAATGATGATAACAGTGTATTAAGGTCCCACACTATAATTTTAGAGCCATTTATTTCTCCACTTAGATTTTCCAGAGTTTGCCTCATGTATTTTGAGACACACAAATTAGGTGCATAAATGTTTATGATTGTTCTCTTCTTGAGAGATTGCCCTTTTTACTACTATATAATGTTAATCTTTGTCTCTTACAATAGTTTTGCATTTAAAGTCTATTTTGTCTGATATTAGGATAGCTACTCCTGACCTTTATTGGCTATTGTTTGCTTGTAAAAATTGTTTTCCAGCCATTCACTTTCAGCCTCCTTGAATCCCTGGGTCGAAGGTGGGTTTCTTGTAGACAGCATATAGATGGATCATATTTCCTTATCCATTCTGCCAATCTGTGTCTCTTCACTGGTGAGTTTAATCCATTAACATTCAGTGTTATTACTCACAACAAATTTCTTACATCAGCCATATTTTCTTTAGGTTAAAGTATGTCCTATGTTGTTTTTATTTATCTTTTTGTCTTTTTAGTTGTTCTTATAATCTCCTCCAACTCTCTCTACCCCATTTTTTTCCTTTTAACTTGTTGAACTTCCTGTAGTATTTCTTGAAGTGCAGGTTTCTTATGGGCATACTCTCTTAATTTCTGTTTATCTGTGAATATTTTGAACTCTCCATCACTTTTGAATGCCAGTTTTGCTGGATAGAGAATTCATGGTTGGAAGTTTTTTTTTCTTTTAGTACTTTGAGTATGTCATACCACTGTCTTCTTGCCTGCATGGTTTCAGATGAGAAATCAGCACTTAATCTTATTGAACTTCCCTTGTATGTGATGGTTCTCTTTTCTCTTGCTGCCTTGAGCATTTTCTCTTTGTCTTGAGCATTGGACATTTTGACAAGTATATGTCTTGGAGTTGGCTTGTTGTGATTTATTATGTTTGGGGTATGCTGTGCTTCCTGGACATATACATCCATCTCTCTAAATAGGGTTGGGATGTTTTCAGCCATTATTTCCTTCAACACTTTTGCTGTTCCCGTTCCCTTTTCTTCCCATTCTGGGATGCCTATAATGAGTATGTTTGTGCATTTTGTGTTGTTGGTAAGTCCCTGCTAGATTTTTTCTATCTTTTTTTCTATCTTTTCTACTATCTGTGTTATTTCAAATGTATTATCTTCCATATCACTAATTCTTTCTTCTGCCTATTCAAGTCTGCTGTTATGTGAATCCAGCGTCTTTTTAATTTCTTGGATTGTGCCATTGATCACTATCGAATCCATTATCTTTTTATGTGTGTTTACAATTTCTTCAATATTTTCTGTCAGTGTCTTCTTAATATCCTTAATACCTTCCTCCACGTCATTAAGTTTGTCCATGATAATTGTTTGGAAACCTTTGGTTAATTATTCAATGTTTTGCATCTCTTCCTGGTTTTTAGTTTGTTCATTGGACTGGTCCATGTCTTCCTGTTTCTCAGTGTGGTTTGTAATTTTTTTTTTTTTGCCCTCTAGTCATTATTTTTCTTGATGGGTTTATTCAATTCATTAACTTCTCCCTCTGCTCTAGAGTTTTATTTAGCTGGTGGTTCTGTTTGTGTGTTAAGTTTTCTCTTTGACACTTTGTTCTTCTTATTCTATTTCCTTGCTTCTTTCTATATTCCTTTGAAGGCAAAAGATTATAGTCAGAGTAATCAAAAGATATGAGAAAGGAAGAAGGATAATAATAATATTGATAAAATTAGAAACAGAACCATATAAGACTTAGTAAATTAATATTTCACTCATGTAGGCAAAGTAGAGTAATAGGGGAAAAAGTGGAGGACCCACAATGGACTGGGAAACCAAATAGAGGAAAATATATACAATGATTTAGAAGGCCAGAATGATAAGGAGAGAGATAAAGAGTAAAGAAAGGGTTGTAAGGATAGTTAATATAATAAAAAAAATAAGAAAACAGAATAGATAAAATAGAAATTGACATCTTTGAAGTTGTGGGCTAATGAAAAAAGGTGGTATTTAAGAACCACAACAGAAAGCAGAAGGTAGAAAGATGAAGGAAGAAAAAGAGATAGCATTGGAAGACAATATCAATATAGATAGAGAATGGGAAATCATGGAAGAAGAAGAACAGCAAAGAAGAGACAAGCTATCAGCACCTAATTTTAAAAAAAGAAAAGGAAAAAAAAGGGGAGGGGGGAGGAAAGAGGAAAGAAAAGAGAAAACAAATAAACAAAGAAAAACCAAACAACACAAGCAAGCAAACAAAGCTAAGGAAGAACAGTGTTCCTTCTTAGGCCCTTGTGGAACCTCTCAGCCTGCTTGTGTTCATCAATGAATTACCCTGCAAGGTTGTATGTGCAGGTTTTGAGGCAGATTTTAGCAATTAAACTAAGTTTTAAAAATTCCTTTTTTTTTAAGTGACTATCCTTTTTTTTTTTGGAGAAATAAGGTACCCAAAAGAAGGCCTCTTCTAGACCACCCCCTTCACTGAGGGGACCCTAACTAGGTTCGTGGAAACTAATCAAGCACTTCCCATTTCCTGGCCTCCCAAGGTGAGCTGAAGCTCTGATGCTTGTCTGTGCAGAATGATATAATTGACAGACTCTATCCCTTCAGGAGCCAAGTCTTTGTATCACTGGGCTGTTAAGTAAATCAGGCTTCCTCAGCAGATTTGCTTCTCCCCTCAACCTGTGCCACTTCAAGCTGACTTATTAGCTCCCCTTAGCTGTGAGGGTGTCCAGGCAACCAACTCACAGAAAGGAAACCCCTCTCCTCCTTCTGTCAGAACCCTCCCACTCTCAGAGAATGCCTCCTCTCATTGGGTTGCTGGTGGGAGTCAGGGGTGTATCCCTGGCAGCTTGGTAAATCAACCTTCTCAGCAGATTCACCACTCCCCTCAACCTGGTGCCACTTCAAGCCAGCTATTTTGTGCCTCAAAGTTGCAAGAGGTTCCAGGCAGCCAAATCCACAGAAAGGAAACCCCTCTCAACCCTCTGCTAGAACCCTCCCACCTTTGCTCCCTCTCACCAGGTTGCCAGCGGGAGTCGCAGCTTGTCCCAGCCTTTTTCCCTGAGGATGGGGCTCAACCGTCTGTGTCAACTCTCACAGCCAGGGGAAAAACTAATGATTCTTTCCTGAGCAATCCACCTCACAGTCCAGCTCCCTCCAGATCGATGTCTCCAACCTTATTTAGTTTTGTTTTTTGTTGTTGTTGTTTTTTTTGTTTTTTTTTTGGGGGGGGGATCAGGGGACTCTCGGTCCGATATGGAGAGAAAAGCCCAGCCACCTCATAAGGTGTGGCTTTTATTTTGGCTTTAGAACAAAGAAAATACGTGTGAGCATGTGCAAGGGCAACCTTATTTAGTTTTGATTTGCCTTTGCCTAATAGCTAGTAATTTTGAGAATCTTTTCATATGCTTTTAAGCCATTTGTATTTCCTCTCTGAAAAAGTGTCCATTCAAATCTCTTGTCCATTTTAAGTGGGTTGTTTGTCTTTATATTTTGGGTTGTAGGATTTTTTATATTATGATGTATTTAAAGCCCTTATTGGATAAATGGTTGTCATTTTCTCCCATTGTGTAAGCTTACTTTTCAGTTTTTTGACAAGCTCCTTTGAAGAGCAAATTTTTTTGAATTTTCAGGAGGTCTCATTTATCTATATTTTCCTTTGTTGTTTGTCCTTTGAGTGTAAAGTTTATGAAATTATTTCCTACTACAGTATCTCATAGATGCTTCCCTACATTATTTTCTGGGTGTGTAGTGGTCTTGATTCTTATATTTAGATCTTTAATACATACTGAGTTAATTTTTTAATAGAATATGAGATAATGATACTCTTTCATTCTTTTGGATATAGATATCCAGTTCCCCAGCACTGTTTGTTGAAGAGACCATTCTGAACTGAATGGGCTTGGTGGCCTTGTCAAATATCAGGTGACTGTATATGCAAGGACCTATATCAGAACTTTCAGCTCGGTTCCATCGGTGGCTATGTTATCCCTGTGCCAATACCTTGCAGTTTTGACCAATGTAGCTTTGTCATATGTTTTAAAATCAGGTAGTGTGATACCTCCAATTTCATTTTTTCTTTTTCAACATGTCTTTGGCAATTCGGGGCTTCTTACCCTTCCAAATGAATTTTGTGGTTAGTTTTTCCAATTCAATAAAAAATACAGTGTTGATTTTTTTGGTATTGCATTAAATCTGTAGATTAGTTTAGGTATAAAAGACATCTTGATGATGTTTATTTTTCCTATCCATGAACAGGGAGTATTCTTCCATTTATTTAAGACTTCTTTGATTTCCTTTAACAGTGTTGTGTAGTTTTCTGTATATAAGTCCTTTACATCTTTAGTTAAATTTATTCCTGGTTATTTGATTCTTTTAGTTACTATTGTAAATGGTATTTTTTTCCTGATTTCCTCCTGAGTTTGCTCATTATTGGTGTATAGAAATGCTCCTGATTTTTGAGCATTGATCTTATAGCCTGCAACATTACTGAAATCCTTTATAAGTTCTAGAAGCCTTGTTGTAGATTTCTCAGGGCTTTCTATGTATAGGATCATGTCATCTGCAAATAATGAAATTTTTACTTCCTTTTGAATTTGGATGCCTTTTATATGTTTTTCTTGCCTCAGGATTCAGGCAAGTACTTCTAAGACAATGTTAAATAGGAGCAGTGGTAGTGGGCATCCTTTCTTGTTTCTGATCTTAGAGGGAATGCTTTTAGGATTTCATCATTGAAGTTGATGTTGGCTCTGGGTTTTTCATATTTACCTTTTATCATGTTCAGAAACTTTCTATTCTATTCCAAACTTTTTCAGTGTTTTTATCAAGAAAGAAGGCTGTATTTTATCAAATGCTTTTTCTTCATCTATAGAGATGATCAGGTGACTTATTTCTTTCAATCTGTTTATGTGGTGTATTGCATTGATTGATTTTCTTATGTTGAACCTTTTTTGCATGCCCACGATGAAACCCACTTGGTCATGTTGTATAATTCTTTCAATGTGTTGCTTAATGTGATTAGCAAGTATTTCATTGAGGATTTTAGCATATAGGTTCATTAGACAGATTGTTCTGTAATTTTCCTTTCTTGTGACATCTTTGTTTTGGTATTAGGGTAATGTTGGCATTATAAAATGTGTTAGGCAATGTTCCTTCTACTTCTATTTTTTGGAAGAGCTTAAGCAGGATTGGTGTTAGCTCTTTCTGGCATGTTTGGTAGAATTCACCTGTGAAGCCAGCTGGTCCTGGGCTCTTCTTAGTATATCTCTTTACTTGTAATTGAACTGTTGAGTTCATAAATTTCTTCTTTTGTCAATATAGGCTGCTTGTGAGTCTCTAGGAATTTGTCCATTTTCTCTAAATTATCATTTTGGTTGGCTTATAATTTTTCAAAGTATCCTCTTATGAAACTCTTTATTTCTGTGGGGTCAGCAGTGTTACCCCCTTCCTCATTTCTTGTTTTGTGTATCTGCATCTGCTCTCTCTTTTTCTTTGTTAGTCTGGCTAAGGGTTTGTCAATTTTACTGATATATTCAAAGAACCAGCTTTTGGTTTTGTTTATTTTTTCTAGGGATTTCTTATTTTCTATTTCATTCAGTTCTGCTCTAATATTTGTTATCTCTTTCTTTCTACTTCCTTGTGGTTAGTTTGTTGTTGTTATTTTTCCAATTTCTAGAGTGCAGTTAGGTCGTCAATTTTAGCTCTTTCTTCTTTTTTGATATATGCATAAATGGCTATAAATTTCCCTCTCAGTACAGCTTTGGCTGCATCCCATAGGTTTTGATATGTTGTGTTGTCTTTTTCATTCATTTCAAGGTAGTTACTGATTTCTTTTGAGATTTCCTCTTGTTGCACTGTTTGTCTAAGAGTGTGTTGTATAACTTCCATATCTTTGAGCCTAATATGGTTCTTTGGACCTTAGTGATTCCCAATTTCATTCCATTGTGGAAAGAGTAATTACTTTGTATAATCTCAATCATTCTGAATTCATTGAGACTTGTTCTGTGGCCTAGCATGTGGTCTATGTTGGAGTAGGATTGATGTGCACTCAAGAAGAATGTATATCCTGCAGTATTTGCATGTGGCATTCTGTAAATATCTATTAGGTCCAGATATTCTAATGCATTATTCAGGGTCTTTGTTTCTTTATTGATTCTCTGTCAAGATGTTCTGTCTAATGGTGATAATGGTGTATTAAAGTCCCCCACTACAATTGTAGAGGCATTAATATCTCCACTTGGTCTTTCCAGTTTTTGCCCCATGTATTTTGAGGCACCCTGCTCAGGTGCATAAATGCTTATGATTTTTCTTAAATATCTCTTGAAATATTACCCTTTTACTAATATATAGCATACATCTTTGTCTTTTACAATAGTTTTACTTTTTAAGTCTATTTTGTCCAATATTAGAATAGCTAGTCCCACCCTTTTTTGTTGTTGTTTGCTTGTGAAATTGGTTTCCAGCCATTCACTTTCAGCCTCCTTGAATCCCTGGGTCTAAGGTGAGTTTCTTGTAGACGACATAAAGGTAGGTCATATTTCCTTATTCATTCTGCCGATCTTTGTCTCTTGACTGGTGTGTTTACTCCATTAACATTCAGTGTTATTACTCTCAAGGGTTTTCTTACATCAGCCATATTTTCTTTGGGTTTACTTATGTCATTTGTTGTTTTTACTACTCTTTTTGTCTTTTTGTTGTTCTTACACTATTCTGCAACTCTCTCTCTCCTGTTTTTTCCTAACTTCCTTTAGTATTTCTTGAAGGGCAAGTTTCTTATGGGCATACTCTCTTAATTTCTGTTTATCTGTGAATATTTTGAACTCTCCATCATTTTGAATGCCAGCTTTGATGGATCAAGAATTTGTAGTTGAAAGTTTTAGTCTTTGAGTACCTTGACTATGTCATACCACTGATTTATTGCCTCCATGGATTCAGATGAGAAATCAGGACCTAATTTTATTGAGCCTCCCTTGTATGTGATGGTTCTCTTGTCTCTTGCTGCCTTGAGTATTTTCTCTTTGTCTTGAGCATTGGACATTTTGACAAGTATATGTCTTGCATTAGGCCTGTTAGGATTTATACTGTTTGGGGTGCACTGTAATTTCTGGACATGTATGTCCATATCCCTCAATAGAATTGGGAAGTTTTCCCTTTCCCTTCTCTTCTCCTTTTGGGAGGCCTATATGCATATGTTTGTGTATTTTGTGTTGTCATTTAAATCCTTAACTCCCTCCTGGATTTATTCAATCTTTTTATCTATCTCTTCTACTATCTGTTTGATTTCAGATGTACTGTCTTCCTCATCACCAATTCTTTATTCTGCCTCTTCAAATCTGCTGTTATGTGATCCCAGTGTCTTTTTTATTTCTTGTATTGTGCCATTCATCACCATCATATCCGTTATCTTTTTATGTATGTTTACAATTTCTTCATTATGTTCTCCCAGTGTCTTCTTAATATCTTTAATTTCTTAATTTCTTTCATTAAGTTGGTCCCTGATATTTGTTTGGATGGCTTAGATTAGTTGTTCAATGTTCTGCATCTCTTCCTGGTTTTTAGTTTGTTCTTTGGACTGGTCCATGTGTTCCTGTTTGGTGTGTAAATTTTTGTCACCCTTTAGTCATCATTTTATCTTGATGGGCTTATTCATTTGATTAGCTTCTCTGCTCTAGAGTTTTATTTAGCTGCTGGTTTTGTGTGTGTGTGTTAAGTCTTCTCTTTGAAACTTCATTCCTCTTGCTGTAATTCCTTGCTGTTTTCTATGTTCCCTTAAAAGAAAAAGATTAGGTTCAGAAAAATCAATGGAGGTAAAAAGAAAAAAGAAAAAGGGTAATAAAAATAATAATAAAAGTTAGAATAGGGGCCATATATGACTTAGTAAAATGAATATTTAACTCATGTAAGCAGTAAGAGTAATCAGAATAACAAAGTGGATTATCTACAGTGAAATGGGAAATGTAATAGAGAAAAATATATAGAATGATTTAAAAGGCCAGAATGATGAGGAAAGAGAGAAAGAGAAAAGAAAGGACAAAAAGAAAAAAGTTAATAAAAAAATAAATAAAACAGAATAGACAAGATAGAAATCAAAACAAGTAAAGTTGAGGGCTAATAAAAAAAAGTGGAATGTAAGAACCACAACAGAAAGCAGAAGATAGAAAGATGAAGAAAGGAAAAGAGATAGTGCTGGTAGACAAATCAGTATACACAGAAAATGGGAAATCAAAGAAGGAGAAGCACAGCAAAGAAGAAACACCTAATTTTTAAAAGGGGGGGGGAGAGGAAAGGAAAACTAGAAACAAAACAACAACAACAACAAAAAAAAAACAAACAAACACACAAGTAAGCAGTCAAACAAAGCTAGGAAAGAACAGCGTTCCTTCTTGGGCTCTTGTGGAGCTTCTTAGGCTGCCTGTGTTCATCAATCAATTGCCCTGCAGGCTTCTCTTTGCAGGTTTTGAGACCGGTTTTAGTAAGTAAACTAAGTTAACTTTTTTTTAACTAAAAGTTTTTAAGTAAAATTTTTTTGGGGAAAAAAAGGGACCCAAAAGAATCTAGTTCACCAACGCAAACAAAATGCCAAAAATAGGGTGGTATATAAAAATGTTCTATAATTTCATAAGCTTCCTGTAAACTTACACATTTTCTAATTAAAAAATGAATGTGACACAGCCAGGTTCTACTTGGATTGAGAGCATTTTATCAAACCAAAATTAACAATAGGGTAGCAGATGTATCAAAATTCAACTCAGAGAAAAGAGATGGCATAATTCAAGCACATATATTAACAATAAGCATCTAAAATCTAAATAGAACAGAATGCTTTAAAGAGAAATGGACCCTTAGCTGATGAAATATTACAGACCTGTTCTCTTAAGAGAAAGGCTTCCAGAATGTAGTGAAAGACTGTTATGTGTTTAACACCAGTAAGAGTCTACAGCTAATTACACTTAAGCAGGGATGTATATATCAGTTTTCCATGTTCAACTATCAGGTTAACTGCAAAATAATATTGAAATTCAGTTCATCAAGACTTGGGATTTAATAATGATATAATTTTCTCTTTTCTCTTATAATTATAGTACAAAGAGAATAAACACTTTGCATAAAAGGTCATATTTGTTTAAGATGGATGATGTCTAATGAATTTTTTATTTTGCAATACCTATTTTATTTTGTTTATTTTTAAAAGTATTTTTAAATTACATAAATGTTACATAATAAGGGGATTCTCATATGCCACACCCCTCCCCTCCACATTTTCTCATATTAACAACATCCTTCATTAGTGTCCTACATTTGTTATAATTGATGAAAACATATTGAAGCATTTCTACTAACCATGGACTATAGTTTACATTAGAGTTTACACTCTGTCCCATACAAATTTCTAGGTTATGAAAAAATATTTACTGGCCTATATCCATCATTGCAATATCATGCAGGACAAAATGTTCTCATATTACACCTATTCTTTCCTCCCTTTCCTCAGAACATCTGGTAGCCACTGCCTTTACATCAATGATAAAATTCTTCCATTGTTAGAAAAATAATCTCCATAACAAAATAATAATAAGTCTACTTCCATTGCTAGAATAAACTTGTCTGTAATAGAATAATAATAAATCTAGTTAAGTTCATTGTTCATTTCCAAGCTTTAGGATTTGGGGATGGTGATGTCCATTATATTTTTAATTGACAGGGGCTTAGAGCATATGAGTCAGATAGATGGAACTATCTTGCTTGCAGTTACAGATATTCTCTGTTCTTTGGGATGGGTATTATCCAACATCATGATCTTCTTAGTTGTCTTGGATGAGTCCAATGAACTGGAGAATAGGTGTTGCAACTCTGCTGAGATTCAGTGCTCAATTCACATAAGAACTGACCAAAGATTCAATTCCCTGGGACACATATTTATCAAGTATAGTGCTAATTATAGATTCAAATATAAGGGGCATAAAAGACATTTGTAGGGAAATTATAAATGAGTCTAACTCTGTAACAATGGGGAGCATAAATTCCAAAGTAAGGCCCATTGACAGTGCTGAACTCATGAGTTTGTTCAGCCCTACTTATAGTGTTTGATTTAGCTCCAAAATATATCATTGCTTACTATACATATTTGATGATAATTGCAAATTTCTAAAACAAATCTGAAAATTTATCCAGTTGTTTTAAGTGATGAGGAGGCAGATAAACAATCTCTATGTGGCAGACAAAGATATATTTTTTAAGCTTCTTACCTTTCAAAAATAATATTAATGATATTTTTTCATAATTTATAACAAATATTTTCACAAAAATGCACAGTGTTGTTGGTGGGTTGTTGTATATAACCCCTGTATGATGTTATGCATGTTTGTTTTGTAAGTTCACAACATTTACTATACACTTATTGTTTCTGTATTTTCATGTATGAATGATATACTTCAATAAAATCTTAATAATATTAAATAATAATATTAACATATTTAAAGATAGCAAGCAGAGATCAAAAACAAAATTTTTACAAATATGAAATTATGCATTTAAGAAGAATACCTTTATAATAAAATGCAAATTCAAATATGTTTTTAATTTAAATGTGTATAAAATGTTAAAATACAAAAAGGAATAAACATTCTATTTTGTTTTTGAAAGATAAATATGTATAAAACTATGTCCATTCTGGATGTTATATTCTTTGTTAACTAAGGCTGCCTAACAAAGTCTGATAAAGTGAGTTGCTTAATATCCATGAAACTTATGGGGTAGATTAATACACATTTCTGGAGACTAGAATTTATTATGAAGATTTTGGCAGAGTCATGCATTTGCTGAGGTCTCTTAGGTTCTGGCAATGGCAATTCATGACAGAAATCAATGTATGGTTTCATTACAAGGCTTGTTCTCTCTCTCTCTCTCTCTCTCTCTCTCTCTCTCTCTCTCTCTCTCT